>CAMQGK010000058.1:1462500-1465000 GCA_947000775.1 Pterois miles | reverse complement strand
GATACATGACAAACTAACCTAACAGTCAGACTACAGAGCCTACTGCCAGCTTTAGTTTACTACTGAGATACATGACAAACTAACCTGAACAGTCAGACTACAGAGTCTACTGCCAGCTTTAGTTTACTACTAAGATACATGACAAACTAACCTAAACAGTCAGACTACATAGCCTACTGCCAGCTTTAGTTTACTACTGAGATACATGACAAACTAACCTGAACAGTCAGACTACAGAGTCTACTGCCAGCTTTAGTTTACTACTGAGATACATGACAAACTAACCTAAACAGACTACAGAGTCTACTGCCAGCTTTAGTTTACTACTGAGATACATGACAAACTAACCTAACAGTCAGACTACAGAGCCTACTGCCAGCTTTAGTTTACTACTAAGATACATGACAAACTAACCTAACAGACTACAGAGTCTACTGCCAGCTTTAGTTTACTACTGAGATACATGACAAACTAACCTAACAGTCAGACTACAGAGTCTACTGCCAGCTTTAGTTTACTACTGAGATACATGACAAACTAACCTAACAGACTACAGAGTCTACTGCCAGCTTTAGTTTACTACTGAGGTACATGACAAACTAACCTAAACAGACTACAGAGCCTACTGCCAGCTTTAGTTTACTACTAAGATACATGACAAACTAACCTAAACAGTCAGACTACAGAGTCTACTGCCAGCTTTAGTTTACTACTGAGATACATGACAAACTAACCTAACAGACTACAGAGTCTACTGCCAGCTTTAGTTTACTACTAAGATACATGACAAACTAACCTAACAGTCAGACTACAGAGTCTGCTGCCAGCTTTAGTTTACTACTAAGATACATGACAAACTAACCTAACAGACTACAGAGTCTACTGCCAGCTTTAGTTTACTACTGAGATACATGACAAACTAACCTAACAGACTACAGAGTCTACTGCCAGCTTTAGTTTACTACTAAGATACATGACAAACTAACCTAACAGTCAGACTACAGAGTCTGCTGCCAGCTTTAGTTTCAGCTTGTGTAGTCGAGGGTTATGTTGCTCCTGTACTTTATGAGGATAATATATTAATAACATGGAGGCTCTGTAGTTCAGACCCTCATCAATAACAGATCATCATCTCTTCACTGCTGCTGTTCCTCCCTTCACAATAAACTCCTGAACAACTGCTGATCACTGCTGACTAGAAGGAACTACAGTCATTTACTGACATGTTTACTATTCTCTGTTAGCCGCTGAGCTAACGTGTGGTGGTGAGTTAATAACTGTGGTAGTGTGAACACAGTGATGGTGGTTGAGAAACATGCAGTAAAATCTGGTCCGCCCTCGCCGACATTGAGCCAATCACAACGCAGGACCTCAGCTTCAGTTACACTGTAAATATGTTCTACCTCATATTCCTGCCCACCGTGTCCCAGCTTCTGTCCATAGGCCCTGATTTCTAGAGTGACAATAAACAGGATATACAATCGGCCTCATAGCCTATTTCAGATGAACTGAATGGTACATACACGACTCGGACCGTGACTAGGGAACTGAACGGTTCAGGCTTTTTTTTTTACCAAAACCATTCCCATCCCTATTGTTCACTAATGCATGATTTTATGATCTGACAAAACTATGTTCAGTTTTCTGAATCTGCTCTTTTGATTAAGTACAAAAACCTAACAGGTTTTCTGGGGTAACCGCTGACCGTGTCCCGTCTGAAACGTATTCACATCATTTGTTGTGTTTTCCTTTTGTTTTCTTGTGATGTTGAACTCATTTTAAGCCAAACTATGTATTTTTTTTTTTTAGTAGTTTTGTTGTCTGAACTGAACTGAGTAGTTTTGTTGCGTTTGTCACATTAATCACTGTTTAAAACGAATCCAGGAGAACCATATTTATTCATGCAGTTCAGGTGTACGCGACTGTAATTTTGTGGGAAACAGTGCTGGATGAAATACAAATATCAGATCCATTTTACCGTCAAGCATGAATACATTTTATTTATCTCACTATCAGTGCATAAAACTAAATATGCTGTGTATCAGCAGATTCACGTTGAGTCTGCTGCTGTTGTCCAAACGGTCGTAGAAATACAGGAAATGCTTTGGACTGAGCTTGTTTCTCCTCTGAAACGGCCGTTTACAGCAACTGTATTGTGCAGGCACCCAGATCTGTCACAATAGAAAATGTCAGGAAGATAAATCCAGGGCGCCGGGAGGCCGGTTATTGATTTCTACATAAGTAACGTCAGTAGACTGGCGGCGTTCTTCTGTTGATCAGCAGCCTCTCGGGACTCGCCGTTAATCCGGGCGGCTGTCCGTATGCAGTTGCAGAAAGTCGAGCTTGCCAAGCAGTTTTTCCCTCCGTCACCCCAAACAGCGACGATCCATGTTGGTCTGTTGACAACCACTGATGAGAACATGCAGCATCTCCGGTGTCACGGGAGAGCCTCGTAAACCTGTTTCCCTTTGAACAGATGGTGTACATCATCCCTTTGGGT
>CAMQGK010000058.1:1330000-1457500 GCA_947000775.1 Pterois miles | reverse complement strand
ATGCACACTGTGCATATGACTGTGTATCATTTTAAAAATTACAATACCAGTACCGGTACCAAGAGTACCTCATTCAATACCAAAGCACAGCACTCGTACAGCTGAGGACTGAATGCAGGTATCGTCTGACTGGGGAAGTATTGATACTACTTGGTACCGAGATATTCTGGTCTTTAAAGGTATTGCGAACCAATACTGAATAGAAAGAAGCTTTAACCCAAGATGAGCTGTGAGACGCCACTTTGATCACAGTGGTTATGTCGATGTGTAGAGATGCTGAGTTGTAAGAAGCCTGTGTGCTGGATCGCTTCAACCTTCCTCCGTCTAACAGAACCAACAGGCAGAACCAGTCACCCTCCTCTTCCTCAGGCCAGTAAACTGTGTGTGTGTGTGTGTGTGTGTGTCCTCTGACTAACCAGCTACAAGGCTGCCATTATGAAATGTGCCATGTGTACTGTCTCCTTGACTTGATGATGACCATCGGGTTGGGATGATTCATACCCTGGTGTACTGATGATTCTCCCAAAAAATGTTCCTCTCAGACATCAATGTCAAAAACAAATTGTAAGGCAAGGTAAACACATGTCACAATCGCGTCTGAGTGCTTTCCAGAGCGTTCCCGGTTCTTAGCGCTGTGTGTCCAAAGCTCATAAATTCATCTCAAAATAGGCACATTTTTATCTCACCGACACTCGAAGCTGTGATATTGGGAAGCGAGGCCCTTTTCTCAGTTTAAAGTGTCCTTTACGCAGCAGGTGCCTCGCCGAGCCGACACCATCTGGCTCTCGGTGATGGCGGCGAGCCTCCTGAACCGAGCTGAACCCTCAGTCAAAGCACAGAGGGTCGTTGAACAGTATGGCTCTAATGAGGCACTAAATGGGAGGAAAGGGTTTCGTTCCTTTATGAGTAAATTTCTCCACTGTGGGACTAATAAAGGAATATCTTATCTTATCTTATCTTATGAGCCTGTTGGGTTCTGTGAGACTTTGGGGTTCTACCTGTCACCTTCAGCGTAAACATGTAAAACCGGTGGGCGGCCAGGCGAACGGCCGGGACGCTCTGTCGTAAAGAATATTAAATCAGTGTGATTACAGCTCGCTGGAGGAGGATACTGATACTACGGAGACGTTGCACTGATGAGGATAAATGAGCTTTGCTTAGCTCTTGTAATCACGCCCCCTTAATTCCTCAGTATTTGCAGAAGAGTTTCTCTCCTTTGCTTTTCATTTTCTCTTCTCTCTCAACTTCTGGGCATATTTAACACAAGAGACTTGACCAATAAATCCTCTAATAGTCGACATTTTCCTCACACTCATTTTCCATCCATCCATCCATCCATCGTCAACCGCTTATCCCGTTAGGGGTCGCGGGGGGGCTGGAGCCGATCCCAGCTGGCATAGGGCGAAGGCAGGGTACACCCTGGACAGGTCGCCAGTCCATCGCAGGGCACATAGAGACAGACAACATATAGACAGACAACCATTCACACTCACATCCACACCTACGGGACATTTAGAGTAATCAATTAACCGAAACAGCATGTCTTTGGACGGTGGGAGGAAGCCGGAGTACCCGGAGAAAACCCACGCTTACACGGGGAGAACATGCAAACTCCACACAGAAGAGCCGCAAGCTGGAATCGAACCTGCGACCCTCTTGCTGTGAGGCGACAGCGCTAACCACTACACCACCGTGCAGCCCACACTCATTTTATCTTGTAGATTTATTTTGGACCACACAGAGGTGGTGGTCTCTGTTGGGAAGGGCTGCGTTTGGATAATCGTTCTGATCATAGGTTTGAACTGTTTGAATATCTGTTTTTGCTCATTATGTCCATGACAACGTGAGCGACGCAGCACTGCACAGCGTGACGCCCTGTTTCCATTTATTCAGCGGCTCTGAAGGCGTCATGGCGGACGAGGACCGGCTGACTGGTGAAGCTGAAATGAGGAGTCATACAACCTAATTTCAGTAGAAAATCCTAAATACGGTGGCAGCTGGCTGGAGGGAGATTGCCTGGATGTTTTCTGCTTGCTGTTGGCTATAATATATGATATATCCAGTAAAAGTGCCTTTTCTGTTTAAAATGTACAAACATCAGAAGACAGTGAATCCTACAGCCGCCGTGGACACTCAGCCGTCGTAGTGCTGCTGTTTTTTTCACAATCTGTTTTTTGTCAGTTTTTTTAAAATGCAGATGTATAATATTCATTGACGGCCTTAACGCTGTACGAAGCACATGGCTTCGGACACTCTGCCCCTCGTGTGGTTTGGTTTAGGTAAAAAACAAAAAAAACACTTACATGTAATATAAAAGGTTGTTGCTTGTAGTGTGTTTTGATTCACTTTCACCCTTTTAATATCAGTCTCATGTCACTGGACACCTTTTCAGACGTCAGCGAAGGTGACGATATTTTTCTGTTTAACATCCTTTGAGTTGCCAAAACATCATAAAAATTAAACCTGCAATACCTGATGTTTTCCTGCTTGGCTCCACAGCAGTGACGTACCATCACCTTTCCAGTTGATATACACATCTAGCAGTTACAACACGCAGCAACGGGATCACTCATTTGGAGTCGTGTTTTAGCTCTGTTTTGGTCACTACCAACTGCGGAGGGGAAAAGATGCCTCTTCAGCTACTAAATGCTGCAGTGTTATGGAGGTCATGACATTGATTTCTGGTAGTGTATTAAGTGTCCCATCATTTAAAGTGTCATAAAGAGAGCAAGGCGAGGACACACCGCCTGAAGAGTAACGCTCGAGTAAAACAACAGGGATGACTTCGTCGGCCACACTACAGTCTGGCTCTCTGTTGGTTGGTGAAGTTTTACAGAGTTAATGCACAAAAAATCAGAGCTGAGAAGAAACCTGAGAGCAGATGTTAGACGAGGACAAAGAAGGACTGAAGCTGGAGCAGGACATCTGAATGCATACGGAGCTGTTTGAGGGTGAGGACAGACTCTGAGGGAACGTTACGAAATATGAACGTGAAATCAATAAGTCACGCTCTCAAGCTGAAAGACCTCACTGCGTTCTCCAGCCAGTCTGTAACTGTCTGTCGGCTTATTAGAGCTTCAGTAAAAGCAGCTTCCTGCTGCACCAGAAATAACACAGTGAACCAGTGAAGCTGTTGGTCAGACAGATAAACAATAAACTGGAACTGGAACTGGAACTGGAACTGGACTGCCTCTTGAGTTTGGCATTTAGGATGTCGCCATCTTGGTTTTTATGGAAGCAGAAGTGACACGAGACGGTGGAACGCTGAATAAGACGTATTTAAATCGACAACACGGTGAAAGGGTTAAAGTTCAAAAACATGGAGGACTCCCAGACAACGCTGTGGTAGAAACCTGTCAATCACAAGGTAGCCCCGCCCTAAAGCATCCCCTGCTTTATGATCTAAAACCTTAGCAGGTAATTATGCCATCTCAGGTTTGTCTAAGAGTTCGACGCCGTTCGGTGTTTTGTGTCCTGCTGTTGTTCAGACTGATCTGAGCTGACCGTGACCCCTCATGGGAAGTGTTTTTGTTAATGGTCGCAAAACATCCTAAATATTGAATAATATTAGTTTTATAAAGACGTGAAGTGAGCCACTAGCCGGTTGAGGTTCTGGTCCAGGGATGTGGTTCTACTTGTGTTCTACATGTCAGTGAGGTTTTATTTCTATCTGGAGAGAGACCCCTGAATCTGCTGCACTGATTTTTATTCGTCTTCTTCTAACTGTCCATGTGAACCCACAGTGTTACAGAAGCGCCGTACTAAATCATCTGAGTAGTAGATGGTCACCTACCTGGCTGTAGACTGTGGGTGTACAGTAAGCCTGCCATTGGCTGCCTATTTCAGCCAGTATTCTGGATTGTGATTGGTTTAAAGGACAAAGAACAAGCCAGAGTGTTTTCCCCCGATAGCAGACTGATAACGCAGACCGTTAAAGGAAAGAATGACAGGATGGTGTAACTGGCACTGCCCTGTGTTTGTTGTGTCATTTGTATGCCCTAGCCTGTAATGACTGCAGTGTACATGCTCCGTATAAATGTGCTACACTCAGCTCCTGACGTAGAATAACAAGAGAGACAGACAGTTTCTGGTGGACGGGTCCAACAAACACAGGACTTTTAACCAGGAGAGCAGTGTTGGACATCAGTGGAGGTTTCTTTGGACGTCACTTTAGTTTGTGTTTTTTAGTGACGTTTGTAACGTGTTTTCTGTCCTTATGTTTTGTTGTTTCTGTACATATTTTACTTAGTTTATGTTCTCATTTTAAGCCTAACCATGTTTTGTTGGCTAAACCTAACAGCAGATGTTCTCCTAGTTTTGTTGCGCTGCCTCCAAATGACACGTGAAAAGCCTAAAATGCATCCTCATGACATGCGTAATGTCCATGTATGTATTTATACTCCGTCCCCTGAGACATTTAATGGCCTGAAAGCAGTCTGATTGGTTGCAGCACCACAAGTCTACAAATTAAACGTCGTTAAATATCTTAAGCAAGGCTAGCTGTGTCCCTCTGCTTTCAGTCCTTATGCTCCAGGCAATAGTTAGCATAGTTAGCTCATAGTTAGCTGCTATTGTATTTTAAGGTCCAGTGGGAAGGAATTAGGAGGATCTATTGGCAGTACTGGAATATAATATTAATGTGTTTATAGTTGTGGTTTTGTTAGCTCACAATGAGCCGTTTATATCGTCGTCTGCACTTTAGCATTAAAGGAAAGGGAGGAGTGAGCAGAGGGATATTCAGCTGGTTACAAACGACAACCTCACTGCAAGACGCCACTAACAGCAGTACTACTACTAATACTAATATTGCTAATAATAATAATAATAATACAAAAAAGCAGCAAACAGAGTGCATCATGAAGTCAAGTTGTTGTTTGTGAATCAATAATTGCCTCCTGTTTGTTCTCCACAAACGGCACATTTTTCACTTTCTTTAGGTTTTTGACAAGCTTTAACTTCTGTCATCCATCTCTCTGCTCTGGTAGCGGATTGAAACCAAGAGTTCAGCTTTCAGCTCATGTACCATGTGCCACAAGTGTCTGAACAGCTTTGATGGAGAGTTGCACCTCCATCAAGCAACCGGCTGTAGTTTCCTCCTGTGTGAACTCTGGCAGTCTGAAGCTTCGTGGGCAGGCCACTTTACTTTGAGCAAGGCATTAAATCCATCAGCTCTGGCGCTGACCTCTGACCTCCTTCCAAAGGGAACTACAGGGACTGAATGAAGTCTGACAGGTTACATCGGCCTATCAGAGAGGTCACCCTGTAACCACAGTCACAGACTCAGATCCCACATAGCAGCCACTTGCTGTGGATGAGAGCATCAGCCAGGCGCTGAAAGTGAAATATAATGCAAATGTAAAGTGTGGCTGAGCTCTGAATCACTGAAGGCTGAAGTCACAGAGAGCAGTGTGCTGACAGAGGAGGTCCTATACGTTGTCTCTCCCCTGTTTCACCGGAGCCGCTCTGAGATGTTGACTGGTCTAATGGAACGTAACGGGAAGACGCTAAGCGTTGACAGGGTGGGCCGAGCACTCGAGGGTTAAAACTGATTAAGTTGATAGTGCCGTTTTGTGCTCGGCGCGACGCGGCACTCGTTCCGGGTTAATGCCATCATCCATGCATGAAGGCGCGAGTGGGCAGCCACGAGGAGAGCAGGCTCTTTAATCCGTTTGCCAAGAAGAATTTAGGTTTTCGTCTTCAGGCCGTTAATGGAGATAACAGCTCGTTACTGAGGCGGCAGCAGGGCTGCCGTCACGTGACGCTGCCGCTGATCAGCTCATTAAAGGCTTTACATTGGTCTCTTCTGCTGGCTACAGATCTACACTGTACAAAAGTCAGCTTGTATTTTTACATTAGAAAAATAAAAATGTGTTTTAAAGCAGTACGCAGTAAAACTGTTTGATTCGGAGGCAGTTTTTTTACCTTCCTTTATTCCCATCATGACCATTTGTCTGTCATATTCACAGACCTACTGCGAGAGGTTTACTGATCAAGAATAAAACAGCAATCCTCAGAGTGAAATAAAAGACGTAACAGGACGGTATGCCGGCTAATTAGCACTGGTTGTTAAATGTATAATTCACACGAGTGAGATAGATTTGCAGGGATGTCCGAGTCGATCCTGAGGCTCAGTATCAGAGCTGATCAGGGTAAATTACACTGGATCGGTGTCGGCTAACACGAAGCCTTCTTCACCGACCTCTACTGTGTTTTATTCATCTCGGCCTGTTGGTGCTGCTCCCTTTAATCACATCTGACCTCCACACTGCCGCCATTAAGGGTATGAATGTGAAAAATGATTTGGTCTCTGTGATTGTCTCTGTCCTGACACTCGGTTGGGTAAAAATAATAATCACAAGTCTCCTTTTGAACCAGTATAAGTTGTGTTTTTGTGTTTTGCAGAGGCGTCCCCCAGTCCTGTAAAGAGCTCTCCAGAAACGTCTCCCATGACCTCCCCGCGACAGCGCCGCGACTCGGACCGCTACTGCCAGCTATGCAACGCCTGGTTCAACAACCCCGGCATGGCTCAGCAACATTACGACGGCAAAAAGCACAAGAAGAACGCTGCTAGAGCAGATCTGCTGGAGCAGCTGGGCAAGACTCTGGACATGGGAGAGATGAAAGGTAGGGAGCAACTCCTGTATGCTCTAATCAATACGTCACCAATCTATACATTTACAATCACAGTCGGGCTTTTTAAGAAGTGGTTTTTACTGTTCAGTGATATGAAGCGCATCATGGATTTGGTTGAAAGTCTTTTCCATGTAGTGTTGGATGAGGCGGCGACTTCCAGGTTTAAATGCAGGGTTTTTGAATCTGAGCAGTCGGACCTGAAAAGTGTCCAACACTGAGTGCTGAAACGAAATAAAAGTTAGTGAAAACTCACTGAACTTACACATAAACGATATTGCTAATTATGAGTCTCTGTGGTTGTTTTATTTGTCTCATATCTGGGTCTCTTCCTGGTTGGTGGGGGGGGCTGATGGATCAGTCCTGGACCGGAGTAATGATTAGTCCTCCTGACTGAAGCTTTAATGTAGTTCAGTGGATGGAGGAGAAGCCGTCCATTAACAGACTGATCTGCATGGCTGAAGCCTTGTCAATGATGAATGATGAAGTATTGACAAACCGAAATCAGTCAGAATTATTGAATAATTATGTTTTATATTTTACACAAGAAAACAAATGAGATAGTCAGGGGATAAAAGATGCACTTTAACCCGACAGACCTGGTCCTGGTACTGTTATTGGTACGAATACCGGTACTGGTACTGTTATTGGTACTAGTACTGGTACTGTTATTGGTACTAGTACTAGTACCAATAACGGTACCAGTACTGGTACCGTTATTGGTACTAGTACTAGTACTGGTACTGGTACTGTTAATGGTACCAGTACTGGTACTGTTATTGGTACTAGTACTAGTACTGGTCCTGGTACTGTTAATGGTACCAGTACTGGTACTGTTATTGGTACTAGTACTAGTACTGGTCCTGGTACTGTTATTGGTACTAGTACTGGTACTGTTATTGGTACTAGTAGTAGTACTGGTACTGGTACTGTTATTGGTACCAGTACTGGTACTGTTATTGGTACTAGTACTAGTACTGGTACTGGTACTGTTATTGGTACTGGTATTGGTACTGGTACTGTTATTGGTACTGGTACTTTTATTGGTACTGGTACTGTTATTGGTACTGGTACTTTTATTGGTACTGGTATTGGTACCGGTATTGGTACTGGTACTGTTATTGGTACTGGTACTGTTATTGGTACTGTTATTGGTACTGGTACTGTTATTGGTACTGTTATTGGTACCGGTATTGGTACTGGTACTGGTATTGGTACTGGTACTGTTATTGGTACAGGTATTGGTACTGGTACTGTTATTGGTACTGTTATTGGTACTGGTACTGTTATTGGTACAGGTATTGGTACTGGTACTGTTATTGGTACTGGTACCAATACCAGTACCAGTACCAATAACAGTACCAGTACCAATACCTGTACCAATAACAGTACCAATAACAGTACCAATAACAGTACCAATAACAGTACCAGTACCAATAACAGTACCGGTACTGGCTGGTCTGTGTGTTAAAACCTTGATAAATACTGTGGTGGTCTGATTTCTGAACAGTCTCTAACAGACGAGGCCTCAACGCCACTAAAACACTCAGCAATGTTTGACAGAGATTTCAGTATTTTAGTGACTAAATCAACACAAGATATTATATTTTATCATAATATTTTGACCGTTTTTATATTAAATGTTCATACTTACATACATAGATACATCTTATTAACATTGTTATTGACCTTGTTTGTTATCATCTGTTTTACTTGGTCATGTTTCATTATTATAATAAAACGGCTCCATTTGGAGTCAAACTTCTCCAGTTTAGTTGTTTTTTATTGATTTTCTACTGAGCTCAGTGGTAGAAGGTGATGATCCACAGGGTCAATGTCATGGCCAAAGGCTCCACTGTGAACACATGGCCTCCTGTAGTGGATATCAGGAGGGTTTTATAGCCAGAGTCCCTTTCTAGAGGACTGACTAAAACCTCTGTAGGATCGCTGAGCTCTGTGTTATTTCTGTCTGCTTTGGCTCAGCTGTAGTCAAGGAGTAGCTGAATGAATTCACTTCATCGTTGTTATAACGGTGTTATCTGCCGTTATTTACTCAGACACAGTAACAGTCACAGTGGTACTGACACTGGGGATGAATCCTCTGAGGTCTCACCGATCCATAGAGACCAGGATCCTGCAGATAGACCTGCTAGTTGTGGAGCTGTTCTGGATTAATTCTGGGTCTGTCTGTCTAGGAGAACCTCACCTTCCAGATCCCTATGAAGAGGTTAAACTGGACTGAAGAGGTTAAACAGGACTGAAGAGGTTAAACAGGACTAAAGAGGTTAAATAGGACTGAAGAGGTTCAACAGGACTGAAGAGGTTCAACAGGACTACAGAGGTTAAACAGGACTGTGAAGGTTAAACAGGACTAAAGAGGTTAAACTGGACTGAAGAGGTTAAACAGGACTGAAGATGTTCAACAGGACTAAAGAGGTTAAACAGGACTGAAGAGGTTCAACAGGACTGAAGATGTTAAACAGGATTGAAGAGGTTAAACAGGACTAAAGATGTTAAACAGGACTGAAGAGGTTCAACAGGACTGAAGATGTTAAACAGGATTGAAGAGGTTAAACAGGACTGAAGAGGTTAAACAGGATTGAAGAGGTTAAACAGGACTAAAGAGGTTAAACAGGACTGAAGAGGTTAAACAGGATTGAAGAGGTTAAACTGGACTGTACCACGTTTGTCCCTCAGTCTGCTGAAGCTAATGGAGATACAGTGATTGAAACGTGGATCATTAAAATCATTTTCAGGTTCTGAGTCTGTCCTTGAGGAGTAAAAATGAGTAATTAGTAAAATTAGAGTAGAGAAAACACAGTTCTCCAGCCCAGGTGGGATTCCTCATTTGAATCTGTATTACGTTTTACTAAGTTAATTTGTTGGCCAGCGCAACAAGCTGTAAACACAACACGGACATATGATCATATTAATTTTTAGCCATATCGACCTGATGACACCCAGCAGGTATAGAGCAGCATTTGCATTCCTTCATCAGTTTTGGTTCTGGCCACCTGGAGGACGGCGATCTGTTTTATGGTCAAACTAACAGAAATATGTCTGTTAATCTGCTTCATGCTCCGCTGTTTCCACCGGCTGGTTGTTGAACGGTGAGTTTATTAGAGCCAGTTTCACTGACGTCACGTTCATATCGGTCACGTTATTGATAACTTTGTACTGACCGTTCTGGGTCGCCGGGCTCGTAAAACCCCATAAAACACAGGACCTGAACAAACTCCTCCTCACTCCTCGACTGAGCTGTGATCTCCTTCATGTTGCTGCTACGATCGCGTTTATAACATAATAATATCTTCCTCATGTTGTCACATTATTTCTGATGCAATGCAAACAGGATGTCACGCCGTGACGTCATCGGCACAGGTGATGTCGTAACCCCGGTTTACAGAGTCAAACCGGTTTAAACTCGTACAGCAGACCGGACTGACAGAACTGGACGTTGACCCGACTCTGTTGTGATCACTTGTCAGACACCAATAATATAATATGTGTGATATTGATCAGTGAGAGCTCCGACAGCCCACCACCACGTCACAGTTAGTCTGACGGAGAGTCCGTCCTCGCTGATCCTCTCCCAGTCAGTCAATAACTAGCACACAGTACTATTCCAGCTGAGAGCAGAGGGAGCCCAGAGGTGATATACAGGCTGCTGGAGCGTGATCGCACCCAGTGGAGGAAACAAGTCCTGACAGCTGATTGGACGCAGACTCCTAACTCCTGATTGGTTCTTTACGCCTAAAGGTGTGCTGAGGCTGGTTGAGGGCAGACTGAGTGGTGGTAGGCAGATCAGCTTTGTCACGTTGGCTACTGAGCTACTGACAACATGATGTCCATGACAGGTATACTGTAGTACTGTAGTACTGGATCCATCAGTACTAACCAGGTCAGACTACTACCACTACTACTACATCCTGGTCTCATCTGAAACTAGAGAACCTAATGGATCCATCAGTACTAACCAGGTCAGACTACTACCACTACTACTACTACTACTACTACTACTACTACATCCTGGTCTCATCTGAAACTAGAGAACCTGATGGATCCATCAGTACCAACCAGGTCAGACTACTACTACTACTACTACTACTACTACTACTACATCCTGGTCTCATCTGAAACTAGAGAACCTGATGGATCCATCAGTACCAACCAGGTCAGACTACTACCACTACTACTACATCCTGGTCTCATCTGAAACTAGAGAACCTGATGGATCCATCGGTACCAACCAGGTCAGACTACTACTACTACTACTACTACTACTACTACTACTACTACTACTACTACTACATCCTGGTCTCATCTGAAACTAGAGAACCTGATGGATCCATCGGTACCAACCAGGTCAGACTACTACTACTACTACTACTACTACATCCTGGTCTCATCTGAGACTAGAGAACCTGATGGATCCATCAGTACCAACCAGGTCAGACTACTACTACTACTACTACTACTACTACTACTACTACTACTACTACATCCTGGTCTCATCTGAAACTAGAGAACCTGATGGATCCATCAGTACTAACCAGGTCAGACTACTACCACTACTACTACATCCTGGTCTCATCTGAAACTAGAGAACCTGATGGATCCATCAGTACCAACCAGGTCAGACTACTACTACTACTACTACTACTACATCCTGGTCTCATCTGAAACTAGAGAACCTGATGGATCCATCAGTACCAACCAGGTCAGACTACTACCACTACTACTACTACTACATCCTGGTCTCATCTGAAACTAGAGAACCTGATGGATCCATCGGTACCAACCAGGTCAGACTACTACTACTACTACTACTACTACTACTACTACTACTACTACATCCTGGTCTCATCTGAAACTAGAGAACCTAATGGATCCATCAGTACTAACCAGGTCAGACTACTACCACTACTACTACTACTACATCCTGGTCTCATCTGAAACTAGAGAACCTGATGGATCCATCGGTACCAACCAGGTCAGACTACTACTACTACTACTACTACTACTACTACTACTACTACTACATCCTGGTCTCATCTGAGACTAGAGAACCTGATGGATCCATCGGTACCAACCAGGTCAGACTACTACTACTAATACTACTACTACTACTACTACTACTACATCCTGGTCTCATCTGAAACTAGAGAACCTGATGGATCCATCAGTACCAACCAGGACAGACTACTACTACTACTACTACTACTACTACTACTACATCCTGGTCTCATCTGAAACTAAAGAACCTGATGGATCCATCAGTACCAACCAGGTCAGACTACTACTACTACTACTACTACTACTACATCCTGGTCTCATCTGAAACTAGAGAACCTGATGGATCCATCGGTACCAACCAGGTCAGACTACTACTACTAATACTACTACTACTACTACTACTACTACTACTACTACATCCTGGTCTCATCTGAAACTAGAGAACCTGATGGATCCATCAGTACCAACCAGGACAGACTACTACTACTACTACTACTACTACTACTACTACTACTACATCCTGGTCTCATCTGAAACTAAAGAACCTGATGGATCCATCAGTACCAACCAGGACAGACTACTACTACTACTACTACTACTACTACTTCTACTACTACTACATCCTGGTCTCATCTGAAACTAGAGAACCTGATGGATCCATCGGTACCAACCAGGTCAGACTACTACTACTAATACTACTACTACTACTACTACTACATCCTGGTCTCATCTGAAACTACAGAACCTGATGGATCCATCAGTACCAACCAGGACAGACTACTACTACTACTACTACTACTAGTACTACTACTACATCCTGGTCTCATCTGAAACTAGAGAACCTGATGGATCCATCGGTACCAACCAGGTCAGACTAATACTACTAATACTACTACTACTACTACTACTACTACTACTACATCCTGGTCTCATCTGAAACTAGAGAACCTGATGGATCCATCAGTACCAACCAGGACAGACTACTACTACTACTACTACTACTACTACTACTACATCCTGGTCTCATCTGAAACTAAAGAACCTGATGGATCCATCAGTACCAACCAGGTCAGACTACTACTACTACTACTACTACTACTACTACTACTACTACTACATCCTGGTCTCATCTGAAACTAGAGAACCTGATGGATCCATCGGTACCAACCAGGTCAGACTACTACTACTAATACTACTACTACTACTACTACTACATCCTGGTCTCATCTGAAACTAGAGAACCTGATGGATCCATCAGTACCAACCAGGACAGACTACTACTACTACTACTACTACTACTACTACATCCTGGTCTCATCTGAAACTAAAGAACCTGATGGATCCATCAGTACCAACCAGGACAGACTACTACTACTACTACTACTACTACTACTTCTACTACTACTACATCCTGGTCTCATCTGAAACTAGAGAACCTGATGGATCCATCGGTACCAACCAGGTCAGACTACTACTACTACTACTACTACTACTACTACTACTACTACTACATCCTGGTCTCATCTGAAACTAGAGAACCTGATGGATCCATCGGTACCAACCAGGTCAGACTACTACTACTAATACTACTACTACTACTACTACTACTACTACTACTACTACTACTACTACATCCTGGTCTCATCTGAAACTAGAGAACCTGATGGATCCATCAGTACCAACCAGGACAGACTACTACTACTACTACTTCTACTACTACTACATCCTGGTCTCATCTGAAACTAGAGAACCTGATGGATCCATCGGTACCAACCAGGTCAGACTACTACTACTAATACTACTACTACTACTACTACTACTACTACTACTACTACTACATCCTGGTCTCATCTGAAACTAGAGAACCTAATGGATCCATCAGTACCAACCAGGTCAGACTACTACCACTACTATTACTACTACTACTACTACATCCTGGTCTCATCTGAAACTAGAGAACCTGATGGATCCATCGGTACCAACCAGGTCAGACTACTACTACTACTACTACTACTACTACTACATCTTGGTCTCATCTGAAACTAGAGAACATGATGGATCCATCGGTACCAACCAGGTCAGACTACTACTACTACTACTACTACTACTACTACTACTACTACTACTACTACATCCTGGTCTCATCTGAAACTAGAGAACCTGATGGATCCATCGGTACCAACCAGGTCAGACTACTACTACTACTACTACTACTACATCCTGGTCTCATCTGAGACTAGAGAACCTGATGGATCCATCAGTACCAACCAGGTCAGACTACTACTACTACTACTACTACTACTACTACTACTACTACTACATCCTGGTCTCATCTGAAACTAGAGAACCTGATGGATCCATCAGTACCAACCAGGTCAGACTACTACTACTACTACTACTACTACTACTACATCCTGGTCTCATCTGAGACTAGAGAACCTGATGGATCCATCAGTACCAACCAGGTCAGACTACTACTACTACTACTACTACTACTACTACTACTACATCCTGGTCTCATCTGAAACTAGAGAACCTGATGGATCCATCAGTACCAACCAGGTCAGACTACTACTACTACTACTACTACTACTACTACATCCTGGTCTCATCTGAAACTAGAGAACCTGATGGATCCATCAGTACCAACCAGGTCAGACTAGCTGGTAGTGAAGGAGGTTAAATGAGGCTCCAGACTTGACCTCTGACCTCCAGATGTGTGGATGTAAATGGGTTCTCTGGGTCTCCACCAGTCTCCCCTTTACAGACATGCCCACTTTCTGATAGTCCCAGTCAGTCTGGATCAAGTCCTAGTCCAGTCAGCACTCTGACACACTGACAGCTGTTGTTGCCTGTTGGGCTGCAGTTTGTCATGTTCTGATTGGAGCAGATTGTTGATGCTAAAGTCAGAACCTGGGAGGGTTTCTGGACAATATCTGTTATTGATTAGTGCTGTTATTGATTTACTATAGTAAATATATACATACATTTACATAAAGTAGCATATTAGTCCACTAACATGTTGGATTAAATACTGGACTTCAAGGGACATTTAGAATTGATGATTCATTTGTGATTAACTGTGATCGATTTTAGACAATAGTGTGATTAATCATGATTAAATATTGAATAACAGCCCTAATGAAAGAAGAACAGTTCTTACACTCAAGCAAACATATTTATTAATATTGTACTCCATTTCTGCCACACTGGTTAAGTCATGGTTAAATAAATAAGTCACAATAAACGCAGAGTGCTGCAGGATGACATATTTTAGGCCAGCCCTGGTTCCCTCAACAAACGGCCAGGTTTTTAATCTCCATTAAACCACATTATGATTTTTGAAGTGTGAATGCAATCAGCAGAAGTAAAATCTAACGTTTACGAGACGAGTTGACGTTGACGAGTCGGCGTGATGACGTGTGATAGTCTCAGTTAGCTGCTTGTCAGTAACCGGCTTCTTTAAGACACGTAAAGGCTGCAGTGTTCATGAGTGGGATATTTACTGATGGATTTTATATTGTAGACCGGACCATTAAAATCTCTCCAGCTTGTGTTAACCACAGACCGTAAAACCCTCTGACCTCCAGAGGAGGGAACCAGAAGTGCTGAACTGTTAACTCATTATTGTTATTATTAATATTATTAGCATCGTCTCCTCTCTAGCTCGTCTTCGGCTTCATCTCTTTTTCCCTCCGCCTGTTTGGCAGTGTGTGTTAGGAGGAGACAGATTTGCCAACATCAACACCGTCATTATGGAGAGGCTGAAAATGTCAGCGTGCTCGCTGCACTATTCAGCACTTGGACTAATGAGCGTTTCTCTCCGGCGATTATCAATTAGTAATGAAGTGGCAAATCATCCTATCAGGCAAAACCAGCGCTGAGCGCCTGTGGAGAGGAAGATGGGGCGGCAGCAGGCGTAGCGGGCGGCCTGGCAGTCGGGACGGAGGGGAGGCGGGAGGCGTCTGCTGGAGAACCGATCCTCCACAGCCTCCAGGAGCTGGTTCCTGTATTTCCTTTTTCATCTTCCTCACCATCTCCTCTTTACTGGGTTTTGTCTTTCGTTCGCTCTGCCCGTCCCCTGCTTACCATTCCCTCCCTGACCTCCAGCGCTGTCCATGCAGACTTTTCAACTTGCTGATAAAAATGTGGAGTCTGACTCTGGAGCTGTGATGAAATATTCAGGAGCTCCCATAAAGGAGGAGGTGGCATCATCCAGAGGTCTGCATATTGTTGCTGTGTGCAGCGGTGGCAAAGAGGGGGAAGGATGCTGAAAAAGAGTGAAGGCATGGGCAGGCCATTAGCATCCATCTCCTCCTGTGTTTGATACGTAGAGAGGAAGACTCACCTGCCACCCACCCAGCTCTCACCGGAGCTCCAACCACCACATGGTGGAGAAGAAGCTTCTTTTAAAGCAGCTCTTTAAATCTTTTATAGCTGTGTTTATACAGAAAGGGAGCAGAGCTATATGTGCACCCACCCAGCTGGACCAGGACCAGGACCAGGACCAGGACCAGGACCAGGACCAGGACCAGGACATACAGCCTTACTCTGCAGATGGCTCTCAGTCACATTCAGCTGTAAATAACTGGAGAGTTTACTAAGCTCCAACACTCAGTAGATCCACACAGGGACTTTATTAAATGTGACGCTCATTCTGTTCAGACTGAATAAAGTAGAGATGAGATGTTTCATTAACTGTAACACTGAGCACTGTAATGTTTGCAGGATTGTAAATGGGATGGAAAATGAATTTGCTGTGGATAGTCCATTAAGACGCTAATGTGGACAGATTGTGTAAGCACTTTTGCCTGCTTATCACGCACTGGATTTAAACGAGATGATGGTGACTTTTCCTCGGAGATCATTTCCCAAATTTTCCCTGAAATTAAGACAAATGGGGGAAACTTTACCTCACAATCAGCTGCTCCTATAGATATTTTAAACTTACTATTTCTGAGCTTTTAGTGTTTCCTGACACCGGATCAGATCATCTCAGGCTACCTGCAGAAACAGAGTAGTGAACCAATATCAGCGCTCTCTTTTTCCTATTTAAACCTGTATGAAGAATTATTTTTATGGGAGGTAACATACACACCGTGTGGACTGCTGGGACTGAATGAAAGACTAAAGTCTGTAACACACTGGAACACTGGAGCGTCGCATATTTACACCTTAAAGCACACGGCTGGATTAACCGCTGGTCCTGGGGCCAAAGAAATGCAGATGGGATGGATTAAATGCACCTCTCCAGCTACCAATCCACAGTCCGGACTTGGTCCACGCAAGTACTCGAACGGGCGACCGGCGAACAATAAAAGTTAGACTCAGATTTCTATATATCTGAGTAAATCAGTAATCTAAAACAGTTCTGTTCAACATATCCAATCCATACCAATCTCAGAACCCATCAGCTATCGGTCCAACAGTGATTTATCCTCTGGGGGCAGCAGCCAGTACTTTAAGGGTTCTGGTGTAGCCAGCGGATATCCAGACAACATATATCTGGGTCATATCGGGTTCGTGAACCAGTCATCATTTATTGTCTGATTAGCAACTCGGGACGTGAGAATGGAGTTTAGAGTCAACATATAGGACCAGGTTGGAGATGATTATGTTGCTCCTAAACTTTATGAAGATAATAAATTAATAACACAGAGGCTCTGTGGTCTGGATAAGAGATAGAGCAGGTTGTTGATTTCCTCCATGTTTAACCGTTGCATCATGTCTCTGCTTGTTGAACAGCTGTAATGATGACGACGTATCCTGACCGTACAGTGATGAGCTAGTAGCTCATCTCGGATCAGCTCTTCACTGACTTCAGCCCCGCGGCCCGTTCAATAACCCTAAATATAATGATTTTTCTTACTGAGCACGTTTCAGACAACATGTTCATATCGAGAGTGTCAACTGCTAAGAAGTTAGAGAAGGAAGGAGGCTGGGTCACACGCCATCAACACGTCATATCTTACAACACCAGTAAAAGCCGGCCTGCCTTGCCATCCCTTCCTCTTTATTACAGGAATATAATGGAAGTCCTCTAAAGGCTGAAACATCAGACACTGACTCTTTTATCCTGATACATCCTGTCTCCGTGCAGCAGCAGCCTCTGCATCTGTAGTGATAAGTGAAACCCGTCCCAGGTTTATCCTGATACCCGACAGTGACAGACAGCCAGACACTGTAAAACCAGACAGGAAGCAGCTCCATCCAGTTAACTGTTAGCCGCCCGTTCATCGAATGTTCACCCAGTGGATGTCTCTTATTGTAGGTCTTTACCTCAGCAACAACTTGCTGTGTGACATTATACACACAGAGACACGAGTTTCTTCTCATTTAGAGCTAAATCAGCTCTGACATTTCCTGTTTAGTCTCTAGCAGGGACCTGAATCATAAAATATGCCCACATGCTGTTGTTTCCATTGTTTTATTAATCATTCCTACTCGGGCTGTGTACTTTCCAACATCAGCAGACATACGATACACCCACTAGTCATCACATCTCTAGCCAGAGAGGATCATGTTATACATTTAAAAATGTAAAGTAGACAAGAGCGTAGGAAAATCACTGTGAAATGGTTGCTGCGTATTCCCATTGGATCAGCCATTCTCCGTGTTATTTTCAGAGCCGTGCTCTGTGAAGGGAGGAAAATCTGCAGTGTGACTTTTTAGACTTGTTCGCTGTTTTGACGAGTGCAGCAACATGAGATGGAGGGATGCAGGAGAAGAGCGCTGATGTAATAGAGTGATAGTGAGCAGATCGGACAGAGTAACTCCTTTGTTTCAGTGTGTTACAGCTGCAGGTCGGTTTCCTTGACAGAGTCGGTGTGTAATACACTCATTTGTGTTAACAGATGCTTTCACGTGTGACTCCAGTTGACGTCAGTGATCATTAAATATAACAGTAGATATGGTACTTCCAAGAAAATGCTGAAAAACACAGCTAAAGTACTGATGCATTTCCACATGAATATGAGGACGGGTAGGTGGGAATTTTGGGAATGCAGGAAGTAGCAGGAGTTAGGAGCCATCTTGCTCCTGAAAATCTGCTCTACTGTCTGTCGTACAGCAGATCTTTCTCATTATATCAGTCACTTAATTTCTTACGGTTCCTCGCGCTGCCAAAAGAAGCCACGGTGATATTTAGTCAGTGCTCATTCCCAAACACAAAATTCAGACCGTAGTCTAGCCTGTCAAACACCCCAACAGATAAACAGTGTTTTTCCAGACTCCATCATAGCCGTTAATCAGAGACGTTTCTGACAGATGTGATTTAGCACATCGGCTCCCTGCTCTCCACCTCCTCTTCTCTCCAGCTCATCCCTCTATACCACCCTGCGGTTGCAGCTCTCAGGCTGTTGCTGTTGGCTGTGTTATTTGCCCTCCGATCCTAAAATAGATCTGTTAACGGTGGAATAGCTGGCTGATCAGGGTCCTGCACAAAAGGAAACATGTACACTAAGTGGTTCAATTTGAAGACGAGATTGAACCAGCGGAAGGCCAGCCATTTGCTCCCAGCTAACGTCTGCTCTCGTCAGGATATTACATCTCTACCGACTGCCCATTTCCTAACTGCCTCCAATTTCGGAGACCGGTCTTATCTGTGATTTGGTGAGCGTGCCTGTTTTATTGCTTCAAGTGGTTGACAACACTTTTGACTGATTTCTTTCTGAAAGTGCATTTCACAAAGCAATCCATTATCATTGGTCCTGCAGCTACAACTTACCAAATGACCTGTTTCGTGCGGACTCAGATTCAGCATATGCTCTTTGCTCGATGCTCGTACGTCTGGGCGCCCTGCTGCAATCAGAGAGGGAATGAGCTGAAGAGTGGGGCAGATGGCTGCTGGTTAATTTAGCATAAACCCTGGACCTGCACCACCTTTTCCCTGCTCATAAACAGTCCACACAGAGGACTACAATGCCGATCAGTCATGCTGCCACCATGTTCCCTCCCAGCGGCTCCGGCAATAGGTCTCAATTAGCTGAGAAACAACAAGAGATTTACAACGGAGCAAACACAATAACTCAACTTAGCACCGCGATCTGTGGCTTTATGGTGAGTCAGAGCGGATCCGGATATAGATGAGCTTACAGCTAACACGTGCTATGAGCTCTCATTGAGGCTGGACGGCGCTTTATTAACTCTCCATCTGTGCTTATCTGCAATAAATGCTTATAGCATTTAAAAGTGAAGGGATGTTTGTTCCATTTAGGGCTGCAGATACAGTATAGTCCACCATCATATACAAAAATTATATATATATACATATAGATTAATGCACAACCCACTGCAACTTGAAGCTGATCCCATACAAGATTTTTTTCTTTTTAAATAATGAAAGACTATAGTTTCAACCACTGGTTTAGAAATTGAACCACAGGCAGCAATCACCATCACACATTGTCTCCTAAAAATGATGCTCTCCAAACTGATCTAGTCATTAAAAATCATATTTTCTCCCAGACGTTTGTTGATGTATCACAAATATGTTTCTAATCATAGTTAGCCAAAGTCACAATGAGCTGTTTTAACGTTTAATAGCTACACTGGATATACAGCATGTCACAGATATTCATAATTCACTTATTCCTCTTCAAAATGAACGTTTCAAATATTCACAGTGACATTTTTCCTACTTGCAGTCGTCATTTCAGATATCCACATTATTCTTCTGAGGACAATATCTGAAGATATCTACAGTCTAATTGTTTCTAGTCATGATTTTAATTTCAGATATTCACAATTCAAAAAACATTCCTCATATCATAATGTCATTTTGAAAAACATTATTACTAGTAAAATACCATTACAGATATCCACAACTGGCATTGATATCTACAATTAGAGCTAGGACTAAAACAACGGCATGGTTAGTGTAGTATGTATTGTCTGGTTGGATATCCAAAGAGATAATAATATTACGTTAACATGGCACACCTCAGTTATGACTAGAAACAGACTGTAGATATCTGATCTGAGTGCTGCCCTGTAATAATTATACTGCAGATATCCATAAGTTTCATTCTAGACATGAAAACCACAGCAGTGTAAATCTGAAACTGAAAGCCAAACACACATTAATGACCAAAGTGACGTAATCCCACCAATCATCATCGTGGAAATCTGAAATGATCTTTTTGATGAGGAAGAACTGAACTACAGATATTTGCAGCAAAGCTCCACTCTAGTTATTAAATGTTAAAATCACCACTTACTCTTATACTTGTTAAGGATTTAAAGATATGTTCTAGGTTAATAGGAGAAATAAAGATTTAGATATCTGGAAATACAGTTTCTACTAGTAAGAATGTCATTGTGAACGTCTCTAATTAACCATTCTGACTAGTGAGAGTACATTTTTATGGATATCTGAAATTACAGAAAGGAGTGTGCTTTGATTAAATGGTGAAACATACTGTGGGAGGACGTGGTGGATGGTCAAACAAACACAGTACACTTTGACTCAGGACGCTGCTGTTGGTCCTCGGTGGAAGCAAAAGTCAACGCTGACTCGTTGTAATTTTAGCTGACGGGGATGTTAATCAATACACAGCAGTGCAATTAACATTGATTTAAATTAGATGAATCATTCTGACAGGTTGAGATATTTCAGATTCTCAGAGCTGCAAATCACTGTTTGTTTGTTTGTTTGTTTGTTTGTGTCCAAGTAGTGAAAGACCCTTCTGTCCTGCCATCAAAAGATGTTTCTAAAAGTTTCACTTATCAGTATAATTTTTATAAAACTAAAGAGCTGAAACTCTCAGTAGCTTAGTGGCTTTGAGAAGTCGTCAGTGGTTTTAGTGCTGCGAGGCTGTGTGAATGCTTAGAGGTGGTTCATGGAGCTCACAGAGCTGCAGAGATGGACGGATGTCTGGACCTCGTATCCATTCCTACATCATCCAGCTCGTCCATGTATTTATGTACGCCTAGCAAATAAATCAAAGACGTCTTACAAAGGATTTGAAAGCTACAGGTCCAAATCAAGAATAACTATCATGCTACATGCGATCCACCACGATACTACATGTGCATGGTGTGTTGCAGAGGGTCCCGGCTGAGTGTAAATCACTTAGCTAAACTTTTAGCCTTAGATGATTTGTGACTACAGCCCCGGCCCTGAGATTAACAGATTCAGACTACGGTAACTGAAATCCCGGTCGTTCAGCCACGGGCTGATCTCTGTTCTGAGGAAGACAGAGGACGTCAGATAGCATCTTTCTCTGCATACTTCAGCTCCTCAACCTGTTACTGTGCTTCCACACAATTCAATCTTCAGCCAAATAAATGAGACTGCAGAGCACATTTTTCTTCTTCTGCATCCTCTCAGCAGTAAGGGATAAGTTAACCAAAACGAACGAGTCTCCGATGACTCGCCGGTGATGAGGTGCAGGTGATGGAGGGGAAGCACCGCGGAGGCCCAAAGGCTCCCGCCGCTTCATCGCTCATGCAGTGCGCTGCCACGAGGGAAGAGCCGCAGGTGGCTGGCAGTGATGGATACCGGCCGCTGTGTAAGGCTTCACCCTTTCAAACATGGTTCGAGAAGCAAGCTGTCAAAGGCCACTGCAGAGCAGACCTTCGCCGGCTGCTGCAAAGCTGAAATCTCCGCCGTGCTGCACACCAACAGAGAGAGAGAGAGAGAGAGAGAGCTACACAGCCTCTCTCTCTCTCTCTCTCTCTCTCTCTCTCTCTCTCTCTCTCTCTCTCTCTCTCTCTCTCTGGCAAATATTGCTGCCCTCCATCAAGAAAACAGCTGACATCAATATCTGAGAAGGAAGTTGTCAGAAAGTTTTCAACGCTGGAAGATGGAAATAACTCTGCTGTCTAAGTTTCAGCAGCTCGGTCCTGGGTGTGTTGGATTAAACCACCGTTCATGGGGGACTTTGATCGAAGAGGATATGGAAATGTGATTTAATTGTGAGTGCAGGGTGACATTTACATTCTCTCAGCCTTATCTCTCTGAGGCTTATTTATGAAGGAGTTAACTGGATTGTGGGAGCAAAGCAATCAAGACGGCCATTTTTCATATCACAATAAGATTAGTGCAACATGACAGCGGTTACACAGGGTCTGTATAATCTACAGCAACAGGGCGCCGACTCAGTACATCCATTATTACAGCGAATAAGTTGTTTATGTACGAGTCAAAAAATCAGACAACTTATTAAATTTTGTTGATCTCAAGTAAATCATCAGACAGCTCAAGGTCTCAGGTGCCTTACATGGCCTGAGATGTGTTGATTCCCTCAACTTCTGGACATTAATAATCTCAGAGGTTTGTATTTAAATAGATGTGTGTAGAGTGAGTGAGATCCAAACCCTCGATTACCGTTGATCACCACTAGATCCCACCAGAGGACCAACCAGACTGAGACTGTGACTTTAAATCAGACTGAATTTAAGGAATATTTCGTGGCTCTACGAAGCACTTTACCCACTTTGGACTAAGACGTCTCCACTTGACGGTTCTCTAATTTACACAGACATTCATGGGGCCCAGAGGATGAACCCTAATGACTTTGGTGATATCCTGACTTTTCCTCTAGCGCCACCATGAGACAGACATTTCTTTCATTTTGTGAATTATACAAATATTGGATGAATAACCAGGAAATGTGATCCACACATTCATGCCCCCCTGAGGATGAACTGGAATAACTCTGATATAGTAATCGTGTGACTTAAACCAACAGTATTACATCAGCCTCAGCTCTGCTAAAGGTGCTAGTTAGCGCTTGTTAGCACTCTAACGTGCTAACTAAGACGGTGAACATGGTGAACATTATACCTGCTGAACGTTAGCGTGTTACGTTCTGATTGTTCATCCTGTTAACGGTTGCAGATTTAAACGCGCTGTAGACTGAAACGCATCAAAACTACTCGGTGAGGTTTAATAAAACATCATGCTTTGGCTTAAAATAAAAATGTTTGTTCATTTGTTTAAGTCGTAAGATGTGAATTGAAATAAGATAACGTCTTTTAGTTTCACAGGGGCGTGAAGGTGGGTCTCCTGGGTGAAAGTCCTGTGTTTATTTGACCTTTCCATCCACCCTGAACTCCTCCCTACGTGGACGTCTGCAGACTATGATCAGAAAGTTATTATTAATATGCCAAAAACAGCTGTAACCTGGGGGAAAACATAGCTGACAATGCCCTTTCCCTGTATGGTGCGTCATTCGTAGGGGTTTAGGCTGATAGCATGCTAGCGTGCTCCTCCTCCTCAGTGTTGTACAGAAAACCATCTGAAAACAGACCAGTGACGTTGGGCTGCAGGCGGTGCAGCGGTCAGCACTGTGGCCTCAGGAGGAGGGTCACAGGTTCGAATCCGGCTTGGGGCTCTTCTGTTTGTTCTCCCCGTGTTAGCTTGAGGTTGGATTGGACGTCCGTCTGTGTCGTCTTTAGCTAATCAATAAAAATGTTTATTACTGAGTCTGTATAGAAACATTTCTTTACCTGAAAAATTAATTGAAACCTAAGTATTTTGAGTACTAGCTTTCAGATCCAGCTCTGAAATCCATCCATCCATCCATCCATCCATCCATCCATCCATCGTCAACCACTTATCCCGTTAGGGGTCTCGGGGGTCTGGAGCCGATCCCAGCTGGCATTGGGTGAAGGTGGGTTCACCCTGGACAGGTCTCCAGTCCATCACAGGACACATAGAGACAGACAACATAGAGACAGACAACCATTCACACTCACATTCACACCTACAGGACATTTAGAGCCATCAGTTAACCTAAACAGCATGTCTTTGGACTGTGGGAGGAAGCCGGAGTACCCGGAGAAAACCCACGCTGACACAGGGAGAACATGATATCTCCACACAGGAGAGTCCCAAGCCGGAATCGAACCTGCGACCCTCTTGCTGTGAGTGCTAACCACTGCACCACCGTACTGAAACGCATTTATAAAGCCCTTTTCTTCTGGCCACTCAAAGTACTTCACGTCTGCATTCACACCCTGATGACCGAGGCTGCCATGCTAGCAGCCAACCTGCCCGTCAGGATCTGATCTAAATACTCCTCGGTGGTCGGTGGTTCGATCCCCGGCTGCTCCGGTCACATCGATCCTTGAGCAGCGGGGGATCGAACCACCGGCCTGCTCCACCCTCTGAGCACGAGCTTCAACATTATAAGCGTCAGACTGAAAGTGTGAGCTGGAGGTCTGGCTGCTTTGATTGTGTGCAGCAGGAGAGTGAAAATCATATTTGTATAATCAATCATATTTGTATAATCAATCATACTTGTATAATCAATCATATTTGTATAATGCCGTGAAAAGGCTTGTGATGTGTTTGTGTTTGATTCCAGGGCTGAAACGGAGCTACACCTGTGAAGTCTGCAGCGTCACACTGAACTCGGTGGCACAGTACCACGCACACCTGCAGGGCTCGAAGCACCAAAACAAGTGAGTGGATCCGGCTGCTAGCTGACACCTTCACCCTGTGGGGGTCTGGACCGGGTTTTAACTCTGTAGGGAAGGTGCTGGTCTCATATGAACCGAGAAAACCTTCAGATCCATTCACATCCATCGCTACCAACCTGCTGTGTTATTGTCTCCTATAACGTATCAATAATGGTATATCTGAGTATTTCTGCATACTGGGTCCCTAAACAGTCCTGAACCCCATAAACTGGGTCTCAGTGTAAAGCTGAGACTCTGGTGGATCAATGAGTCCACCTGGATCCATGATGTTAGTCCCCATAGGAGCCATTTCATTGATCACTGTAGAAAATGACCTGTGGTGACCTCTAAGATACTACTACTACTACTACTACTACTACTACTGCTAATACTACTACTACTACTACTACTACCTCAAGGATAATACTACTACTACTACTACTACTACTACTGCTACTACTACTACCTCTAGGATACTACTACTACTACTACTACTGCCTCTAGGATACTACTACTACTACTACTACTACCTCTAGGATACTACTACTACTACTACTACTACTACTACCTCTAGGATACTACTACTACTACTACTACTACTACCTCTAGGATACTACTACTACTATTACTACTGCTACTAGGATAATATTACTACTACTACTACTGCTACTACTACTACCTCTAGGATACTACTACTACTACTACTACTACTACTACTACCTCTAGGATACTACTACTACTACCCCGAATTTCCCTCCGGGGATTAATAAAGGTTAATCTTATCTTATGTTATCTTATCTTACTACTACTACCCTAAAGACCCCTGGAACCCCCGAAAGACCCCTTGGACCCCCTAAAGACACCCTGGACCCCCTAAAGACCCCTGGAACCCCCTAAAGACACCCTGGACCCCCTAAAGACACCCTGGACCCCCTAAAGACCCCTGGACCCCCTAAAGACATCCTGGACCCCCTAAAGACACCCTGGACCCCCTAAAGACCCCTGGACCCCCTAAAGACATCCTGGACCCCCTAAAGACCCCTGGAACCCCCTAAAGACACCCTGGACCCCCTAAAGACACCCTGGACCCCCTAAAGACCCCTGGAATCCCCTAAAGACCCCTGGAACCCCCTAAAGAAGACTCAGACTGGTTTATTGTGGGTCTCTGAGGGTTAACGGTTAATGCTACAGGGCTAAATGCGAAGCCTCATATTTGGAATAAAGTATGTTGTGTTCGTCCTCGTTTGGAGGCCGATGCTCTTCAGAAACAGTGAATCACTCGTCGCATCCATAAATGATGAGTGTAGAGAGCTGCGTTGCTGAGGCAGATGTTTCAGATCCATTTTGCTGAGGGCATCTGGTGATTTCTTTCCCGTTTAAGTTCAGTCTACCGTTTTAAGGAAAACTCTCTAATTGAGTCTTTTGCTGCTTTTACACTGAAGCTAACTGCTGGCTGCGGCGCCTGCAGGAGCTAATCTCAAGCCGACTCAACGAGCTGTCGTACGGTAGAGTCACAGCGAACGGGCCGCCAGCTGGACGCCACTCAGACGTCTGTCCCCAAACCAGCCAGAAAACAGATCATTCCCCGCTAGTCACAACAGGTATCGTAAATGAATCCAGGATGAGGCGTCTGAAAATTCACACACCGTTATTTAGTACCAAATAACGGTAAAGTAAATGAACTCTGGTTTTTGTCAGGGCCGGCCGGCTGGGAGACATCGATATGTTCCTCCAGGAGACCTCCAGGAGCTGGTTTCTATCGGTGAGGGCGGGAACACTGAAATACTGTAGCAGGATACAGAAGGAGCAGGAGGTGGGGTTTGACTGAGAGTCCTTAGTCTAGGATGATACCGAGCTCTCCACCGTCTCCACCGGTCAGCTGTAGATTTTTAGGGATTTCAAAGATTAGCTCCTTCATCTCGATGGGCAGGGGGCGGGGACTAACAACAGGGGGCGGGGACTAACAACATGGGGCGTAGACTAACAACATGGGGCGTAGACTAACAACATGGGGCGTAGACTAACAACATGGGGCGTAGACTAACAACATGGGGCGTAGACTAACACCAGGGAGCGGGGACTAACAGCAGGGGGCGGGGACTAACAACAGGGAGCGGGGACTAACAGCAGGGGGCGGGGACTAACAGCAGGGGGCGGGGACTAACAACAGGGAGCGTAGACTAACACCAGGGAGCGGGGACTAACAGCAGGGGGCGGGGACTAACAACAGGGGGCTGTAGACTAACAACATGGGGCGTAGACTAACACCAGGGAGCGGGGACTAACAACATGGGGCGTAGACTAACACCAGGGAGCGGGGACTAACAACATGGGGCGGGGACTAACAGCAGGGGGCGGGGACTAACAACAGGGGGCTGTAGACTAACAACATGGGGCGTAGACTAACACCAGGGAGCGGGGACTAACAGCAGGGGGCGGGGACTAACAACATGGGGCGTAGACTAACAGCAGGGAGCGGGGACTAACAGCAGGGGGCGGGGACTAACAACATGGGGCGTAGACTAACACCAGGGAGCGGGGACTAACAACATGGGGCGGGGACTAACAGCAGGGGGCGGGGAATAACAGCAGGGGGCGGGGACTAACAGCAGGGGGCGGGGACTAACACCAGGGAGCGGGGACTAACAGCAGGGGGCGGGGACTAACAGCAGGGGGCGGGGACTAACGCCAGGGAGCGGGGACTAACAGCAGGGGCGGGGACTAACTACAGGGGGCGTGGACTAACAGCAGGGGGCGGGGACTAACAGCAGGGGCGGGGACTAACTACAGGGGCGGGGACTAACTACAGGGGGCGGGGACTAACAGCAGGGGCGGAGACTAACTACAGGGGGCGTGGATAAGATATTGTTTGTTGTTGTTAATATTGTTTGTCAACAGATGAAACCAGAACATGAGACTAATATAATTCACTCTAGTGTTAAATATTACGATTGCACGATTGAAAGTTCAGACTTGCTGCTGTTTGTGGTCAGAGCTAAGAGCCAATCGGCTCTTTGACCAGCGACAGCCAGGTGTTACCCATAATGCCCTGGGTCATACAGTTGGTGGAGAGCAGCGACGCCTCGTTGTCGTGAGGTTATCGTTGCCCACGCGGTCGTGACGTCAGAGCAGGTGTGCATGCATTGCTCGTTGATCGGGCGGTGATCGATTCTGCGCCCGGCTCTTCTCCAACGAGGAGGCGACTGACTGCGGACGACCTCTGGACGACCTCTGGACGACCTCTGGACGACCTCTGGACGACCTCTGGACGACCTCTGGATGACCTCTGGTGGCCACTATGTCAAAATATTTTAAAGGAACTGTGATGGGAGAGGCTGCTACATGAAAACAGCTACCAGCCTCTGATGTGGTGTCAGGAGATTTCAGGATGAATGACGTCAGCTCAAACAACAGCTCCATTCTTGTTTATTCTCTTAGCGTCTCCTTTGCAACGACCTGACCTGAAGCAGGTCCAGCAGGAGGACTGCAGACTGTGGGGGGTGGGCTCTGGGCAGTAGGTGTGAACTGATGAGGTTTACATGGTGCATGTCCTGGAATTAATTCTGCCTGTTGGCCAGTTTCCGGCTGCACACATCCACAGGGATGCTGGCATCCGGAGACGTGACATGCCGTTTAACAGTCACGGATGCCTGCGCCGCCTTGGTGGAGCCACTGGGTTTCCATGCAGATCCCAGCACGCTGTCCCAGCCCCATCCCCCCTCTCAGGGAATTCAGACCACACGCGACCCTCAAGCCCCCAACCAGCCTGATTTCATCCACATAGCCCACAACGGCGCCCTGGGTCGACTTAGGTCATCTGTTAAATGCAGGTTTACACGGACAGAAAAAGGCTTATCTGCTGTACAAACCTCCAGAGAGGGCATGATGATATTTTATGTGTCTGCTGTTCTTTATCTCTACACAGCTGAAAACACAATTACACAAATTACAGTCAGAGTGAGCCTAAAAGGAGCTGGTGTGAAGGGGAAACTGGAAAAGTTCATGTGTTTGAAAACAACATCATGGATTGAAAACGGTACATGGCGCGATCTTTACCAGGCCACAACAGTATGTTAACCAGCTAATGAGCGATGAATTATTCATTGATTTCATTGGCAGCAGTGACGGCCATCGGCGGCAGATTTAGTCATCTGCCAGTTAACATTAATCCTGTGATTTGTCTGGCCGGCTCCTGGCTGAGCTCCATGCTGCCGTTACTCACAGCCAAAGATGGATTAACAGAAAAACAACAGAACTTTGTCTTGTCACAGTCGTTCTGCTGATATGTCATTAAATTGACCCTTCAGTCTGGTCAGCTGGCATCAGTGTGATATTTACTCTCTTCGTATGGTTTCTAAACGCTTCTGATGCGTGCTCATTATAGTCCGTTAAATCAGCCCTGGGACCTGCTTCAGCTGTAGCATCGGCATCCTGTAGCAGGTTCACGAGCAGCAGCATCAGCAGCCAGCGGTGACCCTCCGTCCTCAGCCTCAGCGCCGCCGCTGCAACGCCTCAGCACCGCCTCAGCACCGCCTCAGCACCGCCTCAGCGCCGCCTCAGCGCCGCCGCTGCACCGCCTCAGCACCGCCTCAGCACCGCCTCAGCACCGCCTCAGCGCTGCCTCAACGCCGCCGCTGCACCGCCTCAGCGCCGCCTCAGCATCGCCTCAGCACCGCCGCTGCACCGCCACTGACCGCCGCGGTCACTATGCTGCTCCTTATATCTCGTAATATATCTAAAGACCCATCTGATGGGGCCAGGGCCAAAAAGTCACTGATTCAGTTTGTTTTCTGAATTTATCCAGTTATCAATGTAGAGCTGTTAGCAGAAGTTGAATGAGCGAAGCCCCCGGTGACCCCGATGACCCCGACAGTCACAGCAATGCCGCATTCTGATTGGCTGTCGTACACGTTCAGTAATAGCTGACAGGGCCAATAAAAATGTGTTTTATGTACACAAAGTGAGTAATGCGATGGTTCAAATGTCCTGTTATAATGAAGCATCAAGGACCATTTACGGTGCTAAATATCTCCGTTTATGTTAACGAATGTGTGAAATAATCCAGATCTCATGAGAGAGTCCAGCTGAATGCTAATGCTGCTTCATGTCGGTTTACGTGTAACTAGGTAATAGTTTGCTCAGACATCTACCACAATGACTGTATGCAGTGACGTTATACCAGCTTGCAGGAATGACACCAAAGAAATTTAATTATTGAAGGTTTAAAGTTTGAAAGAAAAAGAAACATAAGGACACTAAAGACTAGTGCATTATTTAAATCACAGCGTTGGTCAGAACGATCGTAGTTATCGGTTTCACGTTTTTTTAGCGATGCCGATGTTTTGTTATAGCAGCCGTATACGTCGCTCCAAACTTAATCTCCACCATGCTGAAGTGTAAACCCTCAAAATTGTGACCCTTTCATTTTGTTATTGTCATCTATAGTAGCTATTGGCATAAAACACACAATTCAAATGATTAAGAAATAAATGATTGTATTTTATATTAATATTTCCTTTGATTAAAACATTTATTTTGCATTAGTATTATATGCTACTTCGAGCTAGTAGTTTATTCATGTTTCTCACCCAAGACTGAATTTGAACACATCATGATGTTATCAGATGACCTTTGCTCAGTACTCACTTTTACTAATAGAGCTTAATTGCACCATAATGTAACTCGTTGGTGATGTTTAGCCAATCAGGACTGTGCCAATCGCCGTCGTGAGGGTCAGCTGTCTGTCAGCAGGCTGGTTGGGTGGTTGATTGACCCTGATGAGGATCAGCTGGTTGAGGTCTATATCTACCCTGGTTTCAGGGCTCAGATGCTGACTCGTTGTCCCAGTGTCGGAGCAGAGAAAGTGCTGTCCTGTTTGTTAGGGGGTGAATCTGCAGAAGGACCATGTGAACCTGTCTGAGGTCTGCTCACGGTTCAGGTCCTTCTCAGAGTCTCTTTGGGTGGGTCAGGTCTGGGTGGTCTACCTTAGCTGGTTTCCTTTTCGTTCTAGTCAGCCGCTCGGCAGCAGCGATTTAGTTTCAGTCTTTGTGTGATATATTGAGAGTAGGGAGCCTTCCTCTGAGGCCTGTTTTCATTTAGTGTTCCCTCTCCTTTTGAACTGATTGTGATTTTTGTGGTTATCTTTAATATTCCCTGGTCTGCAGCAGCGCCCCTCTGCTGTTCACCTGGCCGATGAAGGAGGCGGGAGGCGACGCTCTCAGCAGCATGTATGAGAGTCTCTGTTGAGATTATAATGTGTCACAGCTGAGAATTATAATATTATAATAAACCTGGCTGACCAGCAGTTATGAAGCTCTATGAAGCTGCGTGTTTGTGACGCTGCTGGTCTGTATGTTTGCTAAGATGAACGAAAGGCAGAAAAGCGATGAGGAAATTCAATTTTGACTCAGGAGGGGAACAAATTAGCGGTTCATGACGGGCGTGCTAATGAGAAGTGTGATCGATACGCCTCTAACAAGCCAGCTACACAAGTACAACAACCCTGATGTTTGAACCCCTGATTTGCTGCTGGCATTCAGAGCAGGGAACTCTCACCTAATTGACTTTGCCTTAAGATTTACTAGTTTGATTCGGCTTTTTATGGCACATTTCCCTCCTCTCCTCCCCCTCTCTCCCTCTCACAGTTGTGTTCGTTCCTCAGTTTCCAAACCTGAAATAGAGGAAAGCTGAAGTAGCTCCTCTCTTTTTTGACTCGGGTGGAGTGTCGTTGTCAGCCTGTCTTCCTGAGACAAAAATAGCCCAGCGGCTTTGTGCCGAGGAGGAGGAGGGGGAGGAGAGGAGGAGAGGAGGAGGGGAAGAGAGGAGGAGAGGAGAGGAGGAGGGGGAGGAGAGGAGGAGGAGGGGAAGAGAGGTGGAGAGGAGAGGAGGAGGAGGGGGAGGAGAGGAGGAGGAGGGGAGGAGAGGAAGAGAGGAGGAGGAGAGGAGGAGGGGAAGAGAGGAGGAGGGGAAGAGAGGAGGAGGAGAGGAGGAGGGGGAGGAGGAGGGGAGGAGGAGAGGAGGAGAGGAGAGGAGGAGAGGAGGGGTGGAGGAGGAGGAGGGGGAGGAGGTGAGGAGGAGGGGAAGAGAGGAGGAGGAGAGGAGGAGAGGAGAGGAGGAGGAGGGGGAGGAGAGGAGGAGGAGGGGAGGAGAGGAGCAGAGGAGGAGGGGCGGAGAGGTGGAGAGGAGGGGGAGGAGGAGGAGGGGAGGAGGAGAGGAGAGGAGGAGAGAGGAGGGGGAGGAGGAGGAGGGGAGGAGGAGAGGAGAGGAGGAGAGAGGAGGGGAGGAGGAGAAAGCTGAGAGCAGCCGCTGCAGTCAGTCTGGGGATCCTGCTGTTCTCAGGTGTTGACCTCTGCAGAGATTTGACCTCTGCAGGTGTTGACCTCTGCAGAGATTTGACCTCTGCAGGTGTTGACCTCTGCAGAGATTTGACCTCTGCAGGTGTTGACCTCTGCAGAGATTTGACCTCTGCAGAGATTTGACCTCTGCAGGTGTTGACCTCTGCAGAGATTTGACCTCTGCAGGTGTTGACCTCTGCAGATGTTGACCTCTGCAGAGATTTGACCTCTGCAGAGATTTGACCTCTGCAGATGTTGACCTCTGCAGAGATTTGACCTCTGCAGGTGTTGAGATCTGCAGGTGTTGACATCTGCAGGTGTTGAGATCTGCAGGTGTTGACCTCTGCAGATGTTGACCTCTGCAGGTGTTGACCTCTGCAGGTGTTGACCTCTGCAGGTGTTGAGATCTGCAGGTGTTGAGATCTGCAGGTGTTGACCTCTGTAGGTGTTGAGATCTGCAGGTGTTGACCTCTGCAGGTGTTGACCTCTGCAGGTGTTGAGATCTGCAGGTGTTGAGATCTGCAGGTGTTGACCTCTGTAGGTGTTGAGATCTGCAGGTGTTGACCTCTGCAGGTGTTGACCTCTGCAGGTGTTGAGATCTGCAGGTGTTGACCTCTGCAGATGTTGACCTGTGCAGGTGTTGACCTCTGCAGGTGTTGAGATCTGCAGGTGTTGAGATCTGCAGGTGTTGACCTCTGTAGGTGTTGAGATCTGCAGGTGTTGACCTCTGCAGGTGTTGACCTCTGCAGGTGTTGAGATCTGCAGGTGTTGACCTCTGCAGGTGTTGACCTCTGCAGAGATTTGACCTCTGCAGAGATTTGACCTCTGCAGGTGTTGACCTCTGCAGGTGTTGAGATCTGCAGGTGTTGACCTCTGCAGGTGTTGACCTCTGCAGAGATTTGACCTCTGCAGAGATTTGACCTCTGCAGGTGTTGACCTCTGCAGGTGTTGACCTCTGCAGGTGTTGACCTCTGCAGAGATTTGACCTCTGCAGAGATTTGACCTCTGCAAGTGTTGACCTCTGCAGAGATTTGACCTCTGCAGAGATATGACCTATGCAGGTGTTGACCTCTGCAGGTGTTGACCTCTGCAGGTGTTGACCTCTGCAGAGATTTGACCTCTGCAGAGATATGACCTATGCAGATGTTGACCTATGCAGGTGTTGACCTCTGCAGGTGTTGACCTCTGCAGGTGTTGACCTCTGCAGGTGTTGACCTCTGCAGGTGTTGACCTCTGCAGATGTTGACCTCTGCAGGTGTTGACCTCTGCAGATGTTGACCTCTGCAGAGATTTGACCTATGCAGGTGTTGACCTCTGCAGAGATTTGACCTTGAAGAACCTCAGCAGGATTCGTCTTCAGTCACAAGGTCAGCATGAGAAGGTGGATGTTAAAGGCTGCGTAGACTTCGGACGGTCACCGGTTCAAGTTCCTGTACAGACTAAGTACAGAGTCTAGAAAGGAGAGGGGCCAGTTGGCCTCCAGGGCCTCTTGAGCAAGGCACCAAACCCCCAACCACTCGGGGCGTCTGTCCATGGGCAGCTCTCCATTTAAGCATTGTAGAGGTCCGGTTGGTACACGGTGTCATTATCATTCATTCATCATTACTCGTGTCTTCTTCTTCAGATAATGCAGCACATACGGTTTCAAATTCATCGTATTTAACACATCTGATATTTGATATTTATGTTTAACCTTCACTGATGCCAGTGAAAACACTGTAATCTACACCTACTATCTCAGGTAGTTGAGGTAGGTAGGATTAGCGGATTAACGGTGGGGGGATGCTGAATGTGTGACGCTACGCTGTAATGCTGGCTGGAACGTTGTGAGAAGCAGGTGAAGGAGCAGGAATAGCTGGAAACGTGGAAATGGGTTTACCTTGTATGAATATCACTGAAAAGTTTAATAACACCAATATTTTTATAAGATTAACCCTCTTCCATATCATAATGATAATAATATAATCATAATCATAATGAGTGACACCCCAATATTGATTAATATACAGGATGTCATTTTATATTGTACAGTCAAACTCAGATTAGTAATATTATTAGATATTAATGGTATCTTCATCGTTATAAACTCAGACAACAGATTTCCTCAGCATAAGTACAAATAATCCGCTACCTTGTTTTAACCTGACAAATAGTGGTTTTGCTTTTTGCGAGTTATTGGATATTAAAACAATGTAAATTGTCAATTATCTTTTTTGAATGTATTATCTAGTTTATGGTTTCACGTTAAAACTGAACACAAGACAAAATGCTCATTAATGTGAACATTGCTGCAGTTCCTTCAGACCCTGCTGCCAATAGGTCAACTCCAGCTGACAGTGGGATTATTGAGCCATCCATCAAGGACCTGTGTGTGTGTGTGTGTGTGTGTGTGTGTGTGTGTGTGTGTGTGTGTGTGTGTGTGTGTGTGTGTGTGTGTGTGTGTGTGTGTGTGTGTGTGTGTCATCCTACATGCAGAGTACAGATGTGCATACAGATACCGTATGTATGCACATCTGTTCTCGGGCTGCAGAAGCTGATTAACCGTGGAGTCCTTGAATCTGTTCACATCTGGCTTTAACATGCATCCAGTCACAGTGGACACCTCTCAGTCTGTCCGTCCGTCATGTCACACCGGACATTAGGAAGCATCTTGAGTGACCTCTCGTGATCCGATCTCACTTCCCCGCTCTGTGATCATATAAACTCCAACATCAGCCATGCACTTCCTGCGTCTAGTCTGTCAGAAATTTAAAGAAGAAGATGAAGAAGTAAAACCATTCAGACGGGGTGTTCCTTGGCGTCACCCAGGATATTTAGTATATACAGTACATACCGTATGTGTATCGTGGGCCAGCTGACCTGATCTGAGGAAGGCGTTGCTGCGTGAATGAGAACACGTTTCCTCGTAGAGATGTTAATTGTGAACAGATCGTTTGAACCAGCAGCTGAAGGGATGATCTTCCATCCCTGTGCAGTTTAACTGTGGTGGCTGTAGTGTTGTTACCCCTCCGATCATGAGAGAGCTGTTGTGGAAAGGCAACGTGACAGCAGACGTGTTGGTTTTCTCACTGTTGACTTGTTTTTATGACCTTCGAGCTCTCGAACACTGTTAAAAACAGACGGTATAACGTCAGACACACATCAGTGAAGACGAATCCTCATTTTTTGAACAGCAGCAGAATGTGTTGACTGCCAGCAGAAAGCCTGATAAATTACACATGTGAAGGATTTCTCACCGTCCACATCTGAAGACTCTGCTTGTTGTGGCATGTTGTGACAGCGAACCACTCATTTGGAAAACCATTCAGGAAATGGTCATCGATAATTCATCTCCAGACGCTGTGCTGCTATCTGACAACAATTAGCATCATCCCATCAGCTCATGACAATCTTTTGATTGAAACTGAGGATGAAATGTCATGATCACTTTATCCTGTTGGGATCCTCCAGCTGTCAGTCTCACAGCAGCTGGACTCTGGTTACCGTTAGTGGCTGCTGTGAAGTGGAGACCCAAGAACCAGACCGAGACGCTCCTCAACTGGTCTTTGTGGTTTGTTTGGTTCCAGCCTCAAACACCTGACCAGGTTGAATCATTCATACCAAGAGAAGTTTCTCAGGAGAAACCACAGCTGTTCAGGAAAGGTGCATCAGTATCTGACCAGCAGCGCTGCTCGCTCACTGATTTCCTCGTCTGAGTCCTGTTGATGCAGGACGGACGACAGTCACCAAAACTGTCCACTCAACCAGCTAGTAGTCAGAACATACAACTTCATATTTACTGCTGTGGCTGGTTTGTAAAGGTCAGCGTGAACAGGAACCGGACCAGAACCAAGCTTCATTTTTTCACCTGCTCCAGACCAAATGAACAACTACAGATGTGAAAGCACCCAAAGAATAATACGCACAGACACAACATAGCATAAATATATATACGTCACTGACGTAACTAACAAGACAAAACACTGGTCTCCTGGTTGACCTTCCTGTGTCTGTTGGACCCATTCAACCTCCATAAACAGTCTTTCTCGCTTTTTATTGTACATCACAATAAACCATATTCACGCAGATGCATTTACATTAATTCAGGACAGAGTAATGATAATAATACTCCTGTTTGTGTGAGCAGACTGTATATTTACAGTCTTTGGTGTCAAATACAGCTCAAGAAGAAATAACTGATTCTAGTATTATTAGTATTATTAGTATTATTAGTATTATTAGACTGCAAACTGGCTGCATGTTATGAATAATAGCTAACAGGTAGAGACAGGAATGACTGGGATCATTACTGTACGTCGCTGTCACACACGTTTTAATGGACTTTATGAACTGACAGCGTTCACAGCACTTTTAACAGCTTTTGAACTGTTAATCAGAGAAAATACCAACATTAATTTACATAAATAGGCTATATACAGTGCATGGCCTTAGACAGATCAGTATCAAGATCAATACCATGAACAGATTTCACGATTAGCAGATGGATTTATCATTTTAGCTTTTGAAATCGGGCCCAAATACACCGCGATAACCGGGCTAACGGACCTGGGTCGTCATAACCGAACAAAGCCAGTTAGCTGTGAGAGCACCCTCAGACACAGCAGTCCTGGTCAGACTAGTCCCCACTAGTCTGACCAGTGCCAGCTTCAGACTAGTGGGGACTAGTCAGACTGTAGCGTTCGAACTGATGAAGCCACTTGGATAAGGGGCGAAACATCTTCAGAGACAAATCTAAGTCCAGTTGCCTTCAATTCAATTGTTGCCAGACTGCATTTACCATGCTCGCCATGTTAGCGCGTCAACATGCTAAGTTTACAAATTAGCCCTCAACACAAAGTTCAGCTGAATACTGATGGGACTGTTGTTCGTTTCAGCAGATATCTGGTCATAAACCAATGTCCTGGACAAACTATAAAAATTCAGAGGTCACCAACGTCATCACAGTTCATCCTCAGGGAAACATGAATGTCTCCACCAGATTTCTAAACTTCTTCCAAACTTCTGCTGAATACAAAATCAGAAAACATCAGTCTCATAGTGGCACTAGAGGAACAATCAGGGGAACACCAGGATTCATCCTCTGGAACCATGCATTTCGATCCCAAATTTCATTGCAATCTATCATTTGTTGAAACAGCAACAACTCATCTAGTAGATGATGCCATGTTGTTTCCCTCATGTATGTATGTTCTGTATGTATATCATGTTTGACCTGCTTGGCACTACAGGAAAAATCACGAGGGTTTATCATCTGGGGACTGTGGATTTATATACCAGAAATCATACCAAATACATTTCAGTAAAAACAATAATGTGAATTTCATGATGGTGCTGGAGTAGGGCCGTCAAACATGCGGCCCGTGGGCCGATTTGGTATAAAAATGAGCTGCAAGCTTTCAATGAAAGAAGCTGCTGTTCTGAATGTGTCCACTGGATGTCGCTATAGTAACGGTGTTAAACAGGTAACCTGGTTGACCTGTAGACCTGACAGCCGGCCCGGAGCTGCCTCGTCCTTCTGCCCGTTACGTCTTCTACTTTCAGCAGAGCAGCAGCAGAGCTGTCCTGCAGCATGACGGCAGCATCTGCGTGTTCAGGTTGAAGCCGTCGTTGTGGGAAACACGACCGGCGGGTGGAGACGCCGCTCCCCGTCCTCGTCCGGAAGACGTGGCGACCCGACACGCCGCAGACGGGAAGCGGTTCAACGATAAAATAACGTCGTGGTGAACTGGAGAAAGACTTCAGAGGTTTCTGCTCTCCGGTCACCGTGAACGCCTCTGATCTGCTCTGAAACGGGTCGAACATCACACAGCTTTGATTTTTCTATCAGCTAACAGCGTCGCCGACCAGGCCGGGAGGAACTCGGCCCTCCGGGATAGTTTCTGCCTCCGTTCGTCTGGTGCTGAGTCGGCTCAGGATTCACATGTGGAAATGACGAATGAGGGATTTGATAGAAGACTTGTTTGGATGTTGTTCAGTCCCAGATCGGCTGAGACTTAAAGTCTGTAGACCCACTGAGACCAGGTCTAAGTTCAGGCACTGAGGCTTGGTGTTCTTGAAACTGCACCAATCTTTTCCTCAGAAGTTTCACCTGATTTGAAGAGTTTAGTCCAGACGATTATTAGTGATGTGGACATTTTCAGAAAGTGCTGGTAGTATTTTGGACCAAACTAAAGCTGAAGTTGTCGCTGGGTGACTGGACTCTGTGGTCTGACTCATGCTGTGTCCTGAGCTGCTCCAGGAGAGAATACTGTAATATAGATAGTATTCAGCCTAACAGCAGCATCTACTCTGATTTTCCTGCTAGCTGGCTGTGCTCAGCCCAGAGACATGAAACATGATGGCATATTGTAAAGCCACAGTCTGGATGCAACGCCCACCTACAGTGTCTCTCCTGTAGGACCTAGTGTCTCTTCTCTGTGGCCACAAACAGAACAAGTGCCTGAGCTCTCACCTGCCCGCTATACAACAGCCTATAACAGCCTATAACAGCCTATTACAGCCTATAACAGCCTATAACAGCCTGTAACCGCCTATAACAGCCTGTAACAGCCTATAACAGCCTATTACAGCCTGTAACAGCCTATAACAGCCTATAACAGCCTATAACAACCTATAACAGCCTGTTACAGCCTATAACAGCCTATTACAGCCTATAACAGCCTATTACAGCCTGTAACAGCCTATAACAGCCTATTACAGCCTATAACAGCCTATAACAGCCTATTACAGCCTGTAACAGCCTATAACAGCCTATAACAGCCTATTACAGCCTATAACAGCCTATTACAGCCTGTAACAGCCTATAACAGCCTATTACAGCCTATAACAGCCTATAACAGCCTATTACAGCCTGTAACAGCCTATAACAGCCTATTACAGCCTATAACAGCCTATAACAGCCTATTACAGCCTGTAACAGCCTATAACAGCCTATAACAGCCTATTACAGCCTATAACAGCCTATAACAGCCTGTAACAGCCTATAACAGCCTGTAACAGCCTATAACAGCCTATAACAGCCTGTAACAGCCTATAACAGCCTATTACAGCCTGTAACAGCCTATTACAGCCTATAACAGCCTATAACAGCCTGTAACAGCCTATTACAGCCTATAACAGCCTATTACAGCCTATAACAGCCTATAACAGCCTGTAACAGCCTATAACAGCCTATAACAGCCTGTAACAGCCTATAACAGCCTATTACAGCCTATAACAGCCTATAACAGCCTCTTACAGCCTGTAACAGCCTATAACAGCCTATTACAGCCTGTAACAGCCTATAACAGCCTATAACAGCCTATAACAACCTATAACAGCCTGTTACAGCCTATAACAGCCTACTACAGCCTATAACAGCCTATTACAGCCTGTAACAGCCTATAACAGCCTATTACAGCCTACAACAGCCTATAACAGCCTATAACAGCCTATTACAGCCTACAACAGCCTATAACAGCCTATTACAGCCTATTACAGCCTATAACAGCCTATTACAGCCTGTAAAAGCCTGTAACAGCCTATAACGCCCTATAACAGCCTATTACAGCCTATTACAGCCTATAACAGCCTATAACAGCCTGTAACAGCCTATAACAGCCTATAACAGCCTATAACAGCCTATTACAACCTATAACAGCTGATAACAGCCTATAACAGCCTATTACAGCCTATTACAGCCTATAACAGCCTATTAAAGCCGATAACAGCCTATTACAGCCTATAACAGCCTATAACAGCCTATTACAGCCTATAACAGCCTGTAACAGCCTATTACAGCCGATAACAGCCTATTACAGCCTGTAACAGCCTATAACAGCCTATTACAGCCTATAACAGCCTGTAACAGCCTATAACAGTCTATTACAGCCTGTAACAGCCTGTAACAGCCTATTACAGCCTATAACAGCCTATAACAGCCTATTACAGCCTATAACAGCCTATTACAGCCTATAACAGCCTGTAACAGCCTATTACAGCCTATAACAGCCGATAACAGCCTATTACAGCCTATAACAGCTTGTAACAGCCTATAACAGCCTATTACAGCCTATAACAGCCTATAACAGCCTGTAACAGCCTATAACAGCCTATAACAGCCTGTAACAGCCTATAACAGCCTATTACAGCCTATAACAGTCTATTACAGCCTGTAACAGCCTGTAACAGCCTATTACAGCCTATAACAGCCTATAACAGCCTATTACAGCCTATAACAGCCTATTACAGCCTATAACAGCCTGTAACAGCCTATTACAGCCTATAACAGCCGATAACAGCCTATTACAGCCTATAACAGCTTGTAACAGCCTATTACAGCCTATAACGGCCTATTACAGCCTATTACAGCCTATAACAGCCTATTACAGCCTATTACAGCCTATTACAGCCTATTACAGCCTATTACAGCCTATAACAGCTTGTAACAGCCTATTACAGCCTATAACAGCCTATTACAGCCTATTACAGCCTATAACAGCCTATTACAGCCTATAACAGCCTGTAACAGCCTATTACAGCCTATAACAGCCGATAACAGCCTATTACAGCCTATAACAGCTTGTAACAGCCTATTACAGCCTATAACAGCCTATTACAGCCTATTACAGCCTATAACAGCTTGTAACAGCCTATTACAGCCTATAACAGCCTATTACAGCCTATTACAGCCTATAACAGCCTATTACAGCCTATAACAGCCTATAACAGCCTATTACAGCCTATAACAGCCTGTAACAGCCTATTACAGCCTATAACAGCCTATAACAGCCTATTACAGCCTATTACAGCCTATTACAGCCTATTACAGCCTATTACAGCCTATTACAGCCTATAACAGCCGGTGCTTTCATGTCACACAGGCAGCCATGTGGGTTCTCCTCACCTCAGCTGCACATTTCCTCACAGTTCTGCCTTTGCTCTTTCACTCTGTGGCCAAATTACCTGGACGTTAATGTGTGAATGTGAATGTGTACATTTACAGCATATATACATGCTGCATGTTATTTGTGGAAACTTTGACTTTATGTTTGAACATTATGTGGATTAGGTCATAATGTAATAGATCTATAATATAATTAGATGGTTAAATTACAGAATGAATTGTATTTTTTTAATGCTAGGTTTGGTTTTGCAACGACAGTCTGGACTTCGGATCTATTTCTGTGTCGTATTTTTAGAGCCAGGCTGCACGGTGGTGCAGTGGTTAGCACTGTGGCCTCGCAGCAGACCCGGCTCGGGGCTCTTCTGTGTGGGTCCTCCCACAGCAGGATGCTGGATAATGCTACATGCTTGATGAAGCTAACAATTACCTCACAGATGCAGAGTCAGCAGACTGCAGACATCAAACCGTTGGCCAACCTATTAATGATAATAAAAGCCAATGATCCATCTCTAATCACTCCCTGGGAACTTTGAGCACAACTGACCGTGATTTTAAGATGAAATAAACTTTATCATCATGAGAGTGGTTTTCAACAAATGTTAGTATTTATATTTCTATGAAAGAATCATTAATACCAAAAATGAAAGCTAAGATTGTATTCAGTATAGATGCAAAGCGCCCAGCAGAGCTGGCTCACTCATCATCATCGCTGACGAAGAATAAGAAAAAAGAGATAGTCAGATACCAACAGCTAACAGTCATAGTTTGCATGGAGTAGGTTTTTCAAACAGAGTTGTTCACTCGTATTTCAAACAGTGAGACGATGTCCTCCGTCTGTCTCACCGGAGCTCCATATTTCATCCGGCTGCTGTTGAACACACTGATAAACAACATCCTGCTATCACATATCAATATTTACTTTCCCACATCTCACAATATTAATGTTAGCCAGTTCTGTTCATGTAGTTTCACTGTCATCTTCAGAATTATAAAGTCTCCAGACTACGTGTTATTTTCCAGTGATTTCCCGCCTGTTGGCTGTAACTGGCAGCAGCGCTGCAGCAACCCGACAGCAGGGTATTCCTCTGGGTGCCGTTGGCAGGTCTATCCACAGCCTTCCTTTAGTGCTCTCTCAGGTGTGGTAGTCGATGGGAGAGGCCGGCCTGGGGAGCAATCAGCCCCTTGAGGCTCTATCCTGCCTGCCACAAATCACCATCACCGCCGGCAGGATTCTCCCCTCCCATTCAACCCATTTCAAACAAGTAAAACATGCGCATACAAATGATCACATCTTCAAAGCATGAGAGAACGCTCTCTAATAAGCCCTGACAGCTTCCCTCATTGCAATTCAGACAACATATTTACTCTGTCTGTTCAGAAGGAAGCCAGATTCAGCTGGTAGCTGCTGTGATCTGTACAGTATGCAAAGGCTGGTGGAGCTGGGACATGGACTGGTGCTTCTTTAGACATGGAAACAAAATGGACGTTGGGACGTTCGTGGGAAACATCAATCTGCACAGATACTGTGTCCCATCTGAAAGTCCAGCTTCTGTTCACATTTACATTTCAAGATCAGATACATCAGGACTGCAACAAGGCTGCCCAGTGTCACAGAGACACTTTAATTTATCTATTGTGTTTTTGTTGGTTTTTATGTCTAATACCTGTTCTGTCCTCTGAAAGGGTTAGGCAACTGAAATACCTGGTAAAGGTTAGGAATAGGTTGTGGGTGTGGTTAATAAACAGCGTTAATTGTAGGTCTGAGACTGAAGGCAAACTCCAGTCTCTGGAGGGAATAACCAATCACAGTAAGACCCGACTCCTACTACTACTGCATCATTTAATCAACACACCACGAGGTTAACCCGATGACCCATCAGAAGCCGGCCCTGGAAGACAGCAGGTTCGAAGAATACTTGGCAGGTGATTGGATGAGCCATCTGTCAATCAAACTCCTAATGAAGCCAGTTGGGAGAAGAGTGAGGACATCATCTCCATGTAGAAAAGCCTTCAGTGTCGTTCTTTACTAAATAAAGAAATCCTCTCCAGGTCTGGAACTGATGCTGCTGCAGCAGCTACGTCACCTCTTCAGGAGCCGCCACACCCATAAGCCACACCCATAAGCCACACCCATAACCCACACCCATAACCCACACCCATAACCCACGCCCCAAGACCACACCCATAAGCCACACCCATAACCCACGCCCCAAGACCACACCCATAACCCACACCCATAACCCACGCCCCAAGACCACACCCATAACCCACACCCATAACCCACACCCATAACCCACACCCATAATCCACACCCATGACCCACAACCATAACCCACACCCATAACCCACACCCATAACCCACGCCCCAAGACCACACCCATAACCCACACCCATAACCCACGCCCCAAGACCACACCCATAACCCACACCCATAACCCACACCCATAACCCACACCCCTACACCACACCCATAACCCACACCCATAACCCACGCCCCAAGACCACACCCATAACCCACACCCATCACCCACACCCATAACCCACGCTCCTAGACCACACCCATAACCCACACCCATAACCCACACCCATGACCCACAACCATAACCCACGCTCCTAGACCACACCCATAACCCACAACCATAACCCACACCTATAACCCACACCCATAACCCACACCCATAATCCACACCCATCACCCACACCCATGACCCACAACCATAACCCACGCCCCAAGACCACACCCATAACCCACACCCATAACCCACGCCCCAAGACCACACCCATAACCCACACCCATAACCCACACCCATAACCCACGCCCATAACCCACACCCATAACCCACGCCCCAAGACCACACCCCTACACCACACCCATAACCCACACCTATAACCCACACCCATAACCCACACCCATAACCCACGCCCCAAGACCACACCCATAACCCACACCCATAACCCACACCCATAGCCCACACCCATAACCCACACCCATAACCCACGTTCATAGACCACACCCATAACCCACAGCCATAACCCACAGCCATAACCCACACCCATAACCCACGCCCATAACCCACGCCCCAAGACCACACCCATAGCCCACACCCATAACCCACACCCATAACCCACGCTCCTAGACCACATCCATAACCCACAACCATAACCCACACCTATAACCCACGCCCCAAGACCACACCCATAACCCACACCTATAACCCACACCCATAACCCACGCTCCTAGACCACACCCATAACCCACAACCATAACCCACACCCATAACCCACGCTCCTAGACCACACCCATAACCCACAACCATAACCCACACCTATAACCCACACCCATAATCCACACCCATAACCCACACCCATAGCCCACGCCCATAACCCACGCCCATAACCCACGCTCCTAGACCACACCCATAACCCACACCCATAACCCACACCCATGACCCACACCCATAACCCACACCCATAACCCACACCCCTACACCACACCCATAACCCACACCCATAACCCACACCCCTACACCACACCCATAACCCACAGCCATAACCCACACCTATAACCCACACCCATAACCCACACCCCAAGACCACACCCATAACCCACACCTATAACCCACACCCATAACCCATGCTCCTAGACCACACCCATAACCCACACCCATAACCCACACCCCAAGACCACACCCATAACCCACACCCCAAGACCACACCCATAACCCACGCCCCAAGACCACACCCATAACCCACACCCATAGCCCACACCCATAACCCACACCCATAACCCACGCTCCTAGACCACACCCATAACCCACAACCATAACCCACACCCATAACCCACACCCATAACGCACGCTCCTAGACCACACCCATAACCCACACCCATAACCCACACCCATAACCCACACCCATAACGCACGCTCCTAGACCACACCCATAACCCACAACCATAACCCACACCTATAACCCACACCCATAACCCACACCCATGACCCACACCCATAACCCACGCTCCTAGACCACACCCCTATACCACACCCATAACCCACACCCCTACACCACACCCATAACCCACACCCCTACACCACACCCATAACCCACACCCATGACCCACACCCATAACCCACGCTCCTAGACCACACCCCTATACCACACCTATAACCCACACCCATAACCCACACCCCTACACCACACCCATAACCCACACCCATAACCCACGCCCCTACACCACACCCCTACACCACACCCATAACCCACACCCCTAGACCACACCCATAACCCACACCCCTAGACCACACCCATAACCCACGCCCCAAGACCACACCCATAACCCACGCCCCAAGACCACACCCATAACCCACGGCCCGAGACCACACCCATAACCCACACCCATAACCCACGCCCTTTGACCACACCCACAACTCAAACCCATAACCCACGCCCCTTAACCACACCCATTACCCACACCCCTATACCACACCCATAACCCACACCCCAAGACCACACCCATAACCCACACACCTAGACCACACCCATAACCCACACCCATAACCCACACCCCTACACCACACCCATAACCCACACCCCTAGACCACACCCATAACCCACACCCCTACACCACACCCATAACCCACACCCCTAGACCACACCCATAACCCACACCCCTACACCACACCCATAACCCACACCCCTAGACCACACCCATAACCCACGCCCCAAGACCACACCCATAACCCACACCCATAACCCACGCCCCAAGACCACACCCATAACCCAGGCCCTTTGACCACACCCATTACCCACACCCCTATACCACGCCCATAACCCACGCCCCTAGACCACACCCATAACCCATGCCCCTAGACCACACCTATAAACCACACTCCTAGACCACACCCATAAACCACGCCTTGAGACCACACCCATAACCCACGCTCCTAGACCAAACCCATAACTCACGCTCATAGACCACGCCCATAACCCATGCGCATAAGCCACGCCCTATACCACGCCCATAAACCACAATCTTAGACCACACCCATAACCGACGCCCCTAGACCACACCCATAACCCACACCCCTAGACCACTCCCATAACCCACGCCCCTTGACCACACCCATAACCCACACCCCTATACCACGCCCATAACCCATGCCCCAAGACCACACCCATAACCCACGCCCCTAGACCACACCCATAACCCACGCCCATAACCCACGCTCCTAGACCACACCCATAACCCACGCTCCTAGACCACACCCATAACCCACACCCATAACCCACACCCCAAGACCACACCCATAACCCACGGCCCGAGACCACACCCATAACCCACGCTCCTAGACCACACCCATAACCCACACCCATAACCCACACCCCAAGACCACACCCATAACCCACACCCATAACCCACGCCCCAAGACCACACCCATAACCCACGGCCCGAGACCACACCCATAACCCACACCCATAACCCACGCCCCTACACCAGACCTATTAACCACGCCCCTAGACCACACCCATAACCCACGCTCTGAGGACGCTGATTGGTCCAGACACCAGGCATTACTGAGATGAGTTTTCATGTGATTCTCATGTGATCTTTGATATTGTGAGCCTCCAGCTGCTGCGTAAGGAAACCACAGGACTGCTGGCTGTTGTAGTTCTCTAGTACCACCCTGCCAAACCGCCTCATGTAGACAACTGCCAGTAGTTGACTAGAGAAATGACACCGTGAATGCTGGTCTTCATCCCTCGGAGAGCTAATGGAGCCCGGAGATGACCTGGAGAGGCTTTGCTTCTGACGGCTGAACACTGAGCATGTACAGTGCATTGTGTGTGGAAACAGATAACAGGCCAGGCTGAGGCGGCGAGGGGGGGGGGGGGGGGTTTAAGTGCCCATAATTTTTCCCAGCACTCATTGCCCATGTAATGGATCTGTGATTTACACAATGCACAGCGGGAGCTCTGCCAATGGCCGTGCTGTTTTTACGCATCGCTCCCATTAGCTGCTCAGTGGTGGTATCTGAACAAAGCACTTTATGTGTAGCCGCTCCCAGATACCACAATCACCTCAGACAGACTGTCGAGGTTTTCAGGGACCCACTGAGGGCTGGAAGCAGCTTGTCTCGGCTGTCTGTACTACTATATCAACAGGTACTGAGAGGCCGTGTCCACCAAACTGTGTTTCCTGAGGCCAGTGTACGCGGCGTATTAACGTCATAGTAAAAACGGCGTCAGTGTGACGAGGCGCCACGCACAGCACTGCCTGCTTAGCAGGCGGCAGTAGCTCAGTCTGTAGGGAGTTGGCTTGGGAACCGGAGGGTCACCGGTTCAAGTCCCGCCATGGACCAAGAACTGAGTGTGAACTGGTAGCTGGAGAGGTGCCAGTTTACTTCTTGGGCACTGCCGAGGTGCCCCCGAGCAAGGCACCAAACCCTCAACTTCTCGGGGCGCTTGTCAGGAGCAGCCCCCTCACTCTGACATCTCTCCATTAATGCATGTTTGTGCATGTGTGTGTTCAGGTCTGCATGTACTGTGTATAAGTGAACAACAGAGTGAAAACATTGAATTTCCCCTCGTGGGACTAATAAAGGACTATCTTCTTCTTCTTCTTCTTCTTCTTCTTCTTCTTCTTTCAGCTCACTGAGAGTTAATAAATGTTCATCTCTGGGTGAAACGCCTCGCTCACCGCTGTCACTATTTTCTCAGCTGTCCAGTGACAGTGGAGGAGGGGCAGCCCATCGCAAATATGTGATCAAATATGTTGATTATTATGAGGATGTTGTTGTCTTATTGTGTCTGTTTTGCCATCCACGTGTGAATGTGTGTGAATGTGTGTGCATGTGTGTGAATGGTGATGTTTGCACATGTGAATGTGTGTGCATGTGTGTGAATGGCGATGTTTGCACATGTGAATGTGTGTGCATGTGTGTGCATGTGTGTGAATGGCGATGTTTGCACATGTGAATGTGTGTGCATGTGTGTGAATGGCGATGTTTGCACATGTGAATGTGTGTGCATGTGTGTGCATGTGTGCGTCGTGTAAACCATGTTAAACTATCCTTGAATTTTCCCTGAACCTCCAGCAGCACCAGAGTACTCAGGAGGCCTGTTTTTCTGCATGGTGGATTATTAGATGTAAATCTCTACAGCACTCCGGTCCTGTACAATGAAATTGTTTCGGACAGGTGACTCGGTCCAAACAGACGACGCAGACAATCATAAGCTGCTCCGCCGCCGCGGCGAGCGAGGCTGTTTATCACGAAGAGGGAATTAACTTCAAAGGGATTTGAAAATGTCCATGTGGAACGTCGAGTCCGGGATGAATTATGCATGAAAAATGCTTCACTAGAGTAATGTGCTGACACAATTTGTCACACGCCACACGAATACATAAGCTGCAGAGAGGCCTCGTTGGAGTGGTGGATGCAGCGAGGTGGATTCTCCGGCCGGCGGAGGTCATGCAGCCGTGTAACCTACACCGACCGCACGCTGGATTACTGAGAAGACTCTCCCTGGGAAGCCTCGATATACAGACGCTTGGTGTGTGTGTGTGTGTGTGTGTGTGTGTGTGTGTGTGTGTGTGTGTGTGTGTGTGTGTGTGTGTGTGTGTGTGTGTGTGTGTGTGTGTGTGTGTGAGTGTGTGTGTGTGTGTGTGTGTGTGTGTGTGTGTGTGTGTGTGTGTGTGTGTGTGTGTGTGTGTGTGTGTGTGTGTGTGTGTGTGTGTGTGTGTGTAGCACTAGGATTTATCGTCTTTAAAGGAGCCGTCCTGCTGTCAGTTTGTGGACGATGCACATTGATGTTTGTCGTTGTGATGGAGAGGAAGGCGAACAGCAGCAGCAGCAGTCAGAAGTCTGTTCTCTGACTTCACCAGCTGGATCTAAACTTTCCCCTCGAACCAAGAGGGCCTTAAGGTGGTCGTCTTGACTCATTTTTACTCTCAGATTTGTCAGAAACGTCCACAGATGAACTGAATAGCTTTGGATGCTCAGAGGTCACTGTGAACTTATGATTATGACAGTTTCACACAAATGTCTGGCAGAGTAAACTGATGATGTGATGATGTTTTGGACAGACTTGGATGTAAACTGCAGCCTGACCGGTTGGTGGAAACAAACAGGGTGATAATTCTAGTTTCTCTCATTGGACTACGCTGTGCTGCAGAGATATTCATATAATAACCACAGATCCTCAGTAACCCAGAGCTGGTTAATGTGAAGAGTCAGAGCATTAAACATGAAGTGTTTCTCTGTACAGCTTCTTGTCAAGGCTCCGGTGTAGGTGAGTGTAGTGTGGACTTACAGCCATAACCTGGCTGTAGGGTTAAAGTCTTCTCTGACTTCATCTGTAAAGGTGAACATTTAATTTGACGGAGCGTTAGAAATGATGAGTGAGCCCATTAGAGGTGAACAGGGTGAAGCCACTGACTGCTGAGTAATCAAACCTCTGACCTGCTGTTTACCAGACAGCAGCAGCGTCTCACAGGTGGCTGTAATCCAGCTGTAGGCTGCGATCTGCTCGCTGCTGTAATGAGGCGCTAAAGTGGACAGACTGAACTCTGGTCCTGAGACCGCCTCACTGAAACCCACCGCGGCGTACTGGGTTTACCAGCTGCATCACTTCAAATCAAATAGGTTTTATGTAAGAAGATGGATGTAATGTGCAGTAATGACGCCCCGAAGGGAAAATACAGTGTTTGAATAAGATCATTGTGCTGTCTGTCATTATAAAAAGAGATTCCACCTGATCCTGATGCACTATGATTACTGCAGGTTTCACGACGATGCAAAGCACAAGACTGAGGAGGCATTTCTAGATATGAATGATACCAGACGTGAAGAACTGCTCAGATTAACACAGAATCCAAAACAGAGGTAATCTATTACTGTAATCTCAGAAGGTGCATTTAGCTGCCTCCTATATCTATTTTAATATCTGCGATATGACCGTGGTGTCCTCCGGAGGGCTGAGCGGTTACTAACTAGTCTCTCTCTGCTGAGATCTATAACTGCTTCCTGCTTTATTTAAGCTGTGGCTGCAGCTCTGTCGCTCTCCTCTGTCATGACGCTTTAGTTTAGTTTCATGTTAGGTTTTACACCATGACACCCACTCATCCTCCGCTCATCCACCACACACTGCTGACACCACTGATGTCCAAATGCCACACGGTTAACCCTTTAATTTGGTTTCATTAGTTAAATGAAGCTTCTTTTGTTAAGTGTCTACACATCAAACTATAGCATTTGAACATGTGACAAACAAAACTATTTGGTTATATTTTGGAAAACAACATCATAAGTGTATTTGTGACACGAGTTAAGTTGCGTAGCCTAAGTATAAGATAAAGAAATGACCAATTAAACTGAGGAACGCTGTAGAAGTCTGAGTACTGTGCTCCTCAGCATCTTATCACTGACCTGCCTCTGGTTTCCATGGAGACTATCTGGGAGACATTTTATTCAGAATCAGAATCAGAAAAATCTTTATTACCAAGTAAGTTTGCACGTACGAGGAATTTGTCTTTTTTTGGTGCTTTAACATAAACATGCAACAACAAATACTACAATTTAAGAATAATATAAAATAAAAATAGTAATAATAAAAAACATAAAGAAAAATGTTATACAAGGAATGCTGTACAGAGTGCAGGATTGATGTGCAAATATCAAGATATATGAATATATGACAGATGAAATGTTCACAGTTATGCAGTGAATGTGCAAGTATTAGTCCAGATGTGCAAAGTGTGCGTTAATAGGGGTGTAATGGAGGGGGGAGTAGGAGGCAGTGTCAGTGGGGGTCTCGAGCCTTGTGGCTGAGGCTCACTGCAGAGGGGAAGAAGCTCTTGGAGTGGCGGGAGGTTTTGGTTCTGATGGACCGCAGCCTCCTGCCAGAGGGGAGAGTTTGAAACAGACTCTGTCCAGGGTGGGAGGGGTCGGCTGTAATTTTACCTGCACGCCTCAGGGTCCTAGAAGCGTACAGGTCCTGGAGAGAAGGCAGGTTGCAGCCGATAACCCTCTCAGCAGAGTGGATGACATGCTGCAGTCTGCCTTTGTCCCTGGCAGTGGCTGCAGAGTACCAGACGGTGATGGAGGAGCAGAGGATGGTGTCGATGATGGCTGTGTAGAAGTGCACCATCATGGCAGGTTGAATTTCTTCAGCTGCCGCAGGAAGAACATCCTCTGCTGAGCTTTTTTGATGAGGGAGCTGATGTTCAGCTCCCACTTGAGGTCCTGGGAGATGAAGGTTCCCAGGAAGCGGAAGGACTCCACAGTGTCCACTAGGGAGTCACACAGAGTGATGGGGGTGAGTGGGACTGAGTTCCTCCTGTAATCCACAACCATCTCCACTGTCTTTAGAGCATTCAGCTCCAGGTTGTTCTGGCTGCACCAGGTCACCAGATGGTCAACCTCCCACCTGTAGGCGGACTCATCCCCACCAGATGTGAGTCCAATAAGGGTGGTATCATCTGCGAACTTCAGGAGCTTGACGGCCTGGTGACTGGAGGTGCAGCTGTTGGTGTACAGGGAGAACAGAAGGGGGGAAAGAACACAGCCCTGTGGGGAACCTGTGCTGATGGTCCGGGGGTCAGAGGTTTGGTTTCCTAGTTTAACGTGCTGTCTCCTGTCAGACAGAAAATCTGTGATCCACCTGCAGGTGGAGTCGGACACGTTCAGCTGGGAGAGCTTGTCCTCTAGCAGCGTGGGGATAACAGTGACAGAACCGGGATGCCGACAAACCGCTTTATTTACTAGAAACGCATGAGTCAGTGGTGCAAAAACCAATAAATCTTTTAGAAAACATAAAGATGTAAAGAGGGAAGCAAAGTTTCAGTCAGTTCCAGTCAGCAATGTGGTATAAGACATGACAGTAATCGGTGACCTTCAGCTGACCTTCAGCATGTACTGGGACGGTGTGCAGCTGTCAGGATGGGCCACGTAGGCTGGCTGGACTCCGACATCCGGAGGGAGCTGGGAGTAGAGACACTGCTCCTTCACCTCTGAGGGGACCAGCTGAGGTGGTTCAACATCTGGTCAGGGTCCTCCTGGATGCCTCTCTTTGGAGGTTTTTCAGGCCCGTCCAACCAGTTCGAGGCCCGGGGGTAGACCCAGAACACTCGCCTTCTCTGGGCTACATCTGCAGTTAAAGGAGGATGTAGACATAAAATAAAATATATCTAATCTAATATGAAATTAGATTAAAAGACATTCATTTTGCTTTTTATGGCTCTGTGCTCGATGAAGAAGAAGAAGAAGAAGAAGAAGATCTACCTTTATTAGTCCCACAGTGGGGAAATTCAATTTACACTCTGTTAAACTCATACATGGTACATGCAGACCTGAAACACACATACATGCATTAATGGAGAGATGTCAGAGTGAGGGGGCTGCTCCTGACAAGCGCCCCGAGCAGTTGGGGGTTTGGTGCCTTGCTCAGGGGCACCTCGGCAGTGCCCAAGAGGTAAACTGGCACCTCTCCAGCTACCAGTTCACACTCAGTTTTTGGTCCATGTCGGGACTTGAACCGGTGACCCTCCGGTTCCCAAGCCAACTCCCTACAGACTGAGCTACTGCCGCCCCCAGTATCCTGGAGTCATGTGAATGAGTTGTACGTCTTTGATCTTCATACCTACATTTCTTTTGCATCAGGTTTCCAAATGCTGGATGTCTCTGAAAGCTCTGGGTTGGAGAACGTAGTAGCTACAGGAGGTTGAGTACAGGAAATCACAGTATTTGGTGTGTACGTCTGATGGTATATTCTGCTGCGTTCTGCCACATTAAGCTCTGCAGTAAAAGAAGCGTGACAGCTTGTCGTGTTGTGGCGTTTCGTCCTGGCGGGAAACACAGCAGGACGTCCCTGTTACAGAGCAGACTGCGATTACTCTGCTCAGTTCACCTGAAGACAACATACCACTCCCACAGCACTGACGAGGGAACTGCATTGATTATGTGCAGTAAAACTAAAGCAACAAAAACAATGCTAGCTGTCAGTCTGTCATGTATCCGCCCCCGTTACGCTGTCGCCGTGCGTCCCCGCTGGGCCACGCTGCAGGTTTCCTCTTGATTTATTTCCATCTGTGCTGTTAAACCACAGGAACACTGCTGATGCTGTGTACTCTGTCTATGAGACCGGCAGCCATTGGCTTGTCCTCAGTGGGTTGAGTGACGGAGCCCTCGAGGATATAACTTCAGCTAGCTGAGGAGAGACGACGACGCTGATTGTGTCGCGATAAACCGATGAGATGAGGCCATCTGTTGGTCCGACAGTGAAAGGCTTCCCCTCGACAACGGTGGTCAGATGTTAGCCGTCTGACTCTGAAGAGAAGACGAGTGTTTAGTCAAACACTTGGGACAAAACCTTCATGTTACTGACTACAGCTCTTCATCACAGTCTTTGTTCGTTCTCGTCTACCCACAGATGGATCAGGGTCCCTGCTCCGATCACTATTATCAGTCTTTTTATGAGTAGTAGTTGTCATATTCCTATTGTTATTATTACCATTATTACTGATATTTCTCTTATCACTGAGAACCCAACTGGTCGAGGCAGATGGTCGGGTTCTGCCACAACTTTCTACCTGTTAAAGGGAAGTGTGGAAGATGTTCAATGGGTTGGGTCTCCAGACTATCGAGAACAGTCTGGACCTGCTCTATATGAACAGTGTCTTCAGATAACTTCTGTTAAGATTTGATGCTGTATAGAAATAAATTGAATGTAAATTGAAACCCCTCATAGAGTGCTCTGGAAGAGGGGATTTAGTGGATAAAACCTGTTGCTGTACTCTCTACCTTGTTGATTAGACCATTAGCGTATTGCTGATATGTATAGTTGTAGTTATTATGGTGATTTTTCAGTCCGTTGCAGTAGCTTCAGGTATTTCCTCTGGAGAATTATGGATCACTGCCAGAACGAATCACCTCTAAGTGTCTCGTTTTTTTTCTCTCCGTTATAATTGAGTCATAAAACTTATTTTTCTCCTTTGGGTTTATTTAATTGAATGTCCCACTGGATAGGACAGTTTGCTGTGCAGCTCTGCAGAATAAGTGTCTACCCTCCAACGACCAGTCGGTCGTCCTACCAGCGTCCTGCGTTACCAGACCGAGACCAGCCCTCAACAAGCAGACTCGCTGGTTAAAGTAATGTAATGCAGACTGAAGGTGAAAGCATCAATGATTCATCTCTCGAAATAAAAAGAAGGTAATCAGACTTACGATACAAGCTTTGACCTGCGTTGCTGCTCACGGATCAAACTGATCGCTGCTCTGTCCTCGATATCTACAGGTCTACTCCGGTAGGCAGATACAGATCAATGAGCATGATCAATGAGTCTGTCCACAGCTAACCTCTCACAGTGCTGGACCCATCAGCCTCAGAGTGTAGGGCTCATTTATGACTGTATGCTGGAGGACCTCTCCTGACCGAGGTCATTTACACTTACCTAATTTATTGATACCTAATTTATTGATATTTCATAGCATCAGTGACTGCTGACTCCTCTCTCGTCTGAACCAGCCGGAGCTGCTTCAGTAGCTAAAGACATTTCCTTCAGTCGGCTCGGCTAGTTTGGTTCCTTCCAGGGTCCGAGTTTAGTTCTTCCAGAGGAGTCCGAGTTCGGTTCCTTCCAGAGTCCGAGTTTGGTTCTTTCAGAGGAGTCCGAGTTCGATTCCTTCCAGAGGAGTCTGAGTTCGGTTCCTTCCAGAGGAGTCCGAGTTCTGTTCCTTTCAGAGGAGGTCAGAGTTCGATTCCTTCCAGAGGAGTCTGAGTTCTGTTCCTTTCAGAGGAGGTCTGAGTTCGGTTCCTTCCAGAGGAGTCCGAGTTCGGTTCTTCCAGAGGAGGTCCGAGTTCGGTTCCTTCCAGAGGAGTCCGAGTTTGGTTCTTCCAGAGGAGTCCGAGTTCGGTTCTTCCAGAGGAGTCCTAGTTCAGTTCGTCCAGAGGAGTCCTAGTTCGGTTCTTCCAGAGGAGTCCGAGTTCGGTTCTTCCAGAGGAGTCCTAGTTCAGTTCGTCCAGAGGAGTCTGAGTTCTGTTCCTTTCAGAGGAGGTCCGAGTTCTGTTCCTTTCAGAGGAGGTCCGAGTTCGGTTCCTTCCAGAGGAGTCCGAGTTCGGTTCTTCCAGAGGAGTCCTAGTTCGGTTCCTTCCAGAGGAGTCCGAGTTCGGTTCTTCCAGAGGAGTCCTAGTTCAGTTCGTCCAGAGGTGTTGACTTCCTTCAGCGTTCACACTGATGCAGAAGATGCTGACTAATCACTCTGAGTTGCTTTGGGGGCTGAAAGGGAACAATGTGTGAAAACACCCAACAACCACATTATACAGATTTATCTGAGACTATCAGGGTGCTGATCAACCTGACCCTCTCCTGTCTGTCTGTCTGTCTGTCTGTCTGTCTGTCTGTCTGTCTGTCTGTCTTCCAGTCTGAAGAATCAGATATGTGTCCAGTGATCGTGGGCTGAAGATAAAAACCAACTACTGGATTGATGTCAGACAAGCTGTGATCAGCTTGTCCTGCTTTTTCTGCCTCTGACCTGCTTCTGCCCTCCTCCACATCATTTGACTCCCTCTCTCTCCTCTCTCTCTCTCTCTCTCTCTCTCTCTCTCTCTCTCTCTCTCTCTCTCTCTCTCTCCCCCCCGAGCGACCCACAGCAGCCTTTCTAACATGCATGGACCATCAGCTGCTCCGCTCAGTGCTGGAAGTGGAGTTTGGACTCTTTCTGTTTGCTTTTACTGGAATGAACTGGAGTATATTTATGTTGAAGTTAAAGATGTTGGTTATTTAGCAGTGTGGGCTTCGACTCGGACTCGTCGTTGTCTTTGCCCTCCGAGTCTGTCCGACACAGATCAGCTACGAGTCGTTTACTGCACACATGCTAAGAGCTGAACTCCGTCGAGTCCTAACGGGGTTGATGGCAATAATGAGAGCAGCTGGACTTTTACGACATGTCGTAAAGATATTATCTTCTGTCTGTGACTGGTGGAATTAATAAGAGGTGTCTGCATCTGCACAGCAACAGAAGACCCTTTTAAAGCTTTTATTATTTATTATTATTGTCAACATTCTTATATCAGCAACAGTAAGACTGAAATCACCACGTTATTGCTGTGCAGAATAAACATGAAGGGGAAATATGGGAAGATTTTTTTATTATTATTTTGCATTTTGAGAATAAAGGTGAACATTCAGTATCTGCTGTAACACTAGTAGTAGCTGTTCATTCGCTAAAGTTTCAGTAAAATTTCATCTTTATTCACAAAATGATTTTTCAACTTTATTCTCAATGTTTAGACTTTATTCACAAAGTGCAAAAAAGAGGAAAATATCACTAGTAAAGAAAATGTCACTTTATTCTCAAAATGCAAAATAAATCTTAAAAAATACCCTTATGTCTTATCCCCTCTTATCCCTTAATTTTCCTCCGCTGAGATCTGGCGAGGCAAGAAACACGAGCAGTGCTCACCTTTGAGTTCGCCCCACGCTGACCTGCATCGCTACCAGCTACCATTAAATCATTTCTGGTTCTAATAAAATAGTTTTGATTAATCACTGTGTGGTTCTATTTTACCACCACCAGCCTCCACCCGCCTCCACCCGCCTCCACCAGTCCCACCGACATGATTAAACCTGGATAAACCTGCTGTCATTAAATACCCCGTCTCCAATATACAGAATGACAAACCTGAATCCAGTTCAGGGTCCCAACTCTGGTCCAGTTAAAGAACCAGCAGCACCAGGTCCAATAGGCCCTGAATCTACAGACAGAGACACCAAGTCACCAAGTCACCAACACTGACTGTCCCTTCAGAGACACTCCCCAACATTATCAGGGGACAGGTAGACAGGTAGGTAGACAGGTAGACTTTTAGACTGGTAGGTAGACTGTTAGACAGGTAGGTAGACAGGTAGACTGTTAGACAGGTAGGTAGACAGGTAGGTAGACTGTTAGACAGGTAGGGAGACAGGTAGATAGACAGGTAGGTAGACTGGTAGGTAGACAGGTACCATCCAATCATTACATGTGGACTGAATGTAATGATTGGACGGTTTATTACAACCCTCGACAGCTGCAGATACCAGATTTGTTTTTCAGTTTTTGTCAGAATACTTGATTTATTGACTGCTGTCAGGATATGAAGAGAATATCGACAAATATAATAAAACGTTTGTAAAATCCTTAATGAACCCTACCTTTAGTGAACCCTACCTTTAATTAACCCTACCTTTAATTAACCCTACCTTTAATGAACCCTACCTTTAATGAACCCACCTTTAGTGAACCCTACCTTTAATGAACCCTACCTTTAATTAACCCTACCTTTAATTAACCCTACCTTTAATTAACCCACCTTTAGTGAGCCCTACCTTTAATTAACCTTACCTTAAATTAACCCTACCTTTAATGAACCCTACCTTTAATTAACCCTACCTTTAATTAACCCACCTTTAGTGAACCCTACCTTTAATTAACCCACCTTTAGTGAACCCTACCTTTAATTAACCCTACCTTTAATTAACCCTACCTTTAGTGAACCCTACCTTTAATGAACCCTACCTTTAATGAACCCACCTTTAGTGAACCCTACCTTTAATGAACCCTACCTTTAATTAACCCTACCTTTAATTAACCCACCTTTAGTGAGCCCTACCTTTAATTAACCTTACCTTAAATTAACCCTACCTTTAATGAACCCTACCTTTAATTAACCCTACCTTTAATTAACCCACCTTTAGTGAGCCCTACCTTTAATTAACCTTACCTTTAATTAACCTTACCTTTAGTGAACCCTACCTTTAATTAACCCTACCTTTAGTGAACCCTACCTTTAGTGAACCCTACCTTTAGTAAACCCTACCTTTAATTAACCCTACCTTTAATTAACCCTACCTTTAGTGAACCCTACCTTTAATGAACCCTACCTTTAATTAACCCTACCTTTAATGAACCCACCTTTAGTGAACCCTACCTTTAATGAACCCTACCTTTAGTGAACCCTACCTTTAATTAACCCTACCTTTAATTAACCCTACCTTTAATTAACCCACCTTTAGTGAGCCCTACCTTTAATTAACCTTACCTTAAATTAACCCTACCTTTAATGAACCCTACCTTTAATTAACCCTACCTTTAATTAACCCACCTTTAGTGAGCCCTACCTTTAATTAACCTTACCTTTAATTAACCTTACCTTTAATGAACCCTACCTTTAAGGAACCCTACCTTTAATTAACCTTACCTTTAATTAACCCTACCTTTAATGAACCCTACCTTTAATGAACCCTACCTTTAATTAACCTTACCTTTAATTAACCCACCTTTTGTGAGCCCTACCTTTAATGAACCCTACCTTTAGTGAGCCCTACCTTTAATGAACCCTACCTTTAGTGAGCCCTACCTTTAATGAACCCTACCTTTAGTGAACCCTACCTTTAATTAACCCTACCTTTAGTGAACCCTACCTTTAATTAACCTTACCTTTAATTAACCCTACCTTTAATGAACCCTACCTTTAATTAACCCTACCTTTAATTAACCCACCTTTAATTAACCTTAACTTTAATTAACCTTACCTTTGATGAACCCTACCTTTAGTGAACCCTACCTTTAATGAACCCTACCTTTAATTAACCTTACCTTTAATTAACCCCACCTTTAATGAACCCTACCTTTAATGAACCCTACCTTTAATTAACCTTACCTTTAATTAACCCACCTTTAGTGAGCCCTACCTTTAATGAACTCTACCTTTAGTGAGCCCTACCTTTAATGAACCCACCTTTAGTGAACCCTACCTTTAATTAACCCTACCTTTAATGAACCCACCTTTAGTGAGCCCTACCTTTAATTAACCCTACCTTTAGTGAGCCCTACCTTTAGTGAACCCTACCTTTAGTGAGCCCTACCTTTAATTGACCCACCTTTAGTGAGCCCTACCTTTAATGAACCCTACCTTTAGTGAGCCCTACCTTTAATTAACCCTACCTTTAGTGAACCCTACCTTTAATGAACCCTGCCTTTAATTAACCCACCTTTAGTGAGCCCTACCTTTAATGAACCCTACCTTTAGTGAACCCTACCTTTAATGAACCCTACCTTTAGTGAACCCTACCTTTAATTAACCCTACCTTTAATGAACCCTATCTTTAGTGAACCCTACCTTTAATTAACCCTACCTTTAATGAACCCTACCTTTAATTAACCCTACCTTTAATGAACCCTACCTTTAATGAACCCTACCTTTAGTGAACCCTACCTTTAATTAACCCTACCTTTAATTAACCCACCTTTAGTGAACCCTACCTTTAATGAACCCTACCTTTAGTGAACCCTACCTTTAATGAACCCTACCTTTAATTAACCCTACCTTTAGTGAACCCTACCTTTAATTAACCCTACCTTTAATGAACCCTACCTTTAGTGAACCCTACCTTTAATTAACCCTACCTTTAATGAACCCTACCTTTAATTAACCCTACCTTTAGTGAACCCTACCTTTAATTAACCCTACCTTTAATGAACCCTACCTTTAGTGAACCCTACCTTTAATGAACCCTACCTTTAATTAACCCTACCTTTAGTGAACCCTACCTTTAATTAACCCTACCTTTAGTGAACCCTACCTTTAATTAACCCTACCTTTAATGAACCCTACCTTTAGTGAACCCTACCTTTAATTAACCCTACCTTTAATGAACCCACCTTTAGTGAGCCCTATCTTTAATTAACCCTACCTTTAGTGAACCCTACCTTTAATTAAACCTACCTTTAGTGAACCCTACCTTTAATTAACCCTACCTTTAGTGAACCCTACCTTTAATTAAACCTACCTTTAGTGAACCCTACCTTTAATTAACCCCACCTTTAATGAACCCTACCTTTAGTGAGCCCTACCTTTAATTAACCCTACCTTTAGTGAACCCTACCTTTAATTAACCCTACCTTTAATGAACCCTACCTTTAGTGAACCCTACCTTTAATTAACACTACCTTTAAAGGAACCCTACCTTTAGTGAACCCTACCTTTAATTAACCCGACCTTTAATTAAACTTACCTTTAGTGAACCCTACCTTTAATTAACCCTACCTTTAGTGAACCCTACCTTTAATTAAACCTACCTTTAGTGAACCCTACCTTTAATTAACCCCACCTTTAATGAACCCTACCTTTAGTGAGCCCTACCTTTAGTGAGCCCTACCTTTAGTGAGCCCTACCTTTAATTAACCCTACCTTTAGTGAACCCTACCTTTAATTAACCCTACCTTTAATGAACCCTACCTTTAATTAACCCTACCTTTAATAAACCCTACCTTTAGTGAACCCTACCTTTAATGAACCCTACCTTTAATGAACCCTACCTTTAATTAACCCTACCTTTAATTAACCCTACCTTTAGTGAACCCTACCTTTAATGAACCCTACCTTTAGTGAACCCTACCTTTAATGAACCCTACCTTTAGTGAACCCTACCTTTAATGAACCCTACCTTTAATGAACCCTACCTTTAGTGAACCCTACCTTTAATTAACCCACCTTTAGTGAACCCTACCTTTAGTGAACCCTACCTTTAATTAACCCTACCTTTAATGAACCCTACCTTTAGTGAACCCTACCTTTAGTGAACCCTACCTTTAGTGAACCCTACCTTTAATTAACCCACCTTTAATTAACCCTACCTTTAATGAACCCTACCTTAATGAACCCTACCTTTAATGAACCCTACCTTTAGTGAACCCTACCTTAATGAACCCTACCTTAATGAACCCTACCTTTAGTGAACCCTACCTTTAGTGAACCCTACCTTTAATTAACCCTACCTTTAATGAACCCTACCTTAAGTTCTGATCAGTCAGGTTTCCAGTCATGCAGGTTCATGCAGGTCACTACGATCAGTGTATATGATGAAATGGAGGCACTAGGACCAAATACGACCGTCCTAGCTGGCTGTGGCTAGCCTGGCTGGCTGCTCCACATACTTGTGTAATTACAGGGTCTTGGTCATATGGTCACACACTATCTAAACCGCTGGCCCGTTTGCAGCCTGACCAATGGGCCGACCCCTCGTGTTTCTTGCCCGACTGCACCGAGCTCCCAGATCGGACAACGAGGACATTTTTACCACAGAAATTAGGACTCCAGTTGAGAGAAACCAACAAAGATGTGATTCCTCTCAATTTAAAAAGATATCAGAAGACATGATCTCTGGTACAAATTCAGACTCTATGTAATGCAGCATATAAAGTCTATATGTAGTCTATATATAGTCTATACACAGTCTATACACAGTCTATACACAGTCTACGTACAGTCTACTGTCTGCAGCCAGTGGCTTAGAAACACAGAGACTTTTGGTCCGGTTAACATGCTTTCATTTCAGTGAGGTCTTCATCTCAGGGAGGTGTAGCCGGTTGCTTTAGTGATATTTAACACTGCTGTTGAGTCCATGCAGAGTCAGAACGTGTTGGTAGAAGAGATGGACTGAACATAACGGTTAATAACACTCTTATTCAAAGCTTATGTAGCATTCTCCTTTCTTACATGTCATGTTAAGAAATTCAAGATGTTGACTTTAAAGCCAGTGTTTAAATGTGTACAAATGAGCACTATGAGGACAATTAGACGTGACTAATATATTACTGTTGTGGATCAGAGTTTCACTTTGTAATTGCTATCTGTTTAAGTGATTTCTTCTTCTCTTATTTTCAGTGTCAACTGCAGAATCTGTGTTTGATCCAAACGTAGCTTCGACTCATGTTGTTGAAGCGCTTTATTTTGCAGAGACCTCGACGTTTATCGCCAGCTGAAATCACTTGAACTCGGAGATGAATATTTGTACCTTAGAGACGGGAATCAGGGCGGCGTCATGGACTGAGAACCGACTGCTGCTGGCCGATGTCAGAGCCGCCAGCCGACCTGAGGGACGCCACCGCCGACATCCACAATAATTTATAGAGATGTGTTTTTTTAATATTGCAGACAAGAAGTGCACGTATGACTTGTTATTACAAGTAAAAAAAAAGAGACTCCACTGAAATGCTTTGCTCAGCCTGAGCTGATGACGTCACAGGAAGTCCACCCGTCGTCCCCGTCCTCCGGGTTATGTCCTCCGGGTTATGTCCTCCGGGTTATGTCCTCCATGTGTCTGAGAAAAGAATAAAAGACACTTACGAATACACAAACTGCTTCGTATCAGGCTGCTCTTATTTCTTTATAGTGGAAACTTTAACCCTCAGATTTACCAGCGTCTGGACGCCTTCAGGGACAAAATGTACATCATCAGACATCAATAACAACAACCAAACATTCAACAAGTTTCAGGATTTTAACCCTTTAAATGCCAGTTTCATTATTTGAAATACTGATATTTAGCGAGTTATTTTCCATATAATAAATAACGCACGGGGATGGGACATTGGTGGTGATTAGAGTCTCCGCGACGAAACTGGTTTGACTGAATCAGTTTTTTTTTCTCCCTCTGGACACCTCGTGGCCAAAAATCCTTCATTGACTTCCATCAAAACTACATTTATTAATCTCTCTGCCATTACAGTATAAAACTATGTATTCTGTAATGTCAGCATTTCATTTTGAAAATATTCAACCGTTTTCCCACTGCAGGCCGATGCATGACAGTCGGTATTGTTGGCAGTTTTATTGTGGAGCCGTGTGACCACCAAGCTGTTGCAGTTTGCACAGAAAATGTTCACATTGATAAATCAGGTGTTGATTTAAAAATACACAGAAACAAATCACTGTTGTTCACACAGCTCCATAATATAACTGGCAACAATACAGATTTTCATATCGGCCTACAATGGGAAACAACTGGCATTTAAAGGGTTAAAATCCTGAATATTATTGAATATTTGATCATTTTGATCAGGGGTGAAGTTGATTAAGGGATTCAAGGAAAAAGATACAGAAAAATATTGATGCATGACGATTTAACAGCTGAATTTTTGTTCGTGTACATTTTTGGCCACGAAGGCCGAGGAGGTCCAGAGGCAGCGAAACGCATCAAGACAGCGTAAAACACACAAATCGGGTCTCAGAAATTTGACTAAAAAGAAAAGTTCTCGCAAAAATTCACGTCACAAATGATCAACACATCAAAAAAAAAGAGAGAAAAATGTAGAGAAATGCCCAAAGAGGCTGAGAGGGTTAAAAAGCACCATCATTTGTTTGAGCTGTAACTTATTGACCTTTTTCCAAATATTCAAGCAGTAAACTTGGTGTCAGCCTCCATGATTTCAGTATTCAGAGACACTTTTTATTCTAATCACTGTAATTCATGTTTTTAACATGTGACACCACACTTCTCCCCATCTGATGTTTGTATGTAATAACAATAATAATGTTTGATAATGTTAATGAATGAATCTAGTTAATCAGTTGTTTTTTCACAGCACCATGAGCTCTAACTGGACGTCTACGTGACCACGGATCATTTCTACGCTCCGTTCGGTGCATCGTGGTTGTGCTGAGGTGCTTTCGGAGAGGCGGGGCCTCACCTCGGTCCGTCCTCATTTACATAAAACTACTTCATTCAAATCAGCAGCGTCCAGCTCAACTCGCCGCCTCTAGAAACGTCTCTGGAAAACGTTGGACTGTCTAACTGTTTGACTTGTTGCGTGGCTCATTTCCTGCCTCATGTTTTCAGAGACACATTTCAGTATTAAACATTTTTGTAATATAAGAGAAACAAACAATCCGCCACGTCAGTTCGGTTTAAAATCGGGGGGGGCAGGCCCGTCAAGCATCCAAATACGCCCCTGAGGGCACGGACCACCAGACCTGGGGCAGTATGCTGCAGCTTCTAGCGCCTGGAGGAGCAGAGGTACGCCGGACGGGGCCACTTTCAAGGGCGCCGAGACAGGTTGTGGCTGACGTTGCTAAGCGACCGTAATTAAACAACATATTAATATTAAAATGTCTGTGGGCCAGATGGTGAGGCCTGAAGGGAGAGCTGATGTGTCCGCATGTGTCTACCTAAATGATTATTTATTCACTTTTATATGATTTTAGGTCTCGTCTTTTAACCAGATAAAATGTATAAAACAAATAATTAATATGCTCTCTCAAAGCCACCAGACACCATTAACTTCACCTTGCTGATCGTTGAACTCAGCAGCTCTGCTCTGAGATGTGACTGAAGAAAAAGACGGATCCACCGTAAAAGGTTTTCTGGCGTGTTTGTGACGTCAAACATGACACAACACCAAAAAGAGGAAGAGAAAGTCAGATAATGTCTGACGGAAACAGGGATTTACAGGAGTGAAATGTTGCAGCAGGGTGGGACTGATTAAACTCTGCAGACAACAGGACGACAGGCTCGTTAATTCACTCTTAACTTAATTTGAATAATAGAATGGAAACGGGAAAAGGTCCCAGATTGGTTTGTGAGGAGGAGGCGTTGTAGGGAAAGACAGAGGATCACTGAGGTATCTGGTCTGACCTCTAAGGCTCTTTAAAATCCTCTTTACACACTCAGAGATCATCGGTTTGTCAATGACACCTTTGAAAGCAGAGCCATCACTCAAAATGTGAACAGATCATAAACCTGCGAGGGTTATTCTGGGACGGTATGAATTTAATGTTTCAGGAAACTTTTCCTTTTTAGCTTTTCAGAATAAAACCCCTTTAAGGCGGGCTTCATAGTGGCGATACGTTTTAATCCCGTTTCCCCGACGGGCCAGATGATGCCTGATGGAGGTATCGGTTCGATCCGGAGAACAGTCGGATCGTCTCTAATGTCGTACCCGAGCGTGATCAGAGCGACGACGAGGAGTCGCAGCCCAAAGGCTGGAAAACATGGTGGAGGCCTGGTGCAGCTCTGATGGCTATTCTGGGCTGAGGTGAGGATCCTAACCGGTTTCAGCCATGGCGGACGAGACACAAGCACATAAAAGGAGGTCTGGATCCGGAACAGAACCCAACCAATCTGGTCCAAGTTCCCTATGTAGTCCCAGTGTGGATAGAAAACAGGTGTAATTAAGATAAGATAAGATGAGGGAAATTCAGTTTGTGGTTAATCTCACACAGTTCACATACCTGCATTAATGGAGAGATGTCAGAGTGAGGGGGCTGCTCCTGACAAGCACCCTGAGCAGTTGGGGGTTCGGTGCCTTGCTCAGGGGCACCTCGGCAGTGCCCAAGAGGTAAACTGGCACCTCTCCAGCTACCAGTTGGTCTTGGTCCATGTCGGGACTTGAACCGGTGACCCTCCGATTCCTAAACCAAGTCCCTACGGACTGAGCTACTGCCGCCCCAGCTGCTCTTTTGCAGGACTGAGAGAATAGAGAGAGATTTAAGGAGCTTTGCTGAAGCACCGTGTCAGTAGCAGAGTTTATAATATATAATATATAATCCAGGAAAATAGGAAGACATTATAACCAGTACAAACAGCATCCTCAGTGTGTATTGTGCTGAAACATTACTGAGGTTACGTTACCTTAAAATCATATCACAGCATAGAAAACAACATAGAGGTGTAAAGATGAGTTTCCAAGTGACGTCTTCTCATTTTTTATGATCCTGCGTCTGATACATAATACTTATTAAATCCTGTATCAATAAGTCTTGTTATGGGTGAAGTGCGTTCATCTCTGATATGACCATAATATACAGCCTGTGGTATGTTGAGGTGTTCATTAGAAACCAGAGGAGTTTGTCTGTGCTCTTCGTTTGTTCAGTCGTCACAGCGAAGGATCTTCAGGCTACGTCACTGTTTAATGCTGACGTCACATGACGGTGAAGGAGGTTTCTGTGCTTTTAATCCAGATCATTTCTGACAGCCTGTAGATGAAACTCTTTAGTCTGTTATGACGCAGACAGCGTTCTATGAAGCGTTTTGATGTCCATGTATGAGTCCACCACAGAGATCCCCGTTTCCAACCTTTCCAGACTATTTCTGTAACGTTTGCACAGACATCTGTTTAAAACCACTCAGCGTATTAAAGGGTTCGGCCGGTGTTTATGGAGACGATGTGGGTTGGATGACAGGATCCTTACACACCGATCACATCTGGTTTATGTCTCACTTCCACTGGAGATTCCCAGATAATGTGATCGCTGCTGCTATCTGTGGTTTTTCAGTGGAGCGTGTTAGCTGACTTTAGACAGATGTCAAAAACAGAGTTCACCTCTAAACAGTTTAACTGCTTTCCAGCAAGTTGCCTTATTCCTACACACTGAAAATGTCCATCTCTCAGCAGTGGTGACATTACAGAGGTGAGTTTTCTACCGTCCTGCTGCACGCTGATCACTGATTGATTGAAAACACAGACAGGAAACGCGTCTATTGAATCACAGTATTGTCCAACAGAGGGCGGAGCCGCCCTCATATTACTCAATTTTACTTATTATTATATATTACTACACATGTCAAGAGGGCTGGGTGATTAGGCAAAGGAAGAGAGAGAGAGAGAGAGAGAGAGAGAGGAAGAAAGAGAGAGAGAGAGAGAGAGAGAGAGAGAGAGAGAGACAGAGAGAGAGACCCCAAACACAGAAGACACAGACTAATTTAACAAAAGGCGAGTCTTTAATATTAGACTGAATAAACCATAAATCATAGTAATACAAATTAGTAAACTGAACTAGAACGAAATAAGAACTAAGCACAAAGAAACCACAAGAACTAAATACACCAAAACTAGAATTAACACAAGAACTAAAATACACAGGGAGGACACACAAGTGCACAAACACAGACAACTGGAACGCATAACCACCAAGAGTGCAGAGAAAAGCATCTAAACAGGGAGAAAACCTACCAGGAGGAAAAGAAACCAGCAACACGGAGAAGCACACGAGTAGAAGTAGAAAACAGAGCACGGGGAGATCACAGGGACTTGAACCAATGAGTCGACAAGAACAGAGGGAAAGGGAGTGGTTTAAATACAGAGGGGGATGACACACAGCTGGAAACAATCAGGCAATCAAAAAAGGAGGGAAAATAGACAAAGACAGGAAGTAAATGACACAGAGACACAAGACTTTCAAAATAAAACAGGAAACCACCAAAGACAAGACACCAAGACCAGGACAGTGAGTAAAACACAACCAATATGCTAGAACAGAAACTCAGTAACAAAACAGAACCAAATAATGAACTAATCAAAAAAACTAACTAACATAGAAGACCATAACCGTGACAAAACGGGGAGTAGCTCTGGCTGTAAGGACTTGGCTTGGTCCACATGGACCAGGTACTGAGTGTGAACTGTGAACGCTGAACTGGTAGCTGGAGAGGTGCAGCTCTGGGTGAAGGTGGGTTCACCTGGACAGGTCTCCAGTCCACCACGGGACACACAGAGACAGAAAACCATTCACACCTACGGGACAAACCGGAGAACCTGGAGAAAACCCACGCTAACACAGGGAGAACACACAAACTCCACAATAACTCCAATAAAATATCACTTTATTTCCTTGATTAGTTTTTATTTGGGCCCTTGACTTCGTCCACAGATCCAGGTCTGATCCTGCATCAGTCACTGGACTGTAGTAAAGCACATACCAGCAGGAGTTCATCGGTGTTGAGTTCATGTCAGTCGACTGCAGCAGAGACAGCAGTATCAGGATAACGGTCTTTTCTAGCCCTGCGCGCTGACTGGCAGGTTCTCTGGCTGTAATCCAGCCGTTTGTGGATGAAGAACATTTAGAGCTTATTGCATCACACCACTAAAGGAGGAAATGAAACTCTCCCTCTGCATACAAAGTAGGTGAAAGTTATCAGAGAAAGGAATGAACAAGAATCAATTTTTAATGGCACATTAATAAAATATTTTTGCCTCATAATTCCTGAGGCTGAAACGCCGCCTCCTTAAACTTCCCTGAAGCTGAGCGTGAGCTGTGCTCTCATTACCAGAGCTGCTTCCATACGCTGCACACACACCCACACTGCACACACACCCATACGAACACACACCCACACTGCACACACACCCACACTGCATACACACCCACACGAACACACACCCACACTGCATACACACCCACACTAACACACACCCACACTGCGTACACACCCACACGAACACACACCCACACGAACACACACCCACACTGCACACACACCCACACTGCATACACACCCACACTAACACACACCCACACTGCACACACACCCACACTGCATACACACCCACACGAACACACACCCACACTGCATACACACCCACACTGCACACACACCCACACTGCACACACACCCACACTGCACACACACCCATACGAACACACACCCACACTGCACACACACCCACACTGCATACACACCCATACGAACACACACCCACACTGCATACACACCCACACGAACACACACCCACACTGCACACACACCCACACTGCATACACACCCATACGAACACACACCCACACTAACACACACCCACACTGCGTACACACCTACACAAACACACACCCACACGAACACACATATTTACATGTGTTCAGCTTATCAAAGATAACACACAAGAAAAAGCATGAAGCGTAAAATAAATATAATCTCAGTTTCTGGTTTAATCTCGGCTGCTCGCAGCATTATTACCTGCACCGCTGCAGGTTGAAGGATTTATTTATTCAGCGTTTAGGGATCTACTGGCAGAAATGGGACATGATAATAACAGTGGTTTGGTTTTTGTTGAGTCCTTCGTACCAACGTAGGCGTGTTTCCCGCGGTAGAACCAGAACGACGAACCAAACACCGGCCGTAGACGTTCACGTCCACCGGCGTTCTTCTACACGCTGACAAACAGGAAGTTTCACTGAAACACAGTCTGCAGTTTCAACGCTGGATCTGCCAGATCCTCCGAACCGGACCAGCTGGGCTTTAGTGGTGCTGCTGGCTCCGTTATCTCTGTTTTTCTGTGGTTCTGGAGGTTCTGGAGAGAGATTTTATCTCATTATTTACTTTTACTCTCCAGATGTTGTCTCAGCTGGTCAGCAGCTGTCTGCATCGCAGCAGCTCTCATCTAACCACAACCTGAGCTGAGCCTCCATTTATGCTTCACGTCAATATTTTACATGATGCCCAATAAAAAAAAGCACTGAGTAATATATTTATCCACATTTTGCAGCTGGTGGAGTTTTATCCAATCATAATCAACCACTGTAGCATAATCAATAAAATCAGTTCACAGTGTCATAATGAACCGCTGCCACCCAGATGTGGAGCAGCAGCTGTTCCTACAGTGTGAGATGCTGCTGTTCATCTCACTGGAACTGTTCTCCGACGTTCTCCACATCACTGGAGGAACCCGTCTGCTGTCTTTTCAGTTTATTGATCCTTTGGTATGTGACATTCATTCAATCACAGTTACTGATTCTACCGTTTGCCGCTGCCACAAACACTCCACGTACTTTTTAACGTGCTGAACCCACGTTGACAATCTGAGGTTTTCTCTTGACGGTGACAACAGCCTTCACATGTCACTGCAAGTGAGTCCTGTACATAGAAAAAATGCCATTTCCTTGTGGATTTTAATAGCTAATATAAGTTTTGGATTAAAGCCGTATTTTGTGCTGACACACTTCTAATAAACTCCAGCAGATGAAAGTGTTCAGTGTTTCCTCAGGAACGGCAAACCAGCGGGACACTAAGCCACAGGATGATAATCACATTAATACAGACTCTGATGAAGCCAATCATCCTGTCCTACTTAGATGAATTCATAATGGCTTCCCACAGATAACAAGTACAATTAACTGTCAGTCAAACAATCTGCATGGAGAGCATCGTACTGCAGATGAACAAGCTCTGATTGTCTTTCCTCTCTTTGATCAAACACAAATCAGCCTCATGGATTAGCCTGAATACCTAACTGTGCAATTTAAATTATAGACACAAAAAGAAAAATAAAACATGTCAGCAGTACACGCCAGCCGTTGCTCCTCCAGGCGTCCCCTCGGTGGAGTCCTGGGGGTCTGGACCCGTCAGGACGGCTTAGCGATGGAGGCGGGTGGCGCGTGAGGCGGGGCGGCCAGTCAACCGGCCTACCGGCGTTCCTGTGGCCGCGTGGCGTCCCACGCAAGGTAGGGCCGGTAGCGGCGTGCACGGCGCCCTGACCTGCTGAGCGCCTACACACCTTTTCTGGATAAGCATCACATTAATCTGACAGGAGGGAAGTGCACAGCGTGACTAGAACGGGTCGTCTTGATATGAGCGGTCCAGATCCCAGTGCAGCTATGATGGTCTTTCTTTGTTTCCACAGTGTCTGAAACGGAGAGGGCCAGTTAGCATCGACCCACAGTCACAAGGGATTTATGGGATTCATACAGGAATAGTCCAGTCAGCGGAGCGAGCGGCTCTGTGAGGTCGTACCTCAGTTAGCATGCTAGCACGCTAACGTTCAGCAGGTATCACGTCTACACCGTCTTAGTTTAAGCCTGTTTACACCTGCTAATAAATAAACACACCGTACAACCGGTGTTAACAATACCAGTTATTTTAACGGTGTTTAATCACAAACAAGTTAAAAGTTAGATGTGACGATGACGCTACACGTTAAGACAGTTGTTCAGACTCATTTTTCCATAATTTGACCTGTTTTTTTTTTTTTGTTTTTGTTTTTTTTGTAAACTAATAAATACCTCTCAGATCATATTTACATCCATAGTGATGAAAACTTTTTTTCGCCATCTGGGAGAGACACTGATTTGGCTCTGAACGTTATTTTTATTATTTTATAATAAACCAAATCATTAAATTTCATAACATGTGAACTAATAAACAGGATTAGTGTGATCACAGTAAGCAGCCTTATTGATATCACGTACGGCTCGTTTTTGAATTTATAGTCATTTTAAAAGTCGACCCCCACAGTTCCACACAGTCAGAAGTATAAGGACGTATCAGTGAACAATAAATTATTATTATAGCTTAATATATCCATAGATTTATACAGGATTAATACTGACTTTGATATTTGACCTTTAATATCGTCAATATGTTGTTTCCATGTTAGTTTACGATCAATCACAACCCCGAGGAATCTGCTCTCAGAAACTCCTTCAGTTTTAACATCACCAATCTTTAACTGGTGATTTCTTTTCAGTTTCTAAAAACCATGAATTTAGTTTGACAGTAGTAGTTTATTAACATCCGACCAGGTCTTGATGGTTTCCAGCTTCCTTCAGCAGCAAACAAAAAGACAAATAGATGCTTGTCTCATCTGCAAAAATGACAAATTTGAACATCAAAAATATCATTAACATAAAGAGTAAACAGTTGGACCAGTCAGCGATCCCTGAGGAAATCCCTGTCTAAATTAACAGATCTCTAAAAATCCCTGATTTATAAAAATGTGTTAATTTACCCAACATAACCTTCCTGGATTTATCTCCCAAATGTCTGGGCCTGTTTGTCAGAGTCACCAACAGGCTCTTATGAATTCAGCATCGAATGCTGCCCGTTCACACTCGATGGGCCTAAAGGCAGCAGGACGGCCGCCTCCTAATCACATCCAGTCTCAAACCCTCCGGGGCTCCAGATAACAGCAGAGTGAAGCCAAGACGAGGAATCTGACCTTCAGCTGAGGAGGGTTGTTTCCGCTGCGTCTCGTCTTCAAATATTCATCAGTGATTGTTGGTTAGATTACTGTCACATAATGTGTCATAACTGCACACAGAGGCGTCGCTCAACATCCATCAGTCACTTTGTTTTCCAGACACTTGACACTGCTGCTTAATTATTTGCAGCATGTTCAACAAGTTTAATGACACAGTGCTGGGCGGCTTGTTGCATGTTCAGTAGCAGGTAGTAGATAGTACAGAGTAATGTATGCAAATGTGCAGCCCGCATAACCCAAGCCATGCATTTAGACTCAGTATGTCACTCTTTTTTTTTCACTTTTTGCTTGAAGGCTGTGTGTTGTGTGTTGTGTGTTGCGTGTTGCCTGTTGCGTGTTGCCTGTAGCGTGTTGCGTGTTGCCTGTTGCGTGTTGCCTGTTGCGTGTTGCGTGTTGCCTGTAGCGTGTTGCCTGTAGCGTGTTGCCTGTAGCGTGTTGCGTGTTGCCTGTAGCGTGTTGCCTGTAGCGTGTTGCCTGTAGCGTGTTGCCTGTAGTGCGTTGCGTGTTGCCTGGAGCGTGTTGCGTGTTGCCTGTAATGCGTTGCGTGTTGCCTGTAGCATGTTGCCTGTAGCGTGTTGCCTGTAGTGCGTTGCGTGTTGCCTGTAGCGTGTTGCGTGTTGCCTGTAGCGTGTTGCATGTTGCCTGTAGCGTGTTGCCTGTAGCGTGTAGCGTGTTGAAGAAGAAGAAGAAGAAGAAGATCTACCTTTATTAGTCCCACAGTGGGGAAATTCAATTTACACTCTGTTTAACTTATACATGGTACATGCACACAAACACACACACATGCAGTAATGGAGAGGTGTCAGAGTGAGGGGGCTGCTCCTGACAAGCGCCCCGAGCAGTTGGGGGTTTGGTGCCTTGCTCAGGGGCACCTCGGCAGTGCCCAAGAGGTAAACTGGCACCTCTCCAGCTACCAGTTCACACTCAGTTTTTGGTCCATGTCGGGACTTGAACCGGTGACCCTCCGGTTCCCAAGCCAACTCCCTACAGACTGAGCTACTGCCGCAGGGAGACTGCGTGTTGCCTGTAGCGTGTTGCGTGTTGCCTGTAGCGCGTTGCCTGTAGTGCGTTGCGTGTTGCCTGTAGTGCGTTGCCTGTAGTGCGTTGCGTGTTGCGTGTTGCCTGTAGCGTGTTGCCTGTAGCATGTTGCCTGTAGCATGTTGCCTGTAGCATGTTGCCTGTAGCGTGTTGCCTGTAGCGTGTTGCCTGTAGTGCGTTGCGTGTTGCCTGTAGCGTGTTGCGTGTTGCCTGTAGTGCGTTGCGTGTTGCCTGTAGCGTGTTGCCTGTAGCGTGTTGCCTGTAGTGCGTTGCGTGTTGCGTGTTGCCTGTAGCGTGTTGCCTGTAGCGTGTTGCCTGTAGCGTGTTGCCTGTAGCGTGTTGCGTGTTGCCTGTAGCGTGTTGCCTGTAGCGTGTAGCGTGTTGCGTGTTGCCTGTAGCGTGTTGCGTGTTGCCTGTAGCGTGTTGCCTGTAGCGTGTTGCCTGTAGCGTGTTGCGTGTTGCCTGTAGCGTGTTGCGTGTTGCCTGTAGCGTGTTGCCTGTAGCGTGTTGCGTGTTGCCTGTAGCGTGTTGCCTGTAGCGTGTTGCCTGTAGCGTGTTGCGTGTTGCGTGTTGCCTGTGCTGGGATTAGAGTACATGCAGCTCATCTGCCAGTGCACATCAGGGAGACTCCCATCACTCTGTTAGGAGACTCCTGAGTCACTGACTCAATCAAAGATTCATTGACTACTCATTCAGCACAAGTCTGTCCCGACTTGGCACACGTCTCACAGGTCTTCCCGTCTGAACCACACCGACGGTGAGGTATACGGTGGATGTACAGAGACGTGGTCTCCTAAGGAAGGCTATGAGGCCGACGGGGATTACCAGACGCAGTCCGATCATACTTTGTCACCTCTTCAGCAATAAAAACCTGAAGGAACTCAAGTTTCGCTGGATGTTTAAAGCTTTATAGATAACGTATGACAAATACGAACTCGCTCACCAACACCAGAATCCGTCGGGACGCTGTCCTCTGTCTCTTCCTTTACACCATCTACACAGAGACTGAACCTTCACCCATCACCACATACTACAGATACTCTGGTACACGTCCATACTAACTCTGACAGCATGTATTCCTCCCTTCACACAGCGACAGCTAGCTACAGGTGAACATGGCGTCAGCGTGTTGGTACCGGTGAGCCGATTCCTCTAATCAATGATCCTCTGAGTCACAGACGTCTGTTTCTCAGTGGAGGTCTATGGGAAAAAGGCTTTGGGCCCAACGACGGCACATGACGGACACAGAAGTTGACCTCCGAACATCGGGATCAACGGCCGGCACATCGGGTTGGTTTGAATGACAAAAACTGACAGGAAGTAAACATGGACACAAGCTGTCGCCTAGCAACGCAGTGCCGTTGAAACGGTCTATACGTACCTTTGCATTTAGAGAGCAGTGAGAAGTTAAACCTCACCTGGAGAGAATCTGAATGTTTAGTCCTACATGAGGAGGTGGAGCCCTCCAGTGGCTGAAATAAGTAGCACAACAAGAAGAAGAAGAAGAAGATCTACCTTTATTAGTCCCACAATGGGGAAATTCAATTTACACTCTGTTTAACTCGTACATGGTACATGCAGACCTGAAACACACATACATGCAGTAATGGAGAGGTATCAGAGTGAGGGGGCTGCTCCTGACAAGCGCCCCGAGCAGTTGGGGGTTTGGTGCCTTGCTCAGGGGCACCTCGGCAGTGGCAAACACAAATAAATAATAATAATAATCATAATAATAATAAATCTTCAACCTGTTCCCCAAAGAGTCAGAGAAAAAGGAAACTTCAACCCAAAATCATCCCCAAAAAAATTCACCAGAAAAAAAATAAAATAAAAATATTGCCTTTCAGGGCTTCCGTAGAAAAGTGAGCCTTAGCGAGTAAACTGTCACTGTTACTAACAGTAACTACGAGCTGCTTTACATTTAATTTTTAAAATGTGTCCCTATCGGTGTGTAACAGTGTTTAGTGTGTGTGTGTGTGTGTGTGTGTGTGAGATAGGTGCATCTCCACGTTCCTGAGTCTGAGTGTTTTTTTACCAGACGACTTCGTTTTGCTGCTCGTCGTCTTCGTCTCTATTAGACGTGTAATTTCACTCTGCATCTGGACGCTGGCGAGTGATGGCCGATGAAATAACCAACATTGAGGGAATATCAGCAGAGCTGCTCCCACACAGGAGGAAAACAACACATGTGCCACCTACTCTGATTACAGTCCTCCTGGCAGGAAAGATAAGCTTTCGTAAGAAAATAATTCAAATTAAGGACATTTGCTTTGCTGTTTCAGCATTTCGTGGTGCTGCATAAATCTGAACACAGAGGTGTTTCTACTAATTCAATGAAGAATCCTTTAAAATGAGTCTTATTTCTAGCAGGTTCCCTCAGAGACCCGCCGCCTCATCCTGCTCATCAGAACAGATGGAAGTGGCTGAACTCCAGCTGTTGACGCTCTCCATGGGCTGTCGCTTCAAATCCGGAGGAGGAAATGACGGCGTGGCGTGTTGGTGCACAACATCCAGAGAGGGTGAACCACAGCGAGAGCAGCCAATCAGCAGAAAAGCTCTAAAACGTGGCTGCATCTGATTCACAAGCACCATCAATCAACAGCAGATATTCACAGATGTATATATATATATATATATATATATATATATATATATATATATATAGATAGATAGATAGATAGATAGATATTAGCTGTCCTGGTGGGATTGGCCGTTTCCTGGTGACAGATGAATTCGGTCATTTAGTTGTCTCCCTCGAGAAATGATCTCTGCAAACCTCGACGTCTCATCAAGAATTCATGGCGCTGTTGTCACCTAAAAATAAAACCGCAAAACCAGAGCGTGAATGAAAGAGAAGACCTGTTTCCTCACCGACCTGCTCTTCATCTGTATCCCAGTTCAAACGGTTTCTAACTGGTTAAAACCAGAAACCAGCACAAAAACCACACTAAAACACTGTAAAAGACCAAAAACTCTCCTGAACAGGTTTGTAAGTAACCATTTAAGATATATAAAGAATAAACTTATCCTCATACAACAGCTCATATGATGTCTTACATAAACTTACTTTCTCCTACGAAGGTCCAGGTGAGTCTGATCCTATAATTACAGACGTGACGTCAGTAAAGTACAGTAGCTTAAAAATGTCAACCTTGTATTATATTATAGTGCATAATAATACTTTAAGTAGGTAGGAAGAGTGAATGAGGACAGTGTGAATAAATGATCTTATAATAAATCATAATAAATGATCACATGGTGTCAATAAAAGAGGCTGCAGTCAAGGAGCAGGAGTCCAAACCCTGAAAAGTCGAGTAAAACTTTAATCTATTCAAATCTTGTTGGTGTAACAACAGAAACTATTATTATTATTACTATACAATTTATACATCCGCAGAGATGGTTCAGATCCACATGGTTCAGATCCACAGAGACGGTTCAGATCCGCAGAGACGGTTCAGATCCACATGGTTCAGATCCGCAGAGACGGTTCAGATCCACATGGTTCAGATCCACAGAGACGGTTCAGATCCACAGAGACGGTTCAGATCCACAGAGATGGTTCAGATCCACATCGTTCAGATCCACAGAGACGGTTCAGATCCGCAGAGACGGTTCAGATCCACATGGTTCAGATCCACATGGTTCAGATCCACATGGTTCAGATCCGCAGAGACGGTTCAGATCCATAGAGACGGTTCAGATCCACATGGTTCAGATCCGCAGAGACGGTTCAGATCCACAGAGACAGTTCAGATCCACATGGTTCAGATCCACAGAGATGGTTCAGATCCACAGAGACGGTTCAGATCCACAGAGACGGTTCAGATCCACAGAGATGGTTCAGATCCACATGGTTCAGATCCACATGGTTCAGATCCACAGAGACGGTTCAGATCCACAGAGATGGTTCAGATCCACATGGTTCAGATCCACATGGTTCAGATCCACAGAGACGGTTCAGATCCACAGAGACGGTTCAGATCCACAGAGACGGTTCAGATCCACAGAGATGGTTCAGATCCACATCGTTCAGATCCACAGAGACGGTTCAGATCCGCAGAGACGGTTCAGATCCACATGGTTCAGATCCACAGAGACAGTTCAGATCCATAGAGACGGTTCAGATCCACATGGTTCAGATCCACATGGTTCAGATCCACAGAGACGGTTCAGATCCACATGGTTCAGATCCACAGAGACGGTTCAGATCCACAGAGACGGTTCAGATCCACATGGTTCAGATCCACAGAGACGGTTCAGATCCACATGGTTCAGATCCACAGAGACGGTTCAAATCCACATGGTTCAGATCCACATGGTTCAGATCCACAGAGACGGTTCAGATCCACATGGTTCAGATCCGCAGAGACGGTTCAGATCCACAGAGACGGTTCAGATCCACAGAGATGGTTCAGATCCACATGGTTCAGATCCACATGGTTCAGATCCACAGAGACGGTTCAGATCCACAGAGATGGTTCAGATCCACATCGTTCAGATCCACAGAGACGGTTCAGATCCGCAGAGACGGTTCAGATCCACATGGTTCAGATCCACAGAGACAGTTCAGATCCATAGAGACGGTTCAGATCCACATGGTTCAGATCCACATGGTTCAGATCCACAGAGACGGTTCAGATCCACATGGTTCAGATCCACAGAGACGGTTCAGATCCACAGAGACGGTTCAGATCCACATGGTTCAGATCCACAGAGACGGTTCAGATCCACATGGTTCAGATCCACAGAGACGGTTCAAATCCACATGGTTCAGATCCACATGGTTCAGATCCACAGAGACGGTTCAGATCCACATGGTTCAGATCCGCAGAGACGGTTCAGATCCACAGAGACGGTTCAGATCCACAGAGACGGTTCAGATCCGCAGAGACGGTTCAGATCTACAGAGACGGTTCAGATCCACAGAGACGGTTCAGATCCGCAGAGACGGTTCAGATCTACAGAGACGGTTCAGATCCACAGAGACGGTTCAGATCCACAGAGACGGTTCAGATCCACAGAGACGGTTCAGATCCGCAGAGACGGTTCAGATCCACATGGTTCAGATCTGCAGAGACGGTTCAGATCCACATGGTTCAGATCTACAGAGACGGTTCAGATCCACAGAGACGGTTCAGATCCACAGAGACGGTTCAGATCCACATGGTTCAGATCCACAGAGATGGTTCAGATCCACAGAGACGGTTCAGATCCACAGAGATGATTCAGATCCACATGGTTCAGATCCACAGAGATGGTTCAGATCCACAGAGACGGTTCAGATCCACAGAGATGATTCAGATCCACAGAGACGGTTCAGATCCACAGAGATGGTTCAGATCCACAGAGACGGTTCAGATCCACAGAGAAGGTTCAGATCCACATGGTTCAGATCCACAGAGATGGTTCAGATCCACAGAGACGGTTCAGATCCACAGAGATGGTTCAGATCCACAGAGACGGTTCAGATCCACAGAGAAGGTTCAGATCCACAGAGATGGTTCAGATCCACAGAGACGGTTCAGATCCACATGGTTCAGATCCACAGAGATGGTTCAGATCCACAGAGACGGTTCAGATCCACAGAGACGGTTCAGATCCACAGAGAGCTGCAGAAACATGACGTCCATCTCCTGAAACGTGACAAACTGTGAGGAGACATCAGTGGGACGTACTGTATCTCAAAGTACATCACATCCTTTATTGATTAATAACCTAATGTTAGTTTCCTCATCATCATCCAACTCCTCCATAATATTTTTCCAGCCATGGAGTCGACTTCTGCTGAACTACTGGATCACATCTGTCCAATAAATCCAAGTCTGAGGAGGATTTGGGTCCAAACCAAGAATAAATTTGTATAAATCAAGCACTAGCAAACCAATCGTGACATTTATTAAAGCTTGTGACTGAAACGGCGGTTTTTCATGTTTGACCACTGAAGCGTCGTCCCTCCTCTGGCTGCTGCTAGCTGCTGATGTTCATCATACCAGCTCCAGAGCTCAGACGAAGTCAGAACTCACCATCAGCGTATCCAGCTGTGCGTTACAGAAGCAGCAGAGTCGCCCTCCTGGCTCTGGATCACCGACTTCCTGTCTGGCAGGAAGCAGCCGAGCGGCGACCTCCGGTGCCGAGCGGCGACCTCCGGTGCCGAGCGGCGACCTCCGGTGCCGAGCGGCGACCTCCGGTGCCGAGCGGCGACCTCCTGGCTGCTCGATCCATTACGTGCATGTGTGAGCGCACCTACCCAGTATGCCTTGAGGGAAGACCCGCCCCTACTTTGCCTTTGATTGGCTGCTGGCTTCTAAACCTAAATGCTAACGGAAGGTAGCTTTGATGCTAACTGGAGGAGAACGACTCAACGATGGCAACACTGCTATGTTGTTTCATCATTAAATCCATTTATCAAGCGTAGCATCAGGCCGTGAAGTCAAGCTCAGCTCATATCACAGCTGATGGATCAGCTGATCTCATTCAGAGCACCTTACTTATGATGCTTCCGCCTGCCTACCCGGCAGCTGTGGCCCAATCGGAAGGTCGGTGGTTCGATTCCCCGGCTGCTCCGGTCCGGTGTCGATGTGTCCTTGGGCAAGACACTTAACCTCAAATTGCTCCCAAAGGCGTAGCCATCGGAGTGTGAATGAGATGAATATGATGAAAATGAGTATTTAGATCAGATCCTGATGGGCGAAGTATGAATGTGTGAATGGGTGAATGTGACATGTGGTGTAAAGAGCTTTGAGTGGTCAGAAGACCAGAAAAGCTTCATATAAATGCAGTTCTGTTTACCATTTACCTCTGCAGGCTGCTCGCAACGCACCTCCACCCCAGCACCTCTTTATAATACTCTGTCCGACTTAATCAACGTCATTTCTGTTGTCAGTGATGATGCCAAAAACTGCAGTTCATGGACTGAGGCTCCAAAAGGGAGTCAAACCCCAGAAACCGCATGTTAAAATGTCGAACGTTACAGCAGAAATAAACAGCTTTCTTTATAGACAACTTACCCCTTCATGTCAACTGATATGATGATAATGATGATATAGACCATGAGGACCAGGAGGACCAGGAGGACCAGGAAGACCAGGAAGACCAGGAGCACCGGGAGGACCAGGAGGACCAGGAGGACCAGGAGGACCCGGAGCACCAGGAACACCAGGAGGACCCGGAGCACCAGGAACACCAGGAGGACCCGGAGCACCAGGAACACCAGGAGGACCCGGAGCACCAGGAGGACCAGGAGCACCTGGAGCACCAGGAACACCAGGAGGACGCGGAGCACCAGGAGGACCCGGAGCACCAGGAACACCAGGAGGACCAGGAGGACCCGGAGCACCGGGAGGACCAGGAACACCAGGAGGACGCGGAGCACCAGGAGGACCAGGAGCACCAGGAACACCAGGAGGACGCGGAGCACCACTTTGAGCTTGTGACGACTTCTGCCTGTCTTAAGTTATGTATTGTATTGTTTCTCTCTCGTGTTTCATTTGATTATTGTCCATTTCCTGTTTTATTTTGATAGTACTAACCTCCCTCTCGTCTCAGATCACTGCACTTCCTGCCCTCATGTGTTCCGGGTGTTCCTAGTCGTCTGGTCCCGCCCCTGATTGTGTCCACCTGTGAAGCGTTCAATCACTCCTCCTGTATATAATGTGTCGGCTCCCCTCCTCATGTTGCCAGACTGTATTAGAGCCTCATGGTGATGGTCGTTCTCGCGTTCCTTCCTCGTGTTTGCCTTCTCGTGTTTTTTGACCCTCTGCTCGTTTTTGACCCTGCCTCTTGCGTAGCGTTTTCTGAACTTGTTTGTACTTTGGACTGCTTACCTGTGTACCGAACCGATTGTATTAAACCTGTTTTTGAACTTTCCTCAAGTCGTGCGTTTGAGTCCTGTTCCACACTGACCCGGGTGTTACAGAGCTTCATTTTTCAGAAACCTTTGGATGAAATCTCAGACTCTACATCCATACCTACAGAGTCTGTGGAGATTAGGCAGCCATAGATAAGAGGAGTGGATGAGGGTTGATGGACTTTATCAGGGAGGAAATCTGCATCCATGTGGATTTTGATGGTTTTGTCTGACGTGCTGATCAGAGGCATCTCTCTCCTGTATTCTCTTAGTGAAATGGTTTATCCTCTGGTTGTTCTGATCGCTGCTGTTTATTTCTGCTTACTGTGTGAAACATGCTTTTAGAAATCAGAGGGGCTTGAAATATATTGAACCTGGCTAATGTGATTGACGACCTTGTGTTTGAACTCTGAGGTCAAAGAAATGATCACCAGCCTGCCGCTCTGCTGAAACACTAAACTGTTTGTGACTGAGAAACGATTCCCATTAAAATGTCTCCGTTCTGAGGATTCAATTACAGAAAATTAATGAAAGCTTTTCATTATATTATTTCTGACTCATCATGGTGTGTTCATTTGGAAAAATACACAGTATGATTGGAGGTTATGACGTTGTTGTTTAAAGTGCAGCATAAACTAAAGGAGTATAGATGTGAGACAGTACAAATATAGTCCTTATAGCTCAACAGGGAAACACAGAGCAGGACTTTTATATTGAAAGGCTGTTAATTTGGAAGATGCTGTATCCTACTGATCATCATCTGGTTGTATACCTCCGCCAGCCAGTCGGCGTTGTCAACGTATTATAACTAATTATTATAATAATTCTGACAGCCCTGTTTTCCACATTTAGTGAGATGCTATCGTTGTGGAGCACAGAGCCGGTTCAGGTGTGTGTTAGGTGTGTGTTAGGTGTGTGTTAGGTGTGCAGTGCTGTCTCGGTGATATCGGCCACCCTGCCGGTGGTTTCTGAACCCTATCAGGTTGTGTTCATCAGCTGACGTGAGATGGGACAGGCCAGGAGAGAGGAAGCTGTCCTGTCCCCTATCCGATGTCAGTTTAACGCTGGCGGCCAGCTGTGACTGCTCCGGTTACAGACGCTCTCACTGAATCAGTCGTCATTGATCGTCTTTATTAAACTGTCCACCGTCATGTCCTCCCAGGAGTCTCCAAACTAACAGCTAGATGAAATATTTCTTTATCTCTGTAAGGACTTAATGTTGATGCAAGGTATAAAATATGAAGTATTTATGGTGAGAACTGTACAAAGAGTCTCACAACTTATCGTCAGTCTCTTATCCGGGTCGGATCGCAGGACCAACAGCTCCAGCAGGGACCCCAAACCTCCCTCTCCTGGGCCACATTAACCAGCTCTGCCTGGGGGATCCCGAGGCATTCCCAGGCCAAGGTGGAGATATAATCCCTCCACCTAGTCCTGGGTTTTCCCCGGGGCCTCCTCCCAGCTGGTGGTGCCCCCCCCACCAGATACCTGAACCACCTCAACTGGCTCCTTTCAACATAACGGAGCAGCATCTCTACTCCGAGTGCCTCACGGATGGCTGACCTCATCATCCTATCTCTAAGGGAGACGCCAGCCAGCCTCCTAAGAAAACCTATTTTGTTTGCTCCTCCTGAGGTGCTTGATTGTTTTCCAGAAGCACCTTGGTGCCAACCGAAAGTCCTTCTCCATGGCTGCTCTGAACTCCTCCCAGGTCTGTTGCTAGTTTGCAACCACCTCCAGAGTCACATCCTGGAAGGACTCCTCTTCAGTCAGACAGCTTCCCTGACCACCGATGTCCACCACGGCGTTCGAGGGTTTCTGCCCCTTGAGGCACCCAAGACCTTTAGAGTTTAGAGTCTTCCCCATCCTCTGAACACAATCACCACCAGATGGTGATCAGCTGACAGCTCCTCTCTTCACCTGAGTGTCCAAAACATGATCAGATGATATGATCACAAAACTGATCATTGACCTTCAGCCTAGAGAGCTCTGGTACCAGGTACGCTTATGAGTTTGAACATGGTATTCGTTACGGGAAGCCCGTTGTAGTTGTAGTTGTAGCCCGTTGTAGTTGTAACAAACAGCCAGTCAGGTTTAGACCAGAACTATGGAGTCCTCCACTGGAGCCCCATACAGGACTCCATTCAGGGTCTCCAAGAAGGCGGAATACTCCGAGCTGTACAACCAGCAGAGTTTCCCTCCATAAACCGGAGACGTGGGCTATATATCGTACTGTCGTCTTGCTACATGATCAACACACATCAGTATTACCCAGAAATCACCACTGCATGTCTGTACATAACAAAATACCAAAGACGGTAAGAAATTATTCATTTAATTGAATAGTTTTTTTCTTATAGTTAATTGATCATTTTTGTACTATATGTAGAATGAGAATATTATTTTGTTATAGATTACTACTATTTTACAAAAAACCATGATGGAGATGGGTTTGCCATATCCAGCGAATACAGTATTTAACAAATGACACCAAGTTAACATCAGTTTTCTGATTGATTAAACTCAATCAGGAGTATATTCACTGTGTCTGTCTGAAAAGGCCTGAGTGTTGGCATTTATACTAACTATTGCCTAGTTTTTTAACACATCATTAATGTTGATTTTGCCTTTTGTAAAATGTCCTTGTGGAGCTCCAGCACTGGTTGAACTGTTCACAGCGGTACTATCAAACAGGCTAAGCTAATCTGTAGCTTCAACAGCAGTGTATTGATCATGCATCCAAACCAAAAAGGGATTGTTCCTGTAACCAGTGATGCCCATCACCTACCTGCAGACGAGGAAAACCTGCATCCTTCGTTCTGGTTGGGTTAGAAAAGACCACCAGACTGTCCATGCTGCCCACTTAGAGAGTCAGCAGTCCTATAGACTAAGTGGGTCCATCCAAAGAGAGATCCCCCCTCAGTACTGTCTGTGGAAATACAAAGAGGAATATCTGCACTAACAAGGATTTATATGTTGCAACATACCCACTCCACTCCACTCTAGAGGGTCACAGGTTCGAATCCGGCGTGGGGCTCTTCTGTGTGGAGTTTGCATGTTCTCCTCCTGTTAGCGTGGGTTTTCTCCGGGTTCTCCAGGTTCCTCCCTAAGTCCAAAGAGATGCAGGTTAACTGGTGACTCTAAAAGTCCCCTAAATGTGAATGTGAGTGTGAATGTTGTCTGTCTCTATGTGTCCTGTGATGGACTGGAGACCTGTCCAGGTGAACCCGCCTTCAGCCAACGCCAGCTGGGATCGGCTATCGGATATAACTAATATGAAAGGGATCCCTAAATTATGTTTGCATGAATACTGATGAAGGCTATCGTGTCATATTTCTGAGGAAGGCAGCATGCTTCAGGTCCTCTTCAGGTTCAGATTTGTTTGGCACAGCCCCAGTGACTATACTGCAATTCATTAATCAATCTAATAACTGTTCTATTGTTATTAGCACATTTAACGTGTATGGAGAATACCAACACTCCCACAAACCAACCACCAGTTTATTAGACCACCGGTAAGTCAATGGCAATCTGCTGACTCATTAATTCTTCCTCAACAGTGAAACCACCTGAGGAATATGACTTACAGTTTATGTGTCTTTTTTATGTGTCTGAGCAAATACAATATCTAGATTTACTTTTATGGTCCGACCACATTCATTCAGCTTCACATGAATGATATTGATCGTCTGTGTAAATGTGTGTTGGTAATTTAAAAGTCTGAAGCCCGAGGAAGCAGGTTCGTTGGCTAAATTAAATTCCATCTGTAAAGTCAAATGCAATTTAGATATGTGTGGTTTTGAATGTATTTTCTCAGAATCAACACTGGCGTGTGCACACACACACACACACACACACACACACACACACACACTGGTGGCATTATATCTGCAGCAGAATGTCATTATATCCCGGCTGTTTGATGCAGTGTCATCTGAAATGTCACCTGCTGTAACTGACAAATTGCTCTCAAGGAAAAGAGGGAAAAAAAAAACTGATGTAAAAAATCTATGAAAATATTTCTGCTCCAGCGACACTCGGCCATCCATCTCTGCTCGGATACAAGCTGCAGAGACAGCAGGATTTAGGAAACGTCCTCTTCAATAATGCAGCAGAAATTCTGCTTAACCCGCTCTGGGACACTGGAAATTTGTCACGCTCGCAAAAACCAAACCATCAGATGGTCTGAGTGAACGACCGTCACACCGATGTGGCGATGATTCACTGTCGTTAAAACATAGACAACGCAGTAAAAGTTGAGTAAAGATTTTAGCAGAGCATCACCGAATGCTGACGCTGAAGGAGAGCAGTAACAGTATGAAGCAGACTCAACAGTTTCCTCCGGAGGAATTTAAACCGCAGCAAAACCAGCCTTCACGGAAACATGAACTGTTTTAACATTAATAAATCTGACCACAAGGCCAACACACTAGCTGGTCTTTCTGTTACACGGCACAAGAGGAGAGTGGACGAGGTGTCGGCAGGATGGCACAAGGGGGCGCTGTTCCAGGAAGGATAAACTGGGGGTGTGTTTAAGACCTGAGGAAGGAGTGAACCGCCCATGTGTTTTTATCTCATCTCATCATCATCCTGTTATCCGGGTCGGGCCGTGGCGGCAGCAGCTCCAGCAGGAGACCCCAGACTTCCCTTTCCTGGGCCACATTACCCAGCTCTGACTGGGGGATCCCGAGGCGTTAATCTCTCCACCCAGTCCTGGGTCTTCCCCGGGGCCTAGGGGGCAACATTACCAGATGCCCAAACCATCTCAGCTCGTTCCTTTCTCTCCGAGTCCCTCACAGATGGCTGAGCTTCTCACCTTATCTCTAAGGGAGACGCCACCCGCCCTCCTGAGAAAACCCACGTCGGCCGCTTGGACCCACAATCTAGTTCTTTGGGTCCTGACCACTGGTGAGAGTAGGAACGAAGACTGACCGGTAGATTGAGATCTTTGCCTTCCAGCTCAGCTCTCTTTTCATCACAACATCCCGCTGCTTCGATTCTCTGGCCAATCTCATGTTTCATTGTCCCTTCAATTGCACCAGACCCCGAGGTACATGGACTCCTTCAGTTGGGGTAAAGACTCATTCCCTACCCGGAGTAGACAGTCCATCGGTTTCCCGATGGGAACCATGGCCTCAGATTTAGAGGTGCCGATCCTAATCCCAGCCGATCCAGTGAGTGCTGGAGGTCTCAGACTGATGATGCCAACAGGACCACATCATCTGCAAAAAACAGCAATGGGACCTTCAGCGACCCCTCTTCCCCTTGACTACGCCTTAATATCCTGTCCATGGATATCATCAGGATATTTATATATATACAGTATATATAAATAAAGTATATATATATATGAAACACACAATTTTCAGCCAGTTTCCTCTCTCTCCCACGGCCTGAATGTGGGCAGGAGTCCTTAGTAATGATTCCCTGTTCATCCCAAGGCATTTCTAACCTGAAGGTTAAGATGTGACCTCATTTTACTTTGCATCATTAAATTCAGCTCTCCCTCGTAGAAACGCCGGAGCTCAGTGTACTCTTGTGTGATCGGTCGTCGGCCAGCGTTAGGAATGAACATTGATCTGTAGTCCATCAGCTGCTGAGATTACAGGATATTCTGGTGTGGTACAGTCAGCAGACACATAGAGCCAAACAGAGAGTAGAAAACATTTCCAGGGTTGATTTTGAACATTTTGACAAGATGATAAAACTGCTTTTCATTTTGGCGCCGCTGGTCAGTTTACTGACACAATAACATGAATGATACCAATAGCATGAATGAGGTGTTTACGGTGAGTTAGCAGCTTCAGCAGACATATAAAGAGCTGTGATGTCCCATTTATTTATTTATTTATTATTATTATTATTATTATTATTATTATTATTATAGAATATCATGAACTGATGGGGTTGATTCAGGTGTGAAAGCTTGACAGCCCTAGCAACAGTTACTAAGGGGGGCGGGGCTTAGCGAAGGTGTGTCAGCTGTTGTTTATCAGTAAAAGAGATGCTTGTTAACACTAAATATGACTGTTTAATCTGTTTCTCTTCTTCTCTCGGTTTCTTTTAATATTTCCCTGTCTGTCTTCGAAGGCAGAGACCAGGTTTTAGCGAATCCCTGCCAGCTCAGACTGCAGTCGAACCGGCATGCTGACATCTTCAGCCGAGATTCAGCTCACGTTGTCATAAATATTACAACTGCCTCTTTGGCTATACTTAGCCAGTTGAACGGTGCATCATGTACGACAGATGTTTTTTTTTTCCAGCTTGGTTTTAAGTGGACTATAATTTGTCCTGCATCTCGAAGGAGTGTGGGCTCAGAGGGAGTCTCCATACTGTGTCTGAAAATATTTTATGTTGGGTGATGATACAGTTCAGAAATATGAAAATGTTTTCCAGGCCTCAGTCCACTAACGCTTCACATGAACATATATCATTTCCTCAGCTCCCATCAGTTGTTTGAGCTGTGAACTTGTGACGTTGGAGAAAAGCTCCTTCACCTGTTCAGTCGTCAGGTTTCCTGTACGAGGACTTTAATTCCCTGATCTGCCCGACCCTTTAAGAGGAAGCTTCCCCTTTAATATGTCTGTGTGGCTCAGGTGTCCTGCTGTCAGCTGATGCCAGTTAAGGGAATAAATACTCGCTTCTCTACTTTTGTGATTTCCACATTTGATTAATATTTTTGGGGAGGCTGGTGCCACCTGGGTTAAAGTGGCTCTGATCCCAGAGCTCCTCCCTGATTGGCCACAGCCAGCAGGTGAGCAGGTATAAAAGGTCTTATAGGACAGAAGTGTGGTTGGTCTGTGTGTCTCCACAACGTAATGAGATGGTTCATGATTACTCTTCTTGTAGCTGGTCTGAATGAATGTAGTTTTTCTGGGAGGTGATGGTTAGCAGCAGCATTTTGGCTGATGTTGTCTGTTCCCTCCACACGCCGTGCGCTAAATGATGGGTTTCATCAGCAATAAGCTCCACAGAGACGTTTCCAGAGGCCAACTGCTAACACAGGTGGTGTTTCATAAAGCAGATGGTGCTTCTCAGTCTGGCTGCAGGAATGTTTGCTCTGTAATTGGTTGACTCTCTAATCAGCTGAGGGTTTTTACACCTGTTGGCACACTGCTCTGGCTCATTTGGCTGTTAGTAAGTTATCTACATTAGCAGCAGTCTTTCCCCGTCTACCCACAGAGACGACACACCGAAGGCCGAGTGGCGCCCAGAGGCTCGTTTTGGCCTGTAATCGTATCGTCTTTCAGGTGGAGCAGTAAACACAGAGTGATCCTCACTGACTGACGTCTAACAGCAGAGCGTCGGCGCTCATAAACGGACTGCAGCGGCTTTATTTACAGCGAAACAACTCCAGTCCTCATTTCTGGGATCGATCAGTGCACCAGGCTAACTGAATCATTTAGCATTAGAGCAGGATAAATATAATCACACAGCCAAACAAATTACACGCTGCAGCTTATCTGCAGAAACATCAGCAGCACCGCTGGTTTCACATTAGCAATTCATATCAGGTGAAGGCGTCTCCGTCTGATTGTGGGATTAACGGAGCATTTCCTGTTGTTTTTCTCTTCGTTCCTGCCTTTCATCTATTATTTCCATATTTTCAGCTTATTCTGAACTAGCTGAACTGTTTTGTTTGTATCTCAAACATGAAATTTGTGTTTCACTTCTGGGCATTGAAGTGTCTCAGTACTTTGTAGGGATGTTTGGTACATAGAGAAGAAATTCATGTCATTATTAAAGTGCTTCATGTGGTTTTACAGCTTCACATGCACTGATACATGCTGCTGCACAGCCGGGGCAGATCTGCACGGTTTTACATGGGATGATACCAGAAAATATAGATGAAGACAGCCAATAACTTCTATCTTACTGAGTTTCTTCATGTCCTCATTTCTATCAATAAATAAATAAAATAAAAATGTGAGATCATTGAATGACAACACGAGAATAATTAACGAAAAATATTGAATGAAAATTTTTAAATATTTGATGAAAATAGACTATTGAATGAAAATATGAGAATATTTAATGAAACATTAAAATATTGAATGAAAACCTGAGTACTGAAAGAAACTTATGTAAATGATGTAAGTTACATCGTGTAAGAAACGTAAACCTAACAAAGCAGCTTGATTGTGTAAACCTAACCAAGGTGTTTCCTGTGAACGTGGAAGTTTATTTTGAAAAGACAGCGTACTGTATGTGCTGTATGTGATAGGGGTAAACGGGTACTAGAGGTGGACGTAGAGTCCAGGCCTCGGACCAGGCCCCGGACCAGGCTTCGGACCAGGCCTCGGACCAGGCCTCGGACCAGGCTTCGGACCAGGCCTCGGACCAGGCCTCGGACCAGGCCTCGGACCAGGCTTCGGACCAGGCCTCGGACCAGGCTTCGGACCAGGCTTCGGACCAGGCCTCGGACCAGGCCTCGGACCAGGCTTCGGACCAGGCCTCGGACCAGGCTTCGGACCAGGCCTCGAACCAGGCCTCGGACCAGGCCTCGAACCAGGCCTCGAACCAGGCCTCGGACCAGGCCTCGGACCAGGCTGCTGCGTTTGAAGGGTTGGGAGTGAGAACGCGTTGGTTAAACCATGAAGCATTGGAACAGTCACAGAAACCCTCCATGATCATATTTTACATGACGCAGTCATCTTCATCATCCTATCAATGTGGAGTCTGATCACACATTACGATCAGTTCAGTTTTCCGCAGATGATCAGACAGTATTGATGTTTACATGGTATCGTCTACATTCATAAACCTGAATGATTCCAGCCATAGCTGATTAAACTCAGTCAGTTTTGTCTCTTTATCATTAAACAGAATATTTGTCCTCATCAGGTGGACATCACACAGGCTCCTTCATGCATTTATGCATTTCCATCTTTAAGGTCAAGTCATTTTCACTTTCATATTTCTCAGCGATCGTCCCGTCTCGCTGTCAATCACTGCTGAGAGTTTCCCGTCTCAGCTCTGTCCTTGAGCTGTAACCTTGCCCTCGTATATCACACGTCCAGCATCATCTCATTCAACATTTAAAAGTGAATCTGTTCCCTGTTATAGTCTGACCTCCTGTCACAGAGTGAGTCCATCATGCTTTCACGGAGGCCAAAGGCAGAAGATATCTGAGATAGAGGACACCACTCTCCTCTCTCCTCTGTTCATAAGAATAACTGAGTTATTCTCAGAAGTAGGACAGGTGGGATAAACACCAGCTACAGCACCAGCTGTGATGCACAAGGACATCCGCTGCCTCTGGTGGAAAAGCTGGAGAACTAATCTTTGAGAGATATCGGACGGCTTCAGGCGTATCAAGGCCAAAGGGAGGGCTTTAGTCTTTGGTCCACATCTAAGTCAGCTGCCTTCGATTTCACATGCTGTGTGTAATTAGTCTTGAAAGGAAAGCAAGTCTCATATTATCTGCAATCCCTCCACTCAGGACAAGATAACTGACTGTTGGCAGTCAGTGTCATCTGTGGCTACACCTCTAATAACATTCCTATGGAGACGAACGCCCATAAACTCTGAATGAATACGCTGCAGTAAATGGATGTAAATGTCCCCGACGATGACATTTACACTACTGCTAATGTTAGAATGACCTTTCCAAGGAAACATTTGCAGACTGTATAGTTGGTGGAAGTGTAAAATGAAGGACAGATGACATCTGAATCATCCAGAGCTGATCCTCGGATCTGGCAGCTTTTACCTCACGGCTGCTTCGCCGACCTGCTGCGTCTCGGAGGGATGTGGCCATTTCATTTCTTTAAAAATCATTTATATTTATTGTTTTGACTGAAGTGTGTACTCATTTGTAAATAATAGTAATAATCTATAATTAAAACCCTGTACTTGATTCGTTCATGGAGTTCTGGCAGTCGCTGCATTTTCTACATGCAAATAATTCAGAGTAAAAGCCTCACGTTAACAAATGAGGGAATTCTCATACAGAAGCAAAAACACAAGAGGGCCTTTATTTTGAAACAGAAACAGGAAGTGTTGATTTATAAATAAACCTTTACTTGTTACAGATACAGACACTGGAGCTGTTGTTGTTATGACGTTAATGACGTCGGTCACTTTCACCATGAACCGTGTGGCACATGGAAAAAATACCGAAGTTGAGACGTCGAGTCTCGCCGGCACACGCCGGCTGTGTGGCCGCTCTAACCCGTTAAAATGGGCAACAAACACGGTACTGCTCACATGGGTTGTGTCACGTTTTTTGCAGATCCAATGCAGATGCATGGAGGACGCATTAAAACAGCAAAGATGTCGTCGCAGCACACAAGCGTCTACTTTTCCAGATGTGACAGCTGTGCCACATGTTATGTGACGAGGAACAACCAGCCACAGCTGGCAGATGTTTTTTCTTTCCTCCGTAAATAAATGGAGGAGGAGTTAATCATTTTATTGCTTCACTCTTTGTCACAACATCTGACTGGAAATCCATGTATCTGTGTTTAGTTTAGTGAGGCTTTGTTCGGTGCTGGGAGGTAGTTTACAGAGGAGTTTTAGAGATTTTTAACTGGAAACTGTGGTCTGCTGCGTCTGGTGATGACCGCCGTGAGCGTGAACCGAGACGGAGGACGAACAACCACAAACCCTCATTTGATCATGTTAAAGCTCCCGGACAGTTTCTGCAACATTACTGCTGGATTGTTGGTTTCGGTGGAAAGTTTTTCACCGTCTTGTCTCAACATTTCTTTTGTCCTTCACATCCTTAGAGCAACGAAGATCAGTGGTAAAAATACACAAATATCTCAGATCATCACAGCAGTAGAAAACCATCTACGGGGACCCTGGAGGAGGTGCACAGTAAGGAACGGCACCAGTCATGTACTTGATCGGATATGATGCTGATAATAGCAGGAAATTTGCCAAACCAAGTCATTCCTGCTCTGCATGGCTGTGGAGGAGTCACATGATAAATGACCAGTTTTCAGTCAAACCCTGTGCAGAAATATTCTAACACATTTACCAGTTTTATTCAAATGAGACGAGCAGTTCTTTCTTTTTGGACTCTGCTGAGGCCGTTAGATCTCATAACGACAGAGCAACAGAAAAACAGCCTCACTAACAATCTGGATAGAGCAGCTTCATATCTGACAAACAGGAACGAGGAAAGCGCTTCAGATGAGGAGCCGTCGTGATCCGGATCTCGTTATTAACGGTTGAAGCCAAAGAGACAGATCTGAAGAGCCGGAGAAGCAGATCAAGATCTGAGAAGAGAGGATCTCCTTTGTCCGGCAGGAGGTGGAGTGTAAAGACGAAGAGGAAGAGGAAGAGGAAGAGGAAACGGCGTCTGTCTAATCTCCAGTCAAAGACTGGGATTAACACCAGCTGAGGCTGAATCAAGTAACCGTCCCTGACCGAGCGACGGACTCATCGATTTGAAAGCCAGTGTTGTTGTTTCTGACTCTACTGATGCAGAAAGTCTCATTAGTGAGAAAGTCTGTCTGTCTGTCTGTCTGTCTGAGGATCAAACTATTGTTGTTGTTGGGAGGGAAATGATATTAATATTGATATTTTAAGCTGTTAGGGCTCTGAAACGACTTTCTTTAGGATTAGTGAGGATCATTGACTCTGTTTGGCGGATTCAGGTTTAGTTCTGGACGTTTTTCAGACAGATTTTCTATTTGAATGTATTAAAGTGTTAGTGAGGAGTGTACCCTTACAGATGAAGTTCATCAGTCTTATCATGGCTTAGGAAGAGGCTATAAGGAGTCATATCGTTCAAGTTATCAGCGGACCCTGTTTGCTGATCACCTTTCAGACGGTACAGTCGGAGAGCGAATCCTGACCTGCTGCTGGCAGCTGAAAAGGAGTTTTTAGTGGTAATGAATAACTATAAATCAATATAATTCTGGATTAACGGTTGACGTAAAACAAGTTGCTGTTGCTGCAGTTATCTATCATTATTCTTCAACCTAAGGTCGGCGGCTGGATAGGACGGTTTTAAAATGGTGTTTTTGACTCAGCAGAGCTCTGTGTGGGGATAGACGCTCACTCACGATGTCCAGCGTCCTGAGTTTAGGAAGACGCCCGTCCAGTAACCAAACCCAAACCTGATGAAGTGGGTCTGATTGGCTGTTTGCTAAATCCTGCTGTGGTCATTGGCTGGTTTCTTTCTCTTAAAGGAGGCTCACGAGCAGGGAGCATGCCATCAGCGAGGTGAGATTTACCAGATTTATTGGAGAAATCAGATTATGCTGATGGTTTAGTAAGACTGGTTGGTGCAGTTTTGGGAGCTTTGCATGAGGATCTGCTGTAGTGCCCGGAGATGACGGACCCCTTCAGGACCCTACGAGGGGAGAAGGAGAGATTAGAGGAACAGGGAGGGAGGTGTGGAACAGGAGAGCAGATCGTAGGAGTGGGTTAGGTGGGTATTTATGAGGAGACAGGAAGTGCTGTTGAGGCGTGGTCCTGCTGCTGAACTTCTGTTTCTGGCTTCATTACTGACTGTGTTCACCGTGAACGATGTGGATTATCTTCTACAACACAAATCTGAAAGCTGACCTTCAACAAAAATCTTTAGATGAAAAACCTCGGTGGCCACCACCTGTGGATATCGTTATAAACCAAACCAAACATTCAGTCCAGGTAGAGGCAGAAATCTTAGAGATAGCTCTGGTGAAATTAGCTGCAGGGAGACCATCAGGAGGAGCTGAGAAAAGGAGTTTTCTGTGACCCTTCTTGAAGTCGTGACAGAAACCTGCCGTGAAACATGTTGGCACTGAGCCTTTATTTCTAACCTTGTGCTACTGTAACACTTGGATTTATCTTAATTGGTGCATGAGGCCATTTATGGCACATAGATGGTCTGAACTGCTTCTTTGTAGAGACAGAGGTAATCATAATTGATCATCTTAACGACAGATCTTAACCTCAGTGATCTGTCCGGTCATGGTGAAGCTCTCCTCACTGGAGCCAGAGTGAATCCAATAATCTGATATTTCCCTTTTCCTCAGTGCAGCGTCTGAGCAGAAGAGGAGGGAAAAAAGTTCTCTCGGCTTTATCTGGATAATATTTGACAGATAAGGTCGTTGGTTTTCTCCCAATCTACTGTCCGCTGCTGTAAGAGAGACCAGACCTTCCACTGTGAGTCCATCCGTCATCGGGTCCTCACGCTCATCACTGCTGTGAAAACAGGATCCTGCAGCGTAATGGACCATAAGAGGCGCACACTAATATTCACTGGCAGATATTGGCTTTTATTAAAATCTGATTATGGGCAGTCAGGGTTGTCCCGCTCTGGTATGATGCAGTTTGTTTAATTGCATATTTAGATTATTAATCCTTGTAATAGTGTGATTAGTGTAGTAGTAATGTGATTTTCCTGGGGCCGTTTTCACTGTACAACTGTAGTACTTTTACACCCCTTTTCATTACTGTTTCTTGAAGCTAACTACAGCAGTGTTATTACTTTAAACCTAAGCAAGAGTTTTTTGTTGAGCTGACAACTTGAATAATGTTTACTGTGACAGGAAAATTACACCGAGGCGTCTGGCAAAGCGTCAGTATGTCGGGATGTTGGAAGAAGGTTATGATATTGTAACCCTCGCTCTATTAACACAGAGGGAGCCCGGGTTAGTATAATAATTTTTATTAAAGTGTATAATTATGTCCCAGTAGTGACAACGAGGAAAAACGGTCACACAGTCCGTCGCCCGTCTGCGACCTCCAACATCTTCATGTGAAAAATGAGGCGAGGAGTAGCAGCGAGACTCCAGACGGAAATCTGGTTTTACTCTCCGTCAGCTCAGAACGAGCAGACGATCCTCGGCGAACGTCACCGATGTGAACCACACGTAGAGGTGAACAGTTTAAATCTCTGTATATGGACCAGTAGGTTACAGGAACACCATGTACCATGTCTGAGGCTATGAGAGGCTCCTCGTCACTCTGCCCACTCTTATCTGTTCATAGCGTAGCCTCGGACACATTTACTTATTTTAATAATAATAGTATAGTATAATCACGTAGCACAAGCTGTACTACTGCAGTGAAAGAGTCCCAGCGCCGCCCAAACCTCCACCTCTACAGCCTCATGTAAAAGGAGTCAAAGGGACTAAAACAACAACTCTTACCCATCTGATTTGAATAACCAGCACAGTGGCGTTGAGTACTGGTGTCAGGGTTTATAACCTACTTTAATAAATGAGAGGACAGTTAGATGTGTTGAATGTTGTGTCTACGTGACTGTTAAATCTTTTTTAAAGCATCTCTTGTTGGTTTTAAGGAGTCATCTGTAACATCCTGACGCCTCGGGGGAAACTCAGACTGCTTTATTCTGTGTGCAGCCACTGTAGTGTTTTCCTTGTTTGAAAGGAAAGTTCAGACGTGAAGTCTTGATCTCTCCACAGCAGCTCGCTCATTTCCTCCGAGGTGGAAAACTGCTGTGGAGCTCAGCGATACAAGGTTCAAACAACAAGCAAGGTCAGCCGGATTACGGTCTCTGGAGCGAAGCTACATCCTGAATTTCAAACAGGCTTTTCTCAGTTAATTCTCACTTTCAGTCCTTTAATGTTTCTGTATGAAAACAGGCTCTCTGCGTTTGTCCGGATGCTTTCTGGAAAACAACACTGGTTCTTTAAAAGTCAAACCAAAGTACTGAAGTAGTGCATCTCCAGAGCTTTTACTTTCATCCAGCTATGAAACGGGAGGAAGGGATGGACGTGAGCTATCAGACAAACAAGAGCCTATTCACTAATGGAGCGGTAACTGGATTATGTCCTCCATCACTGCAGTGAAGGTCAGTCTGCACCATCAGCCTGTTGACAGACGTAGATCCAGTCGGTGGACTTAGACCGATATAACAGACCGATTCGGCTTCGTATGTAAGAAATGATCTGGTCTGGTCATCCACCACATATGATTGATATGAATACATATTTATTGATCACTTCTGGTCCTTTATAGGAAGTCTTGTAGGATGACTTACTTCTAATATACACTTTGTTGGGGCGTAGCAGCACATGGAGCAGAATTAGGAACTTAATATGGACTTTAACTTTAGTTATAATAAAAAAGTTTGTTGACACACAATTAGCTTAAACCAGCAAGGACAAGCCGTAAATGCAACACTGAAATATCAGTCAAACATGTTAGCAAACTAGTAACACATCCATCAGACTCCATCAGACATCCGGTTAACCTTCATCTGGAGTCGTGTTTTCAGCTCTGGTTTGGTCTCCACCAGCTCCAGAGGGAAGAGATGCTCTGGTGAACTGAGGGAAGCCACGGCGCTGTAGGTTCGTCCCTACAAGCAGAACTGACCCATAATGAGCAGTTTTAAGGCATGTTAACGCTGCTCTGAGTCCAGAACCAGATTTCACAGACTGGAGGAAAAGAACCAATCAGAGCTGATCTGGAGTCTGCCGTCTCCAATCAGCTGTCAGTAGCTGTGTTTACATGGACACAAATAGTCAGAATAAAGGCCCAATCAGATTAAAAATGCTTCATGTAAACACGTCAATCAGAAGATTCTGATCCGATACGGCCCAATCGGAGTCATTCCGAATGAGAGGAGGTTTATCCCGATCATTGATTCCGATCAGTGTCCATGTTCACACCATTCAGATCGTGTGCGCTACGTCAGCGTGACGCGAGGCGGAAACACAGCGTTTGTTTACAACACAGGAGGAAGAAGAGCTGCTTCTTCTTCTACTATTTCTGTAAAATTATTAATTAATTAGTCTGCGCATGCCCAAAGGATTTAATCTGACAGACAGTGGAATAATCTGTACGTACAGAGAGAGCTAATAGTTTACTTTCTATAGTATATTTACTGTCCAAATGGTCATCATCTGGTCACCATCCAGAGGCTGCTGGTCCTCCATTATTCCAGTCAACAAGTCAGCCAATTGATCGGTCTATATATATATATATATATATATATATATATATATATATATATATATATATATATATATATATATCATAGTAGACGTGTCTCACCTGCAGTTGCTCTTGTGGTTACATTTTCATTCGCATTGAATTCACTGCAGACGGCATCCCAAGCACTCCTCCTCCTCCTCTTGCTTATCTTAAGCTTAGTCCAGGACTCCACAGTCTGAGACTAAGGCAAATGTAAGCTACACTTACAGCTTTACTAGTCTGACTACTCCTGGCTTGATATAAGCCTTGTCTGTGAAACCTGGCCTTAGTTTCCTCAGCTTACCTGCAGCCGTTAACATGCAGCTGTTTCACGGTAACAAGGTGGCATCAAATGTTACACAAAACCCTTCAGATCCGTTATCATGTGGAGTGTCCTTAAAATGGCGGACTATTCATCAGCCTTCCTGTGAGATCATGTCGGAGTCATGCTTTGCGAAGGACCGAGCAGAGATGTCGGACCTCTAGCATGTGATCCAGCAGCTTCGTACAGCAACACACTGCTGCAGCCCTCTTGTGAATTTCTCCACTGTGGGACTCATAAATGAATATCTTATCTTATCTTATCTTACAGCTTTACTGTGTTAGTGGCTGTAGCTGCTGATTAGACACCTCCATGTTGGCTGCATTATTCTGCTGTTAAAGAAGCAGCTCGGTCATTTCTGAAGACTCTTATCGCTTGTTGCACCTCCTGCAGTGTCTCTTGCTCTTTTTATATGTTACTGGTCATTTTGTGATTATCTATAGTTCTAGTTAGGTTTTACACTGAGGAAGGTTTATATTGATAGCTGATAATCAGCTGAATGCTGTAGCAGCAAATGTCCATGAAATGAAGAAACAAACAGTTATTGATCTTAATTCAGGATTCTTCAGATACGTCCTATTTCAACACTTTTGTCGGGGTTAATCATCTCGACAGTAAAGTCCAAACTGTTTCTGTGGCCTGTTTGTCTGAACAGAAGCCAGTCAGATCTGATTGGTTGCAGCGTGTCCCTCCACCGCGATTTAAACCAGGATCTAAATCTGTCCTCGAGCAGCGCATCTCTTTCATCCTGTACAGTGAATTTACAGGATCAGCACTCGTGTTGAAAGCTTAAGAGGTTTCGTTCCAACACACTCGTCTCCCGCTGGCCGGCTCTCATCTGTGACTTTGGAGTCTCTATCCTCTATCTGTGGAGAGGCTTGTAAAAAGAGCGCTGGACTGAATTATTAAAAACCAGGCAGAGATTGTGGAGCTTGGAAACACGAGGGCCATCATGTGTGGATTAATCAGCCTTTGCAGACTCAGCCAAATCTTTGCAGAGGAGGTAAATAAGAAAGGAAGCCAGGAGAGAATGAAAGTGTTGACATTTTGCTCTCTATTACACTTTAATGCTTTCTCTCTTTACTTCGGTGCCGCAGTAAAGGCTCGAATCAGATAGTTTGCAGAATGATGCTATAAAAGCAGCACGCTTGAGTTATGGCTTGGGTGTGGGGGTTTAGCTTCAGGGTGATAAGAATCTCAGTGGACTCACCTCGGCCGGCTCCCACGGCGCTCTGTCTTCATGAGGCTGTGGGAATATTTATCTGCTCTGTACGAACGCTGCGTCCACGTCAGGCTGGAAATATGAAGAGCGCCCACGCAGAGCTGCACACAGCACTCTTTACTGCACTTTAAATTACAGCAACGTTACTTTATACTCGTTTACTTTCTCTGTAGCAGAAAACTAACAGGACCGTCGCTGTTAGGGTGGTGATCAGGACAAACCCTGGAGCTACAGCTCGGAGAGGCATGAAACTCTCCCAGTTAAATTATTACAACAAAGACTGAGAACTGCTTTATAAAATATCATCTTTATTCATAAAAAATGTACAAGCCTGCAGACATTAACACCTTCAGGTAGACGTTAACTACAACGGTCAAAGTGCGTTTGTGGAAGAAGCATCCTGTCGCCTACGTTACGACTCTGTGACGTGAATAACTGAAAACACAGTTTAATGAAGTCACGCTCTGGATTCTTCTCCATGGCCGCCGAGCCGAGGCTTATGGGTATTTTGAGCCGTGTGCCCTGCCAAAATGACAAAGACAAAACATGATATCTCAGAAACAAAGTTGAAATAATTAAAACTTGTGTGCATCACATAAACCTGCAGGATCATTGGATTATCCAGGAGAGTCCCGTGTTTCTATGATACAGGAAACAATGGAGATCAATATATTGATTCCAGTGAACTGGCGTTTAAACGCAGCTGTTTTAAGAGTAAACGCTGCTGTCTTTAAGTTAAGCTAACCTGTGTTGGGTGTACGGTATTAGTGTGGAGCAGCAGTAGATTTAACATGGAGGTTGTTTCACTGTGTTTATCAGAATAACCAGAGACGACTACGAAGAGATCCAGGTGTCACTTTACCGTCCAACCAGCACGACACCGAAGTCCACCGGTTACTCAGGTTAAAGGCTGGTTCAAAATAAAAAACACTTCCTGCCTAGTTCACATCACTTCAGCGCTGAGCGTCCACTCGCCATCCCTTTTTGGAGGTCCGTGGGTGATGTGTTGCGTTGTGTGATGGTAATGAACTGAACTGCTCAAAGACGCCGGCCGAGAGGCTCGTCGGTGCATCGCAGACACGTTCCTGATATCTAGCAGGCCGAACATCTGGAGCGAGGTCTGAGGGGAAACCTGGCTGGCAGCTGCTGTAGCACCTGCAGGATGAGTAGATGAATAATAAAGACGTGTGGAAAACGTCGATTTTGTGAATATGTGCACCAACAACAACACAAACAAGCGACTCTGAGCATTACGTCACCGTGTCCCTCCTCATCTGTTTTTATGAGACTCCTGATCAGACCGAGAACAGTACTTTATCTGCAGTATGATGCATTTCTACAGAAACTAAAGGATCCTGATATCGTATGTATATATGTGTATCTGTTGTCTTTTATTTCTGTTCATGCATGTTGTACATTTCTATAAAGCTCTGTTGAAATGGTTTGAATATACAGTAAATCACCTCCGTAAACACTTTAATTGAGCATTTGGGAGAAACGTTAGCAGAGGTCAGATCAGCTAATAGACAAGAAAACAGTGAAGGAACAAAAAGCTCCTTTATATCATGAATTCATTATTTAATCTGTACTCTTTAAACTCCAGACTGGTAAAGTCCTCCGACCCCGGAGGGCAGGAGCTTCTTCACCTCCCTCCAGCGCTGAGATCTGTGATCTGTTGCTATAAAAAGTGGATAATGAATGGTGATCAATGCAGGGCGGCATTTCCTGTTGATTTATGAGTGGAGAGATAACGCCTTGATGAGTCTGATGAACCGGCTGGTTAGACGCTGAATCTGGCAGCGCTGAGAACAGTGGTAAAAACGACTAAATCTTCCTGATTGATGGAGGCGCTTCCTCTTAAAGAAGCTGAATTTATGAAGCTCTTTCAGGTGCTTCATCATCTCCATCTCGCTCATATTCTTTAGGATGAGGGCGGCGGCGCTGATAAGAGCAGACTCTGCAGTCAGTCTATCACAGGCTTGAATAATGTACAACTGATCGGATCAGGATCTGCTAACAGATCAGAGTCAGGTGGTTCGTCTGGTTCCCCTGCCATCGCCGTCGACTGCTGAAACAACAAAAGTGAGAATGCACAGGCTGATTTATGGCTTTAAGCTCCTGGTCGTTTATATTTCTCAGCCATAGTATCTTCCAACAAAACCTGATATATTAAGACAAATCTCAGCAGGACTCTTTCATGTGGCCGGACTGTTGGAGCGTCGAGTCCGAGTCTTCGAGAGTCGGCACTGACTACAATCCAGTCAACAGCCTGAGACACCGTACGCCACGGCAACAGCTGTGAGAAGCACGGCATCGGTGAAACGGTAAGGACCCGAGACGACAGCCTGAACGGTGAATTAAAACAGGCCGGTGTGTTCACTGAGAAGGGGTCATGGACCAGGAATCAGTGGACGGCCAGAGACGCATCGAGGAAAACCGACTCCCACTCCCAACTTCAAACACCCCTCGGCATCGATGCACAGCTGGCCTACACATCTGTAGCAGGGCCTGAATGTGACCACGTCATCACTCGACGGTCAGACCAGCTCACACAGAATAACCAGCTGGTTATTGTTCCCAGACCGACAATGTGTAGACAGACATCATTCACACCTACTGCATGTCTGTGGACTGTGGGAGGAAACCGGAGTACCCGGAGAAAACCCACGCTAACACGAGAACATGCACACCACACAGAAGAGCGGGATTCGAACCTGTGACCCTCTTGCTAACCACCGCGCCACCGTGCAGCCCTGATTGATGAGCGTAGCCCCAAATCACAGTTTTGCCTCAGGGGGCTTCACAGTCTGGACAGGATACGACCCCCCTGGCCTTCACAGCACCACCCTCACCTGGGACGAGGGTAGGCCACGCCTACCTGCCCTCTGATCACCTCTTTGTTCATTGGCCTGCTCCTCCCCCGACAGCTCACCTGCCTCCCGTTTTCCTGACTGCCTCAGTCGTATAGTCAGTAAACTGGCCTGCTTCTGTTAGTCTGCTGCTGGATCACATCTTTACCTGGACGGTCTGCGCTGCAGGACCTGCACAGTGCTGCTGTACATGCTGGTCTCTACGTGGTGCTGTAGACAGGATACACACTTTAATTCAGGTCCACCAATGGCTGACTTATGCTTTCCCCACACAATGAAATGGAAAATATCTGGATTAGGACAAATCCCTTGTGATCACCTTAAAAACGCTCGGTGTCAGTCAGAGAAACCGGTTTTGTCTCTGTCAACCTGAGTGGCAGGTGAGTTATTTGACACTCTATCTGGTCTTTGTAATGAGATCCTGGAGAACTGCTCCGAGGAGCGTCGCTTTCCCTCTGTCGGCGGGTCATTCGAGAGCTTTTCTCTTGATCTTTTGTTTGCAGCCTTGCGAGTTAATTGACGAGTCCGTCGAGCTGCTTTCATATCAGTATTGAAAGGCTTCAGTATTTCCATAAGCTGCTGGGTAATACTGCATGGAGAGCGAGGAGGCAGAGGGCAGATGTGTGCCGGGGGGATACCGCCTGAACATTTCACAAAATGTCAGTCCGTCTGCTCTCACTTTCAAATGCATGATGGGATTTTGGCACCGACCGGAGCCAAGCGGCCATTTCTAAAACACTGAAAGGATTCGATCCAAACTGATACTGGCGAGGGAAATGTGTGGTCGTCAACGCAGTCGACATTTGTTCATCATACCTTTAAGTGTTTTATTTTGAAAGGAAACTGCAGTACTGCAGCCAGCATTCTGTCTCTGATGAGGGTTTTGTGAAATGTCAGCTGAGCTCATGTTAGTCACATAATGCGATGTGACATTGAGGATTGCTGTTTGCAGGTGAAACACTTAGAAACATGCGTCAGACTGAATCCGGACTGGGCGCGTGGAGGCTTTTAGTCTGTACACATTTGATTTAGCAAAGCAGTTGTTAAAGTGTGGGTTTTTCACACCGACTGTAAGAAACTGCAGTTTTCATCCTCACATAATTAACAGTGTTAATGAGCAGGATAAACACGCCGTTAATGAGCCGTACTGCAGGAAGCATCATGACAGTTTGTGGGATACCCTCTCACGGCACGCCGCGAAGGACAGGAGGCCGAGTGAAACCGATCAGGCTGATCTGTCACAACGACGACACGTGTTGGTGTCGTATGTGCTGCTACAGCATCAAGTATACGACCCCCCATTAAATACAGTCACAAATATGTGTAATAATAATATGTGTCTTCTCTTTGAAAAGCCGATCATTAAACATTGATGATCTCTCCACTGTAACTAAATCAGACTCGGCTGGTTGTTGTTCCGTGAAGCCTGATGGGAATTAACTCTGCTCTGCCCTTCACTTCCTCCCTCCCTCTCTCTCTCTCTCTCTCTCTGTCTCTCTCTCTCTCCCTCCCTCCCTCTCTGTCTCCCTCTCTCCCTCTCTCTCTCTCTCTCTCTCCCTCTCTCTCTCTCTCTCTCTCTCTCTCTCTCTCTCTCTCTCTCTCTCTCTCTCTCTCTCTCTCTCTCTCTCTCTCTCTCTCTCTCTCTCTCTCTCTCTCTCTCTCTCTCTCTCTCTCTCTCTCCCTCTCTCCCTATCTCTCTCCCTCTCCCTCTCTCTCTCTCTCTCCCTCTCTCTCCCTCTCTCTCCCTCTCTCTTTCAGATTACGATCAGACCAGGATCAGATCAGGATCAGACCAAGATCAGACCAGGATCAGATCAGGATCGGATCAGGATCAGACCAGGATCAGACCAGAATCAGATCAGAATCAGATCAGGATCAGACCAGGATCAGATCAGGATCAGACCAGGATCAGATCAGGATCAGATCAGGATCAGATCAGGATCAGACCAGGATCAGACCAGGATCAAACCAGGATCAGACCAGGATCAGACCAGGATCAGACCAGGATAAGATCAGGATCAGATCAGGATCAGATCAGGATCAGACCAGGATCAGATCAGGATCAGACCAGGATCAGACCAGGATCAGACCAGGATCAGATCAGGATCAGATCAGGATCAGACCAGGATCAGATCAGGATCAGACCAGGATCAGACCAGGATAAGATCAGGATCAGATCAGGATCAGACCAGGATCAGATCAGGATCAGACCAGGATCAGATCAGGATCAGACCAGGATCAGACCAGGATCAGATCAGACCAGGATCAGATCAGGATCAGATCAGGATCAGATCAGGATCAGACCAGGATCAGACCAGGATCAGATCAGACCAGGATCAGATCAGGATCAGATCAGGATCAGACCAGGATCAGACCAGGATCAGATCAGGATCAGATCAGGATCAGACCAGGATCAGATCAGGATCAGACCAGGATCAGATCAGGATCAAATCAGGATCAGACCAGGATCAGACCAGGATCAGATCAGGATCCCCACCTCTGGTCACATGTTGATGTGTCAGACTGCTCCTGGAGGCTGAACCAGACCAGGTCCTGATGGGCAGGTTGGCTCCTTGTGTGGCAGCGTCTGATATCAACAGACTAGATATTTTATTGATGGTTGATCACAGATTGATTGATGAGGAGCGTGATACCGTGTGGGGATCAGGGATGTCACATGTGTTAATTATAGAAAATGAACATGCAGATGGAGCTTTCTGAAGAATCTCTGGCTTCATGGTGTCAAATGAACTGTCATATTTATTTCTTATTATTAGTCATATTTAGGAAAATGTAAACCCAAGGGTCCACATATCAATCAAAGTACAAATAGTTCAGTTTCTGTGGCTTTTCATGGATGTAGCAGCAGGAAGTGACTTAGTGAGAAGTCATGTGGTCACTTCCTTACCTGCACATTAAATGTGATGAGATTTAAGCTGACGGTCATCACTCTGAAGTCCACCATGTTGTGAGGCTGGGGACACGAGAGGATGAGTCTAGTCTAATTTCTCCTCTGAGATGATCAGACCGCATTTCCTCCCGGGGATTAATAAAGGTTCATCTTATCTTATCTTATCTTTGATTTTCACTCTTTCCACAGCAAACATCGCTGACTCGTTGGCCTCATGTCGAGCTTGAATCACGACACACTGGAATCTGAACAAACTACAAGTTAAAGAAGCAGCGAGGACAGAAACCAGCTGTGGATGCTGGATGTGGACACAGGAAGTGGCTTTAGACAGAGGACGGAGGAGAGAGGACAGAGGACGGAGGACGGAGGAGAGAGGACAGAGGACGGAGGACAGAGGAGAGAGGATGGAGGACAGAGGACGGAGGACAGAGGACAGAAACCAGCTGTGGATGCTGGATGTGGACACAGGAAGTGGCTTTAGACAGAGGACGGAGGAGAGAGGACAGAGGACGGAGGACGGAGGACAGAAACCAGCTGTGGATGCTGGATGTGGACACAGGAAGTGGCTTTAGACAGAGGACGGAGGAGAGAGGACAGAGGACGGAGGACGGAGGACAGAAACCAGCTGTGGATGCTGGATGTGGACACAGGAAGTGGCTTTAGACAGAGGACGGAGGAGAGAGGAGAGAGGACAGAGGACGGAGGACGAGGACAGAAACCAGCTGTGGATGCTGGATGTGGACACAGGAAGTGGCTTTAGACAGAGGACGGAGGAGAGAGGAGAGAGGACAGAGGACGGAGGACGAGGACAGAAACCAGCTGTGGATGCTGGATGTGGACACAGGAAGTGGCTTTAGACAGAGGACGGAGGATGGAGGACGGAGGACGGAGGAGAGAGGACAGAGGACGGAGGACAGAGGAGAGAGGATGGAGGACAGAGGATGAGGACAGAGGACGGATGACAGAGGACGGAGGACGAGGACAGAGGACGAGGACAGAGGACGGAGGACAGACTCCGTTCCTGTAAATCTCATTGTAATCTCCACTTCTACTGAAGTGTGGGAGCCCTGCTGATCGGTACATGTGACCACCAGATGGGGTTAGAAGCTCATCTATAAAACGAGGACAGAGGACAGAGGACAGAGGACGAGGACAGAGGACGAGGACAGAGGACGGAGGACAGACTCCTTCGTTCCTGTAAATCTCATTGTAATCTCCACTTCTACTGAAGTGTGGGAGCCCTGCTGATCGGTACATGTGACCACCAGATGGGGTTAGAAGCTCATCTATAAAACGAGGACAGAGGACAGAGGACAGAGGACAGAGGACGAGGACAGAGGACAGAGGACAGAGGACGGAGGACAGACTCCGTTCCTGTAAATCTCATTGTAATCTCCACTTCTACTGAAGTGTGGGAGCCCTGCTGATCGGTACATGTGACCACCAGATGGGGTTAGAAGCTCATCTATAAAACGAGGACAGAGGACAGAGGACAGAGGACGAGGACAGAGGACGGAGGACAGAGGACGGAGGACAGACTCCGTTCCTGTAAATCTCATTGTAATCTCCACTTCTACTGAAGTGTGGGAGCCCTGCTGATCGGTACATGTGACCACCAGATGGGGTTAGAAGCTCATCTATAAAACGAGGACAGAGGACAGAGGACGAGGACAGAGGACAGAGGACGGAGGACAGACTCCGTTCCTGTAAATCTCATTGTAATCTCCACTTCTACTGAAGTGTGGGAGCCCTGCTGATCGGTACATGTGACCACCAGATGGGGTTAGAAGCTCATCTATAAAACGAGGACAGAGGACAGAGGACGAGGACAGAGGACAGAGGACGAGGACAGAGGACGGAGGACAGACTCCGTTCCTGTAAATCTCATTGTAATCTCCACTTCTACTGAAGTGTGGGAGCCCTGCTGATCGGTACATGTGACCACCAGATGGGGTTAGAAGCTCATCTATAAAACGAGGAGCTGCTGTCTGAACAGGAGACGCTGAGCAAACTGCAGCCGGAGGCCAGAAACAGACATTTTATTCACAGCGTCTTATAGCAGCAACAAACTATCACATTAAATCATTAAATCCAGGAACGAAACAGCACTGAATACATCTGACATATGTGCAATATACAAATTAACGACAACACCAAACGCCGATGTCTCTGCTGACGTCCTTTATAACTACAACTCCTATAAACTAAACTGTATAAAGTCAAAATCTCTGGATGTGCAGCCTGTCAGTTTCCAAACAGAAATTAAAAACTCAAAAGCTCAGTTATAATTAAATAGTGCTGAAAAGAGAAATAACACCTCTGTAGAAACATTCATGTAAGACACATTATGGTTAACTGAATAATATTTCATTAAATATTATATTTATTATACTCTATATTATCCTCATACTACACTGTACTATTTATAGTATACTATATTTATTTTACTATATTACTACATTTCACCTTATATTTTATATCCCATATATTACACTGTTCTATATATTAATACACTATGTTGATAGTAGTTTACATACTTCATCATATTTTGTTGTTTTATATAATCAATCATTTATTTTTATTGAATTATTATTTTTTTTTTTCCTGTTTATCTGCACTTATGTCTGCCGTTGTGCTGCTGTAACTCCTCTGGGGATCATATAGTTGGTCTCGTTGATGGCTGGTCGTCCTTCAGGCCGGCGGTTCGATCCCCGGTTCCTGCTGTCATGCAGAGGTCACAGTAAATGATGAACAGGTGCGGCAGGTCAGCCGGATGTTTTCACCTGTAAACATTATTTCTGTGTGATCTCTAACTTTAAAAATGATCTTGTGGTTCATAGAGGAGGTGGGAGGACGGGGGGCCGTTTCCAGTATGTTCCCAGCAGACTGACTGTGGTCCTGCTCCAACACCAGATGGCGCTCTGCTCTCTGCAGACTGCAGACTTCCCCTCAGTCCTGTTCAGCAAACACAGCGCTGCATTATCACAGCAGCATGTGTCCCGCTCTGCATACAAAAACAAGAGAGCTGGTTCGAACCAGTTTTCATGGCTCCCGGTGGATGACGGCAGTAATCTCCTGTCAGTGTTTTACCTGCTCCAGGTGATAAACAACGCTGATCCACGCTGATCTCTCTCTGCTTCTCCTCCATTCACTTACCAGCAGTCTACAGATTCAGGTGGTGACCTGATGGAGGTCCTGATGGACCGGGGGGGGGGGACCGGGCAGCCAAACAATCAAGCTACATTTGGGGTTTGGAGACAGTCTCTAGTTCCCGTCCTTTAAAGGTCGCTGACCTCCAACACTGTGACATAACTCCACCTGGGGTATTGACTCATAATTGTGGTCAATAATCAGCTTAGTAAGTGTTTCTATCTCCTCAGCGCTCTGAATGTGATTGAACATACAGAGCTCCTTCATCATCTGCAGGTATGGAGCCCCTCATCATCCCAGCCTGCTTATTGATCAGGATTTGGGTGGCTGTCCTTCTCAAGTCTCTGGAGCGTTGCCACGTAAACCAAGACGGATGTGTCCGTCTTTATGAGCGTTTTTGCAAACACTGAATGAAGGAGCAATGTCCCAAAAATGAAGGTTTACAAGAGGAGCGTCACAGAAATGTGTCACTGAAAGCAGGACTGAGCTTGCGGTTCAGTGTGCGGTGAGGTGCGTCTGTTCAGCCCGGCTGACAGCTGATCTGCTTATAGGCTTTACTGTAGCTGCCAGGCTGCCTGGATAAAGCAGAGGTGCTCTGCTGCTTTCTCCAGCTCCCCGACTTGACCCGCAGGGTTAATCTGAACAGGTCTGAAACCAGTTCTGGGGCAGCCAGCCGATACTGGTGAGTATGCTGATCCAGCATCAAAGCTCGCTGTGTGCAGCCCACAAGCCTCCTGTTTCAGCCTGTTTCGTTGTGTTTTAATGGAAGAAGCCAGCTGATGTGTATTTATTAAACTTATTTAAAATGCAGATATTTTACACTATTAAACAGTGATGAGCTGCACGGTGGTGCAGTAGTTAGTGGTTCTGTGTGGAGTTTGCATGTTCTCCCCGTGTCAGTGTGGGTTTTCTCCGGGTACTCCGGCTTCCTCCCACAGTCCAAAGACATGCTGTTTAGGTTAATTGATCACTCTAAATGTCCCGTAGGTGTGGATGTGAGTGTGAATGGTTGTCTGTCTCTATGTGTCCTGTGATGGACTGGAGACCTGTCCAGGTGAACCCACCTTCACCCAATACCAGCTGGGATCAGCTCCAGCCCCCCCGAGACCCCTAACGGGATAAGAGGTTGACGATGGATGATGGATGAACAGCGATATTAAATATTGATAGAAAGGACAGAAGAAATAATTGAATGAAATTAATAGTGGTGGTGCATAGCTATGCTGGTGGCACCGTGAGGCCATACTTACAGTGCTTTGAGCTAAATGCTATTGCTAACATGCTTGCAGTGAACAGTGCAGCAGGGGCTGATGGGAATGTCAGTAGAATAAAATGTTATGTGACATTTCCCGTTTCCATCCAACAGCTGTTGAGTCTGGGCCGAGTGATGGACAGTCCACCCGACCGACATCGTCATCCCTCGACCCATGCTGCAGAAATAAAAAACTAAATGTATGTTTGAGCGTAGATACTGAAGACACAGTATACATTAATACTGACTCTGTAATGCAGCTGTATTCCTCTGTTTGGATAAATCGCGTGCATCATATTTGTTTTAGCAGAAGTCATATAGTTCAGATGAAGACTCCAGATGTGCTCGTTGTAAACTTGCTAAGTTTCTCACTGTTAACATTCTGTACCGTAAATGATTTTGAAATAAACAAATATTTCATTTGTGCCTGTGTTTCTCCAGTTTTCATCTTTCTTAGACCTTAAATGTTGGCGGGTCTGTTATCGTAGCAACCCTCTGTTTATGTTTGGTTGTATTTATTCCAAACTCGGGAGGCTAGTTGGACGAGTCCGTGAACATTTACATGGATCAGTTACAGTATTTGTCAAAGAAAAACACTGACGATCAAAATTAAGTGCAGACAAACGGTGAGAAGGATGATTCCTTTGTTTTGTCTGCGTGACATGTCCTGGATTTAATAGTGTTTTATTTGCTGTCTGTAGGGAGTAGAGAGCAGTAGTGGAGAGGCCCCGGTCACTCCAGTCCCGGACAGGGACCGTACCTGGAGTACCGACCCCGTTCAGGACCCTCTCACCACAGTGTACCAGTCATACTCTCATCACGTGGCCCCCCCGCTGTGTCAAAGCCGTCATCTTCACTGAGCCGACATCAGTAGCCAGATTAAGAGCTCTAATCGGCCGCCGTCGCAGCCTAACAACTTCCGAGTGCCTCCCTCTCGCTCTGATTATCAGAGTGATATTGATTATACGGCCTCTCGGTAGCAGCTGAACAACAGAACAGAGGAGGGAGGCTCCACTACAGGCAGGATACCTCTAAAACTCAGCGTGATAACTTTAAAATACCAACGTTTGCATTAAGTCGGATGAAACTCCCAGGGTTCAGGCTAGGTAGAGGCAGTGTGGTTCGTTATAGAGGCTGAGCTGACAGAGCGGATATGGCCTGGTTTTACTGCTAAATACCTGGAGGAAGTAAATAATGAACACAATGCATCACAAGAGAACAAAGTGCATTGTTCCTTTGACTATTACAGGCGTGTCTGTCATGTTGCATGTGGTAATGAACTGCCGCCAACAGCTGTTTCACACATAATGTGAGCCGAGCCCGGACCAGAGCGTGACTGCAGCAGACGGACGACGTCTGGCTGACGTTCGGCCTCTCAGATACGGATCAACTACAGGGCTGTTGAGCGTTATCGGTTTCCTTCGTCTTTATGTTGTTCCGTGTAGCTGACGGACGGTGGGCAGCGGCTATTGTTCACATTTCACTGAGCAACTGTGAAAATGAGCATCGGTCGGAGAGGCCGAGGATGCAAACACACTGCTCACATGATCGCCACCATATCGCTAAAGATCTCACCTCAACTACATTTCACCTTTTAGTGGCGTGACACACGGTCTGACGAAGATTAATTAGCTCCTGTAAATCCAGAATTATACATTTTATATCTATTTTTCAAATCAATTCATTTTCTTTCTTAAATGTAATCTCTCATTTTATGTCCTATAAAACAGTAATACAGTACGTCCTGGATGCCGAGCAGTTGTGAAACAAGGACGGCTGAAGTCCGTGACAGTACACCTTCTCATGGAGACACGTCTTATCTTTATCTGAGTTACGTAAAGATCTGATGCTCAACCTGTTTCTATACGTAGGCTGCTGAGTGAAGGCATCAGTCTGCTTCATGACAGCTAATCAGAGGTGTGTGTGCCGATGACAGCAGGCTTCTCTAATGGGGCCAAGCCACTGCATTTAGGTGTATTTCGGTGGTACATGTCGGTGTCATAGGACGGGTTGAGCTGTCGTGTTGTTTTCCTCCTCTGCTGCAGAGGGAAACTTCAGATGAAACTTGTGACCTTGTGTTTACAACATGAGAAGTCATGAACACGTGTGTGTGTATATATATATATATATATATATATATATACACACACACACACACATATATATATATATATATATATATATATATGTGGGGTTCAAGTGGTTGAGTCATGATGAACATCGCTGCTGGCAATTTAGCAAGCTAGCTAGTATAATGGAGGAAATGCAAAAGCATAATGACGGTTCAACATTTTTCTCAGACTATAATTACAAAGAATTACAATATATGACTAAAGTTACAATATATTAATTTTTTATGCATCAAAAGATGAACATCTGTGACCTCTGCCGTTTCAGACGATGTCAACAAACACGTCACGGCTCATGAACATTCAACTTATAAGGTTCTGACCACAAGACGAGACGCTCATGAGGTTGAACACAGTAAACACCACCACATGACACATGTCACCTCTATCCTCTATGTGTGTGTGTGTGTGTGTGTGTGTGGAGTGTACTGTTGTTTGTTGAAGTGTGAATGCACAGCAATAATCTCACTTTCCTCTATCAGTGATTTACAGTCCAGAGTCCATTCGGTCGGAGAGCCTTGGACATCCTAGATGAGCGTACCGCTGCAGGCCGTGCACTCGCTGCCCTGTTACATGTTATCTGTCTGCCACATTTTACCAGACGAGCACTTTGACCTGTAGCCTTGTACAACGCTGGTGTTCACCTGCAGTATCTGTGAAGTACTCCCTGGACACCCATCAGGTTGTTATCGTCAGCAGATTGCACTTGACCAGCTGAGATAGTGTCGGCCCTTTGCACTGCAACAGCATCCACTCATTACATCATACATTTACTGCACTTCCTGCGTCCGACTGGCGGCCCAGTCATGGTGTTTCCCTGGCTGTCACCCAACACAGGCTGTGGCTGGTGGTTTAATCCCTCTGCACCTATACTGTCATATAGAATAATCTCTAGGGAGATAAAGGTGATCTCTACACCACGTCATAATATCAGTACTAGCTAGCTAACTAGCTACGTTCCACTACCACACTGTCGGCTGTGTCGTCTTTCTAGTGACGCATTTTCTCAGTCTGATAAACAGTTTTACAACAAACTGAAACTTTCTGGACTTGATAACTTATCTTTTAAATTGACAAACATCATCTGTGTGATTCATGGAAACACATTCATTCAAACAGGATCAAATAAATATGTGTCTCTCTCCGTTGACTACCGTTCGTATTTTCCCTGAACTCATGGTGGTCACAGGAAGGGGCGGGACTTTGGCTCTCTATAACCCTGTTCAACAGGCTGAACATGTGTGTAACCTGACACAATCAAACTGATGCCAAACCTCAAAAATAAGCAGTCGAACACAGAGAGATTAAACAAAGAACTGATATATGTATATATGTAAAAATAGGAGCTGAGGTCTGCTATTGTTTGTAGGCCTGCACTTCCTCCTTCACTGGGCCTCGGATCAGCTGCACCTGCAGGAGCAGAGACGGGAGGAGAGGGTGGAGGTGTGGGAGGAGGTCGGGGGGGTTGGCAGGCTGAACAGGACAAAGGGACTGTGGGGCAGAACAATGGTAAGGCCTTGTGGTGGAACCGGAGCGAGACAGCATGTCTGCAGGGCCCCCGGCCGCCCAGCGCCACACAGGAAAGGGCTTTCTCCAGAGCTGCCTTACTTACACAACATACAGACCCACACTGATACAGACAAAGTGAACAATAGAGGCCCCCATCCTGACCAAGCCCTGGACATGACTCTGCTGTAACTCCAGGGACTCATCTCACACAAACCCAGAGAACAGGCCGTCCTGTCAGCGAGACAGTTACAGAGGCAGAGGTCACTAAAGGTCAGCAGACCCAGCCCTCGCCGCCTGCTTACACAGCACTAACCGTCCACCGGGCTCAGGGTTACTACCGGTTAAAGCCGGGTCCCGTCATTTATCTCCAGTTCAACAGAACAACATGTAAACTATGAAGCTGTGAGGCATCATTTTCAACTATTAACTCTTTTGTTTGAATTTTATACTTCACTTGATGCTTTAGAAATACTGAAGAGGGAGACTGAAAGCTGGTGAGCAACAGTCTCCTGACAGAATGCAGGTTTATGTCAGTATATCCACAACTAAACGACAGGCAAACCCAGAGCTGTTATTTGCTGTAATGTGTGCAGGCTGGCCAGCCCAGCATGGTCCCCAGAATCATGTTATTAGTTTAGCATTTAGCCACACTAGCTCTGTGGGTTAGAGGTGGCAATGTCAGTCGGTCAGTTGGTCCGCCACATCGCTCCCATCGGAAACATCACAACTGTTGGATGGATTGATGTGAAATATTATTCATTCATGTTCTCCGGAGGATGCATCCTACTGACCACCAGCAGGTTCACATTCGTGTCCCTCTGGACGCAGTGATCCCCGTGATAAGGTGCTGGGTGGCCCGCTGCACATTAATCTATATAAGGTACCAGAGTGCATAAAAAACTTTCTGAGGACCGTGATGTTTTGTATAGTGGACCCGTCGTCCCACATTGTGATGGAAGCTAATAAAATGAGCCGTTTGTCAGCTTTACGGTCTAATCTCAACAACATCGAGCAGAATGAAAGAATGGGAGAACATGAGGACTCTTCCCTTTCCCTGGAACAACAGCACCTCCTCCATATATGGTCTTATTCTCTACCCAGTCTTCTGCAGTCATCGGCGTTCAGCCCATGTTTGTTAAAACGACAAGCCGCCACAGTGACAGGAAGGATCGCTGTTCCAGTGTTTCACTTGGGATGTGGATGAAGCGTCATGGCGTCCCCACGTGGGTGCCCTCCAGGCGGCAGGGGTCACCTCCGACGCACACCGCTGACGCGTTGATGGCGTTAATACAAACTGTGTACCAGAGCGAGGACAAGTAGGCACAATACACTGAGTCATCCAAACACAACAAAGAGAGCCGTCAGCCGGTCCGGCTCGGCTCCGGAGACAACGACATCTGCACAAAGACAATCAGACACTGCTAATGTGCCACATTCCAGGAATCCCTCTCTGATTCCCGGGAATGCGTTTCGTTTTCGTTTGTATTCCCATCATGAGCTAATCCGGATGATGCCACTACACACATGGTCGCTGTGGGAAACGCTGTGAGTCAGACGGGCCGGCGCTTCAAGGAAAGCTCTCCGACGGTCTGCGCCCATTCGCATTCCTCCTCTTCTCACACATCTGACCCTCTTCCTGTGTGGATCCGACTTCACCAGAACCCCTCGACCTTCAACCAGCTGCCTCTGACACGTGGTGGAGAAAATAGGGCTGAACTACTGCAGGGGAGGAAACTCGGTCAGTCGGAGCTAAAAAGAAGAGTGCTTGAGGATTATAAAGGACCTGACTGTGTCACACTGAACAGTCATTCACGACTGCTTTCATTTCACTGTGATGACTGGATCAAAAGGCAGGAGTCTGGATCTGATGACCCAGCAGGTTTATCTCAGTGAGATAAGTGTTACTCAGCAAATATCAGGTTCACTGGGTTTTAACCAGAAAACTGAATGTTCCTGTTTTGTGCGTTCCTCTCTGCCGGGACTGGCACTAAATGAGGTGGTGTGTTCACTACTGACGCAGATGCGTCTACAGTGTGAACGCCGGTGCGAAGGGTGGCTTGTGCATCGGTTTCACACGCCAGCGGACGCCGTAAAGTCATTACCGCTCCGAGAATGAGAACGGGCTGGACTCTGTTGACACCAACGTAGACCCAACAAAATAAACTCAGTGTTGTCTGACAAAAAGGTTGAAGTTGTGCTGGAACATCGGGCCACTGAACAAACACTCCTGGTACCTGACTTCAGAGCGGGAACACAGTATTTCTACACACATCACAATATAATGACTTCCTAGAGCAGAGAGGCCTTTCTCCATCGTATCATAAACCACCGTGTGGTGTTTCAGCGCTGACTAGGCCTTCAAACTATCAATACAACCCTCTGCACTAGATCACTCTGAATGTACTTCAATATATGCTCATTGTCACATTAATCCAGATTAAACCTCCCACTCTTAGGTTTTAAAAAGCTTCATAAAATAAGCAGTGACAAAAGTCCTTTTTTCATTGTCAGATAAATGAGAAACAATCATTTTAGTCACTCTAATTGTGGATCGCTCTCTGCTGCCTTTTTCGGGGGAGATTCTGCTGTTTGGTTTGATTTATGATAAAAACTACAGCTAAATGTGGAAGCGTTTGTTAATGTGAAACCGGCCTAGTGTGTGAGCCCACGCTGCCTCATCAAACAGCACTCTGGAGTCGGGGCAGCCCAGCGCTGACTAATCCTAAGCCTGTGAACAGCTCACGCCTGGTTCCTCATCGCAGACCTTGGTTTGAACCGGTTTGCGCTGGAATGGAGTTGACTGTCTGCCACTCCCTGTGCTGTAATCACTGATCTAGCGCCTCTCCCTCATTTCACCCTCGTCTTTCTCTTCATCCAACCCCGACTGGCTGCATTCACAGCAAAATAATATATAACCGCTGAAGGAGCCATGTTGTGAGAGTTTCTTTGTTCAGGTCCTGTATTCACTCTGTTATTAATATGCTTCTCTCTCACAGAGCACAGGACTCTGAGTGATAAATATTCCCCTTTACGGTAAATATAAAACATACTAATGATTCAAACTAATGATTGTTTTGTCTCAGAGTGTATCTTGGTTCACCACTAGGATTCTGCCGGTCAGGTTTCAGTCATACGGTCTCTAAACAGGGTTATTCTGCAGCCCTGCCTCCACCGGCGTCCTCCTCCGTCCTCCGGCTGCCGGCTGTCTGCCACACTGTCTGCTGACATCAAAGCGTGGAGCGTTTGTGAGGCCGATGAAAGGCAGGAAGAGGGTGGAGAGGACGGCCAGCGTCCAGCGCTGCACCGCTGCCAGCACAGCAAACACCGCCAGCACAACTGCCTTCACTGTTTAGCTTTTTACCCCCAAACAATCGGATAAGAGGCCAATAAAAGACGCTGCCTGGTGTGAGACGCACGAGCCGAACAAAAGACAGACAGCTGGCTGAAAAAGAGCAGAAATAGACGGAGGACTAACAAACTGAGGCAGATTAAAAGGAGGGTGAACTGTGACCTCTGTCACCTCAGCTCAAGACTATTATTTAAATTAAATTATTCCCAAAAAGTCTTATTAGTGTCAAATTTCCCTCCAGGGATAAATAAAGGTTCATCTTATCTTATCTTATCTTGTCTTAAATGTTTTCAGACATAATTCCTGTAAAGGAATAGTTTGACATATTGGGAAAGGTTGATACCACTCTGCTGTTCCTGTAGTCTGAATATTAAATTAGCAGCAAAGACTGGAAACAGAGATTAGCTTCATGGTCAGCGGACAGATATGTTGCTTCTCATCAAACTCTTGATTTCTCAAAACTAGTGATGATTGAAACAGCTGTGAATGTGAAGAAAATACAGCTTATCGTTGATGCTTTGCCTTAGATTTGATTAAACCAGGACAGAAAAGCTCTTTCTACCTGTAACTTAAAGATGAGGTTCAGACTGGAGAGGGAGCATGTGGGCGTGGAGCCATTTGTTTCTGGCATCAGCACACAAACACTCCTTTTACTGCTTACTGGTGATTATTCACCACAGAGCTGAGCACCTCAGGGTGACTGATACTGGAGCTTCCCATATCTCATGTGAGGAGCGCCGGCAGTCGGCTGTCATCATGTGCTGGAACTGGTTTGAGCCGGTAGAGGGACTGTCAAAGCAGGCAGCTTAGCAGGCATCCACTCCGGTGATGAGAGTCTGCAGCGCCGCCTCGTACACACCAACCACTGACTGCACCACAGAGGCTGTGAAACAGGGTGTAGGTGCAGCAGTGATGGAGGATCATGTGAAGAATCAGAGGGTGAAGAAGAGAAACCTCCACCCATCTAAACCTGTAATGCTACTTAGACAGGCTCTTATCTGGAAAGCGGGGACGATTAAATAGACTCCAGCACAAACATGCTGAGCGGAGAAAGCCGCCCCCCCCACCACCACCACCACCCCCCCCCCTCCAGCCCAAACTGGTTTGCACTGGTCTGGTGAGGCACATGCAGCGCTGTGAGGGAAACCCTATGAAGGTTAACCACATCCTCCCTCATGAGTAACTGTTCCCTGCTGCATCACAGCCGAGAACAGTACCGGCAGAGATGAGCTCACCGTCAGCCTTCTGTCACATTAATGTAATACTACATTACATGAGTCAACAACCAACACACGAGCTGTTGCACTTCTGCGTGGAGCGTTTCCACCTATCAACACATCAGGTTTCTGTTTGTATGGTGATGTAGAGGGTCTGTCCTGGGGGGATTCCCTGGTTATCGCCACAGGTCACAGCTGCTGGACAGCAGATGTGTTCATGTCAAAAACGACATGTTGACAAGTGATTTCATCTGGTCCTCTTTTAGAAAACAAGTCTAATTATGTCTGAATGGGGGGATTATGTCCCTTTTCCTGTTGTATGTGTGTGTTTACACTGCTGTCATTACTTCTTTGTTTTGCAGCATCCTCACACCTCGCTACCCTCTGAGTGATGAAGGTCGACACCCCTCCACTGCTGTTTTAACATAACCAGGATTTAACTAATATAAATGAATGTGCTATAACTCGCAGGATGATATTAAGCTCATATGACCTCATCTGATGACCTGTGAATGTGAATGATCTGATTAATGAGGACAAACAAGGGTTCAACTTTAGTATACAATGAAATAATTTATTTAAAAAAGACAACCAAAGGAAGACATCATGAATCATCATCACTGTGCTGTAACATGGTGACAGTTAGACATCAGAGGCCACTGATGGGCAGAGTTCATATAACAAAGAGAAGCTGAGACAGAAGGCATGTGTTGAGGACAGGTGTCCATGTTGGCAGGTTATTCGGCACTAGAAAGTCTGGGATGGCAGCTCGAGCACCACCACCACCAACACCACGGTGATGTGCACCTGTTCACAGTCAGGCATCCACAGAGGCGCGTCCATCACTCCGAGTCCCAGGAGGACGGTCAGCCCTTCATATTCCAGTCAGTTCATGGTGCTGTAGGCAGGACCCCCCTCCCCCTGCCGTCACCTCCGTCTGTCCAAGAGGCGACAGCTGCGGCTTGTTGCCCTCCAGGCGGCCGGCCGCACATCCTCCTTCGCGCCTCCGCGAAAGGTGAGGCGCGTCCGCGGCGGTAACCCAGTCACGTTGGGAGTGTTTTCACGTTCGGCTCTCATGAGCCGAGAGAGACACAGGCGGTGAAAGACTGCGACAAACGCGGTCAGCGCATTTTGAGCAGCTGCCGGACCATGCCCGCGATCTGGAGGAACTTGTCCTTCTTCCGCTGCTTCAGCGCCATCAGGGCCCGGGCCGTCTCCTCCGGGTCCTGGGTGTAGGAGAAGATGCTCCGCACTCTCTCCTCCGCCTTCATGTCGCCCGTCTTCTGGAAGAGTCTCATCAGCGCGTCCTGGTTCACGTTCTCGAAGATGTTGGCCACGGCCTTCTTGCGGTGCGCCGTGTCGAACTTGTTGCCGTGGACACACGGGCTGACCCGGCGGCACTCAGAGGACACGTAGGAAGACATCTTGTCTTTGTTTCCCGCTGGATGTCTCGTGTTTCTCTGCTCCAAGAGTGGCCGTCCAACTCGGTGAGGATGAGTTGTTCGGTGCGCACTGACTCGCCGGAGCGGCTCGAGGCTTCAGGGATAGAGAGAGTGAGCGCCAGACCGCGGAGCCTGACGGGATTTATAGGTCTGCGGAGGGAGGTTCGCTCCTCCAGCGGTGACATCAGCAGACAGAGGCGCCGCCTCTCCCGGACAGCAGCAGCCCCGACAGTCCGCCGAGCTCTCCAAATACGCACGGCAGTTTGGAGCGGCTGCGTAAAACAGCACTTCATCTGCCTGATTGGTGTCTGAAGTCACTGAAATATGACAGTGTGCTGTGAGATAAATTAGGATTCATTTAATTTCACTAATGAATTCACTAGAAATGCATTTGTTATTTGTAATGTCCAGTTTGTCTCCACGTTGTCCAATAACAGTTCAGACAGCTGAGCGCTCAACAGTGAATCTACGAGGTGTCCACCAACACCAGCTTTCTATGTCTACCTCTCTGTTGTTGTTTAAGGACCTATAAACCGTGGAAACCCCTGTAGCCCAACAAAGAAGAACTTTCTATTAAAGGAAAAGTACAACCATCACTAAAATACTGTTTCCACTCAGTCTACAAATGGACTTAAACATTATGAAAATACAGAAGTATCATCAACCAAATGTACTGTAATTATCAAACTCTGTATGGAGAATAAATCCTCCTGGTTGTGTTCACTATATGAACAACTATTATATTATATTATATTATTAGATTAGATTATTCATACTGATGTATTCACATGTAAACAGCTTTTTTACTGTTGCAGATAAGCTAAGGTGCTAAATTCATGTACTTTATTTACTGTTTGGTGGTTCAGTCTAAGTACTGTGTAAAATAAATTCATCATGTATTTTGTATGTTAAATCTCTATCTGCAAAAATAAGTAACTAGTAACTAATAGTGGTAGTAACTGTAGGAGAAGTGGTGACATCAGTGGAGTGAAAAGCCCCGTTGATGTAAATACTCAGCACTGGTCGACTTACTATATATACACCACTGAACTGTATGATGTATGAGATGTTGTTATGATCAGGGATGTGAGAAGGACCCAGATGTGACAATCAAGGCAACATCTGGGTCATTTATTTCTGTGGTCAGGTAGCAGTTTATAGATCAGACTGTTGTGTGCTGCCTGTGTTTGCTGGACTTCAGTCTGCAGCTCTAACAGTGTGTAGTCATAATGTATTATATGTATTATAATACAGCAGCACCTTCTACCTCCTACCTCCTACCTCCTACCACCTACCTCCTACCTCCTACCTTCTACCTCCTACCTTCTACCACCTACCTCCTACCTCCTACCACCTACCTCCTACCTCCTACCTTCTACCTCCTACCTTCTACCACCTACCTCCTACCTCCTACCTCCTACCTCCTACTTCTGAAGTGACGTAAAGGAAGTTTACTGCCTCAGTTAAATAGTTTTAATCACCTCGTGGTTTTGCTTCATCATGCAGGTCACTAAAGTCTGTTTTTGTCTGTTTACTGATTATATCTCTCTTTGCATGTCAGCAGGGCTAAAAATACGAGGGGGGGGGGGGTTCTGTTTACAAGCCCAGTTGACCCGTGGCCCATGCAGCCCGGCTGATCGGTGTTGATAAGGCTGGAAGGCGTTCCCCCTCGAGAGGCAACTCTCCTCATAAACAGCAACTGTCAGTCTCATGTTTTCCTTAAAAAAATGTCCTCAGCCTCGTCCCTTATATGGACAGAGACCGTCAGCGACCATAAGTGGCCCAGGAAGTATATCTTTTCCTCCTCCATGCGCAGTATTCCCGGCATGTGTTGTTGACTTTGTGTACCGAGCTGAACAATAAAGCAAAGATCCTGGAGTGGAACAATACCCAGACCGTCGTTCTCCAGGTCTGACCGAACAATGTGTCTCTGTGGGTACCTGTCTGTCTCCAGCTGGCATGGCAGCTCTGACTGGAGACAAGCACACATTTCCTCTAAAAGAAAAGAAAAGCTGGCTGGTGGAAACGGCATATTTATGATCCCGAAGATGTCCCCGCGGCCCGAGAGACTAGCACAGCACAATGAGACATCAGCAGGGAGACGGAAAGTGTTCTCCTGTCCACACCAGGCATTCATGCTTCATCATAACAACGGGGACACTAAATTTAACCGGGGGTCAAACTCCTGTCGTCTTTTTCCCCAACAGGAGGGACTGTCAGGAGACGGTAGTTTACTCCCTCATGTATCCCTGAAAGATAAGATGCTTCGGCGGATGTTTAACATTTGGCTCAAAGGACATAACCACACTCCTAAATGTCCCTAAAATAGTCCGGACCAGGTCAGATAAGAGCATGTTGAGACCTGCACCAAGGAGTCCTCTTGATTAAGTAACACGGTCAACGTTCAGCGTTATCTATCTAGACCAAGTTTGCTGTGTTTCCCTCCTGGTCCTCTTGGTTTATGGTCGTCCTGTACTTCAGGCAGTAAAATGTGATACCACACGTCTCTGAACCGCCTCCACATTTATTTGTCTCTTGCGTGAGATGTGCTGAGCTACAAGGAGGCATTACTAATCCTCGGTTACAAAATCCTTCAGCTTAAAATCAAGAATGAAATGCTCCAAACTGATTTCATGTGTCATCACACTCCCAGTTTGGGACAAACAGGAAGGTGATATAACGCAGCAGGTAGCCCGACATAAATAACGTTAAGTCTGCGCTGAGTCAACATGCTCTATCTATCATGGAAGTCCTGTGAGACCGACGCTCGGCAGTTTACTGAACAGTGCGAGGCATCTGTTTCCTTTAGTCTTTATCCAACAGGAGCAAATATTAAGCCTGGTGTCCTCAGAGAGTCACAGCCTCACAGACTAAAATACTGAACCTACTACCTGCTAAGACACTTCTTGGACCCTGGTCCGACTGCTCAGAACGGCCCTGGGGTCAAGAAGGCAGCGTCTACCTGAAAATAGATCAGGTGATAGCAGTTTAACCCCTGTGTCTCCTGCTACTCTGAACTTTAGGGACTGTTGGTTAGTTAGCTGAGGGGATCGACACCACTTTCTTTTGGGTCAAAGTTATAGAGGTCCTGGTTCAAGGGACAGAGAGATAGTAGCAATGGAGAGATAGCACGCTACGAGTCTATTCCAGATCCAGTACCCCGATACCGAAGCACGAGGCCCCCTTCAGCATCTGTCTGAGACGTACCAGGCTTCCAGCTCACCACCGTAAACGCCTCTGATGACGTAGTCCTCGTAGGGAGGCCGACAGACGGGTCAAAAAACAGGACTTTCACCCAGGAGACCGCTGTTAGTGTCCCGTGTGACGCCAAAACTCAATGCTGACTTATTTTAAGCTACATATACTTAAATTAACTTATGAACTTAACCTAACTTAAGTCACATATGTAATCGCTAAACTTATGTACGGAACTTAAATTCTTTTAACCCCGACCGCGATCATTTCCCTGACCAGGTAGTTTCGTTGTAAACCTAGGCGGCACCGAGGGGTCCCGACCTGGCCGACGCCGAGGGGTCCCGACCTGGTAGACACCGAGGGGTCCCTACCTGGCCGACGCCGAGGGGTCCCGACCTGGTAGACACCGAGGGGTCCCGACCTGGGCAGCACCGAGGGGTCCCGACCGGGGCGACACCGAGGGGTCCCGACCGGGCCGACACCGAGGGGTCCCTACCTGGCCGAAGGCCGAGGGGTCCCGACCTGGTAGACACCGAGGAGTCCCGACCTGGGCAGCACCGAGGGGTCCCGACCGGGCCGACACCGAGGGGTCCCTACCTGGGCGGCACCGAGGGGTCCCTACCTGGCCAACGCCGAGGGGTCCCAACCTGGTAGACACCGAGGGGTCCCTACCTGGCCGACGCCGAGGGGTCCCAACCTGGTAGACGCCGAGGGGTCCCGACCTGGCCGGCACCGAGGGGTCCCGACCGGGCCGACGCCGAGGGGTCCCGACCGGGCCGACACCGAGGGGTCCCTACCTGGCCGACGCCGAGGGGTCCCAACCTGGTAGACACCGAGGGGTCCCAACCTGGTAGACGCCGAGGGGTCCCTACCTGGCCGACGCAGAGGGGTCCAGACCTGGGCGGCACCGAGGGGTCCCAACCTGGTAGACGCCGAGGGGTCCCTACCTGGCCGACGCAGAGGGGTCCCAACCTGGTAGACGCCGAGGGGTCCCTACCTGGCCGACGCCGAGGGGTCCAGACCTGGGCGGCACCGAGGGCTCCCGACCTGGCCGACGCAGAGGGGTCCCAACCTGGTAGACGCCGAGGGGTCCCTACCTGGCCGACGCCGAGGGGTCCAGACCTGGGCGGCACCGAGGGCTCCCGACCTGGCCGACGCAGAGGGGTCCCGACCAAGCGTCTGTATACGTGGTGAGTTTAGAGTGAGAACAGGTTGTCTGGTTATGACAATAAAATAATGTCTGTTTAGAGCCAAATATCACCTACAACTTTGTGCTTCCTTTTAATTTAATCTAATTTTATTTCTAAGTCTCTGACTTCTGTATACACAGCAGTTCTTATTATTGACTGTATCTAACCGATGTAATTGATTTTATTTCTTACTCCCTGTCGTGTCCCCTCCTGTAACCCTGAGGTGGACAACATTTGGAGCAGCGGCCAGCAGACCAGGACCAGGACCAGGACACAACCCCTCATAAAATCACAACTTGCTGTTTTTACACCAGATCTTCTACGTAACAAGATGGAGTCTGTTTCCAGCCTGTATGCTAAGCTAAGCTAAGAGTGGCATCAATCTTCCAGTTTATATAGGTGTTAGCTTTATAACAAGTTTAGTGCAGTTACAGTTTCATCTGTAAAAATGAGGGACAACTTTGGACGGTGATGCTTGTTGAGACATGATGTGACTGTGACTGTCCAGTCCTCTACTACTACTAATAATAATAATACCAGACTGATAGACTGATACTGAATAACTGACCTGAGGTCTTGGTGTCTGAAAAGGACACGCTGTGTTTTGGAGACGCCTCCGGGGCTGTCTGGTCTTTGTCTTGTGTAATCTGTCCCGGAGGTGAGCAGAGACGGCTTTATCAGCTGAGACTTTGACCTTTGACTTCACCCCTCATATCACCCCGTCCCACCACAGAATACACTACGTTACATCGATATGCTGTTGTTAGCGTTATGGAGGAGACGTGAATACTGATTCAGGTCATGAACCTTCTGGTCCAACTAAACTTTTCCAGTGAAGCAACGAAACAGAAACTGTGATCCGAGGAAACGAGGTGACAGCTGTTACAACATCCACCGCTGTAAACAGAACGAAATGACTCATAGCATCGTAGCATGCAGCACGATAACATGGTTATAATGATGATAATGAATCCCTGCAGGCTTTGTGGCTACAGCCAGACAATACATGTCCTCATTCAGCCCAGTGCTTACATGGGACTGGAGGACTTAAATCTGTCCCTGGCAGCAAACACCCAGCAGGACTGGATGCTGATGTTACACATCTGGTAGGAGTCAGTCTCTAGGGACTGGTCTGGTGGACACAGGAGACACAGTCAGTGGACTCTGTGGACACAGTCAGTGGACTCTGTGGACAGTCAGTGGACTCTGTGGACACAGTCAGTGGACTCTGTGCACACAGTCAGTGGACTCTGTGGACAGTCAGTGGACTCTGTGGACACAGTCAGTGGACTCTGTGCACACAGTCAGTGGACTCTGTGGACAGTCAGTGGACTCTGTGGACAGTCAGTGGACTCTGTGGACTCTGTGGACACAGCTCTGTGTAGGTGCGTGTCTGAAGGGAAACGGCGGGTTCTGGATGATTTCAGAGTGGTGGCAGGTAAACATGACTCAAGTGGCCCTGTGGGCCGACATCAGGGGTCCATTTGGACTCACTAATCACAGTAATGGAGTATGGAGGGCGTTGTGCAGGCAGGGGGTGGCTGAGGTCAGAAAAAAGGCCAGTTATAGTAAGTAAGAGCTGAAAATAACAGTTTCAAAGTGCTGATTAGGGTCAGATTTCCCAGAAAGGGGTGAAATGGGTCCGATTTTACATCAAGTACACATTAAAACAGACTCTAAGCCCAGCATGGTGTGGACTGTCTTATAATGGAGGCATCAAAGATTAACTAAAACTGACTTTATTAACATCCAGCTGCCTCATGAAGACGTCCGACATGGACCGAACCCTCTCAGGGTCACGAGGCTCAGTCACAACCTGCTGGCTGAGCAGCATCAGACCAGGCGGCGCTAACACGCCTCCTCATTCCTCGCCTCCTCCCTCCCCCACTGGATCCGCCCCCCCCCGCCCACAGACCGGATTAAATGACTGAGCGCTGAACCCACCGAGGCGAGGCACCATTACACTGAACCGGCTCAATCCAGCCGCTGCTGCCTGGTTCACGGCCGGCTGCACCGCAGGGACCCGAGGACAAATCTTACATCTGTCCACAGAGCGCTCCCCAGCCAGGACCCAGAGTCCCGCCTGCATGGTCAGGCTCCACCGGATCAGCTGGATCATACTGAGGTCACCGGTCTACAGGGCGCCTGCTCAGAGGAGGGTTACGTTATATAGATAATCGCTTCATAACATCAGTATAAAACATTTTGTGGACGGCAAAGCAGGTCACTCCGTCCACCACCTTGAGGCAGACTATAACATCTCAGCAATTATCAGGTCAAAAAGAATGTAGGCCAGCTATAGACATTCATGTTCCCCACAGGATGAACCCAGCTACTGGATGGATTACCAAACAGTTTGGTACAGATATAGAAGAACCTCAAAGGATAGATTCTGACGATATCTGAGGTGCCTCTTCGTCTTAGGACATCGTTGGGTCCAAGTTATATTTTTATATGATAAAACAAATGATTCATCCATCAGCCCAGCGGCACTTTGTGTTTAGTGCTAATTAGCAAATCTTAGCATGCTAACAGGCTAAAGCTTTATCACGGTGGACATCAAGCCTCCAGGAGGAGCGCCAGTCGTTGATCCCAACATGGTCCTAGTGGCCAAACGGTGGTACTGCAACTACTGTGTCCGTCACGTGATGTCATTGGGCCAAAAAAGACTTTTTCCTATAGACTTCCATTATGAGACGTCTGTAACTCAGAGGATCTTTCATTTTTAGCAGGTTTGAATCCAGCGTGGGGTCCTTCTGTGTGGAGTTCTTACCGTGTCAGCGTGGGTTTTCTCCAGGTTCTCCGGTTTCCTCCCACAGTCCAAAGACATGCAGGTTAATTGTTGACTCTAAATGTCCGGTAGGTGTGAATGGTTGTCTATGTGTCAGCCCTGTGATGGACCTGTCCACGGTGAAACCCACCTACGCTCAATACCGGCTGGGATCAGCTCCAGACCCCTAACGGGATGAGGCATAATGGAGCTGGATGGACGGTCCTGAAAGTAGTGAAACGCACTAATAGCTGAATCCAGAGTTATTTTCTTCCCACTATCATGTGAAGAAGTCAGGGGATGAGGCGGAGTTAGCAAACCGTGACGGCTGTGTCCTCATGACCGAGTCATGTGACCGAGTCATGTGACTGAGTCATGTGACCGAGTCATGTGACCGAGCGGAAGCTACTGCACCTGCTCCATGGGCCCAGTGGATGAGGAAGACCGCCGAAAGTTTGGGTGTTTATCCAGTCGGAAGCCATCTTGGCTTCACGGTGCACTGAGACTGAACGAGGCCCCGCCTCCAGCGCTGGATCCAGATCTCTTCACACCTCCATGGTGTGCATGTTAGCATGCTGACATTAGCATTTAGCTTGTAGCTCAAAGTGCCGCTCTGCTGAAGTAGAGAGCTGTTAGAGTGACGCTACTCTCCTGGTCTGGTGAAACATGTGAAGCTAAGAGCAGCGTTTGCTTTAATTTACACACAAAACACCTGATAAGAGTCTAGTGGAGACTTGATGGTTAATTATCGTGTCTATTTATACCTGCTTGCCCTGCTTTGAGACACACCCACCTTTATAGACAGTTACTGGTCCTTCAGTTATTGGGGGGGGGGGGTTGGCAGGAGCACAGATACGTTCCTGTTTCTGTGGTGATACAGCGGAGGACAACAGGAGCGTTGGTGGGTGGGGAGGCGGAGACGGGGAGGGTGCTGCTGGGTTGGACCGGGTCACCATAACACTGCAGCAGCAAACAGGCAGTGACTCAGTGTGTTTGACGTCCTGTTACTCTGAAGCAGAAACCGTCTCCATGCAGACAGTCATGATCCGCTGCATATTCCCAAATTAGGAGTTTTACTTGCTGTCACTTGATTTTTTTATTTTACACAATTTTTCCACAAACAGCTTGTTTTGTAAAATACATAACTGACATGACTGAGATGAAAATGCCTCATTTATTAGTTGAATCTGTGGTTCAGATGGCTGCTCCACAGACACTGGGAGGTTTCCATCACAACGCCGTCTTGAACGACATAAATGGGCGGATGTGAGATGGTCAGATGTGCTGACCCCACACTAAGTTAACAGTCCAACAGAGAGCCACATGAACTGATGGGGTTTGGTCCAGCGCCAGGTAAAGGAAAGTGCTGGAGCCGGTCCACAGCAGGCCCATTGTTCATGGTGGCGGGAGGGCAAGGTCATATCGGAGAGACCGGAGGGGGGAGCACGCAAGTCTGAACTGATGAACAAGTCATGTGTGGCGAGAGTCTCGATAAATCTGAGACAATACTCCCTTTGATAGGAAATGTCCTGCCGAGTGTACTCGCGTGTCAAGTCTGGGTTCGTTTCGTTCTTTTGTTAAACGACTGACAAAAACCACAGACATTAAAGGTTGCATAAAATAAAGGCTACATACCGTCGTCACACAGACTTCAGTTATTCAGACAGCTCATTCACTTTGTTACCCAGAATAAAAAATATGATGTTGATGCTTCATTAGGAGCTACAGCAGTTAGCTTCGCTAGCGTACGGTGTGGAAACAGCCTGGCGCTGCCCAACAAGACATGAGATATGATTAGTGATCTTTGTGCTATAACCAGCTGCTGACTGTAGCTTCATATAGTGAAATCAATCTTCTCATCCAATTATTGGCAAGAAGCAAATATGTGTACTGGCCAGAAGTAGAGATTTCTGGTGCTGTTGGCTTATTAAGTATGAACTTAAAAGCTGATTAATATGTATAGACCAAACTAGGCTATTTTTAAAGGTAGATCCAATCAAAAACACATACACTGTTTTTTTGTTTTTTTTTTTTTTATCTTTGGTCCTGCCTGCTGTTGTCTCGTTGTTATTTTGAAAAACTAGTGCAGTGCCCGGTCTCAACGGGCCGACTGATTGGCTCCCAGTATCGCTGCTCACGCCGTTGTCAACAGCCCGAAGAGTTGGGTTGTAGTCTCTCCAGGATCCAGCAGCGGTAGTGAGCGTTATCAATTGTGTTTTCATAGTTTATGTACACTGAATGTGTCGTATGTCAAACATGCACCAACTTCAACAATACAGGTCTGTGGGTCCCCAGAAACACACCACCGATCGGCTGCGGGAGTCTTAGGATACACAGAAGTACAAGTACTGGTTGCTTTATAGTTAGATAGT
>CAMQGK010000058.1:1257500-1325000 GCA_947000775.1 Pterois miles | reverse complement strand
ATGTCGAAAAAATAAAGTCATAGTATAGTACAGCAAATAAATTAACAAGTCATAGTATAGTATGTCAAAAAAATTAAAAATTCATGGCAGAGTAAGTCAGAAAAATTAATAAGTCATATTATAGTACCCCGCGACCCGACCCCGGATAAGCGGTTGAAGATGAAGATGAAGAAGTAGATATTATAGTAGATATTATGTTTAAAAAAATATTAAAAAAAAAGTCATATTATAGTATGTTTGAAAAAATATTAAAAAAAAGTCATATTATAGTATGTTGAAAAAAAAATTAAAAAGTCATATTATAGTATGTTTAAAAAAATATTTTAAAAAAAGTCATATTATAGTATGTTTAAAAAAAATTTAAAAAGTCATATTATAGTATGTTTAAAAAAATATTTAAAAAAAAGTCATATTATAGTATGTTGAAAAAAAATTTAAAAAGTCATATTATAGTATGTTGAAAAAAATAAAAAAGTCATATTATAGTATGTTGAAAAAAATAAAAAAAGTCATATTATAGTATGTTGAAAAAAATAAAAAAGTCATATTATAGTATGTTGAAAACAATTTTAAAAAGTCATATTATAGTATGTTGAAAAAAATAAAAAAGTCATATTATAGTATGTTGAAAAAAATAAAAAAAAAGTCATATTATAGTATGTTGAAAAAAATAAAAAAGTCATATTATAGTATGTTGAAAACAATTTTAAAAAGTCATATTATATTATGTTGAAAAAAATAAAAAAGTCATATTATAGTATGTTGAAAAAAATAAAAAAAAGTCATATTATAGTATGTTGAAAAAAATAAAAAAAAGTCATATTATAGTATGTTGAAAAAAATAAAAAAGTCACATTATAGTATGTTGAAAAAAATATAAAAAGTCATATTATAGTATGGTAAAAAAAATTAAAAAGTCATATTATAGTATGTTGAAAAAAATAAAAAAGTCATATTATAGTATGTTGAAAAAAATAAAAAAAAGTCATATTATAGTATGTTGAAAAAATTTTTAAAAAGTCATATTATAGTATGTTGAAAAAAATATAAAAAGTCATATTATAGTATGTTGAAAAAAAAAAAAAAAGTCATATTATAGTATGTTGAAAACAATTTTAAAAAGTCACATTATGTGTTGAAGCTGCCATAGTAAACCCGGCAACACCCTCAGGCAGAAACTGGTCCACCCCAAAGACAGGCTACCACACTCACAGAAAGGTAACCTGGTTTATGCTGTCCAATGCAGCGAGGAATGCCAGGACCTCTACATTGGTGAAACCAAACAAACCTTAAACAAGCGCATGGCCCAACATAGAAGGGCCAACTCCTCAGGTCCAGATTCAGCTGTCTATTTACATCTTAAGGAAAAGGCCCACTGCTCTGAGGACAGCAATGTTAAAATCTTGGACAGAGAGGACAGATGGTTTGAAAGAGGAGTAAAGGAAGCCATCTATGTTAAACTGGAAAAACCATCTTTAAACAGAGGAGGGGGGTCTCAGACACCACCTATCCCCCATCTACAATGCTGCACTTTCAGCGGTACCAAGAAAACTCAACATCAAAGACAGTCCGAAACTAACCTCAAGTGTCCCTAACGAACACAACGACTGTCGTCCACTGGCAACACACATGATGCCTAACGACTGTTGTCCACCTGTAGCCCCATTGAATCCTTAACGACTGTCGTTCACTAGTGGGACTCACACTGAAACTCCACTAATGAACTATTGTCTTAGGAGAATAAGGGGCGGACACTTCCACAGAGGTTAAAAACCTGGGTCTTACTCCACTGTTTGTCAGACTAGTGGGGACTAGTCAGACTAGTGGGGACTAGTCAGACTGCAGCGTTCGAACTGATAAACCCACTTGGATAAGGGGCGAAACATCTTCAGGGACAAATCTAAGTCCAGTGGCCTTCGATTCAATTTTTGCCAGAATGAATATGACCTGGATGAATGAGAACCTTCACAGTGCCATAGTAAAGGTATGGAAAGCCGACTAAAACCTGGAGGAATAAAGACAAGTAGCCATCGGTTACATTTGACCGGCCTACACACACTGAGAGAGAGAGAGAGAGGCCGAGCAGGGACATGCAGTCCTTTATTGATTTGCTGGGTCCAACATGACCACACCCCCAGAGACAATCAGTGCAAGAGCACATTCAAGAGCAACAGTGTTCAACATTATAGTATGTTGAAAAAAATAAAAAAAGTCATATTATAGTATGTTGAAAAAAATAAAAAAGTCATATTATAGTATGTTGAAAAAAATATAAAAAGTCATATTATAGTATGTTGAAAAAAAAAATTAAAAAGTCATATTATAGTATGTTGAAAAAAATAAAAAAGTCATATTATAGTATGTTGAAAAAAATATAAAAAGTCATATTATAGTATGTTGAAAAAAATAAAAAAGTCATATTATAGTATGTTGAAAAAAATATAAAAAGTCATATTATAGTATGTTGAAAAGAATATAAAAAAGTCATATTATAGTATGTTGAAAAAAATAAAAAAGTCATATTATAGTATGTTGAAAAAAAATTTAAAAAGTCATATTATAGTATGTTGAAAAAAATAAAAAAAGTCATATTATAGTATGTTGAAAAAAAAATTAAAAAGTCATATTATAGTATGTTGAAAAAAATAAAAAAAAAGTCATATTATAGTATGTTGAAAAAAAATTTAAAAAGTCATATTATAGTATGTTGAAAAAAATAAAAAAAAGTCATATTATAGTATGTTGAAAAAAATAAAAAAAAGTCATATTATAGTATGTTGAAAAAAATAAAAAAAGTCATATTATAGTATGTTGAAAAAAATAAAAAAAAGTCATATTATAGTATGTTGAAAAAAATTTAAAAAAGTCATATTATAGTATGTTGAAATTAAAAAAAAGTCGTAGTATGTTGAAAAAAATAAAAAAAAGTCATATTATAGTATGTTGAAAAAAATATAAAAAGTCATATTATAGTATGTTGAAAAAAATATAAAAAGTCATATTATAGTATGGTAAAAAAAAATTAAAAAGTCATATTATAGTATGTTGAAAAAAATAAAAAAGTCATATTATAGTATGTTGAAAAAAATAAAAAAAAAAGTCATATTATAGTATGTTGAAAAAATTTTTAAAAAGTCATATTATAGTATGTTGAAAAAAATATAAAAAGTCATATTATAGTATGTTGAAAAAAAAAAAAAAAGTCATATTATAGTATGTTGAAAACAATTTTAAAAAGTCACATTATGTGTTGAAGCTGCCATAGTAAACCCGGCAACACCCTCAGGCAGAAACTGGTCCACCCCAAAGACAGGCTACCACACTCACAGAAAGGTAACCTGGTTTATGCTGTCCAATGCAGCGAGGAATGCCAGGACCTCTACATTGGTGAAACCAAACAAACCTTAAACAAGCGCATGGCCCAACATAGAAGGGCCAACTCCTCAGGTCCAGATTCAGCTGTCTATTTACATCTTAAGGAAAAGGCCCACTCCTCTCAGGACAGCAATGTTAAAATCTTGGACAGAGAGGACAGATGGTTTGAAAGAGGAGTAAAGGAAGCCATCTATGTTAAACTGGAAAAACCATCTTTAAACAGAGGAGGGGGTCTCAGACACCACCTATCCCCCATCTACAATGCTGCACTTTCAGCGGTACCAAGAAAACTCAACATCAAAGACAGTCCGAAACTAACCTCAAGTGTCCCTAACGAACACAACGACTGTCGTCCACTGGCAACACACATGATGCCTAACGACTGTTGTCCACCTGTAGCCCCATTGAATCCTTAACGACTGTCGTTCACTAGTGGGACTCACACTGAAACTCCACTAACGAACTATTGTCTGAGGAGAATAAGGGGCGGACACTTCCACAGAGGTTAAAAACCTGGGTCTTACTCCACTGTTTGTCAGACTAGTGGGGACTAGTCAGACTAGTGGGGACTAGTCAGACTAGTGGGGACTAGTCAGACTGCAGCGTTCGAACTGATAAACCCACTTGGATAAGGGGCGAAACATCTTCAGGGACAAATCTAAGTCCAGTGGCCTTCGATTCAATTTTTGCCAGAATGAATATGACCTGGATGAATGAGAACCTTCACAGTGCCATAGTAAAGGTATGGAAAGCCGACTAAAACCTGGAGGAATAAAGACAAGTAGCCATCGGTTACATTTGACCGGCCTACACACACTGAGAGAGAGAGAGAGAGGCCGAGCAGGGACATGCAGTCCTTTATTGATTTGCTGGGTCCAACATGACCACACCCCCAGAGACAATCAGTGCAAGAGCACATTCAAGAGCAACAGTGTTCAACATTATAGTATGTTGAAAAAAATTTTAAAAAGTCATATTATAGTATGTTGAAAAAAATAAAAAAGTCATATTATAGTATGTTGAAAAAAATAAAAAAGTCATATTATAGTATGTTGAAATTTTTTTAAAATTCATATTATAGTATGTTGAAAAAAAATAAAAAAAGTCATATTATAGTATGTTGAAATTTAAAAAAAAAGTCATAGTATGTTGAAATTTTTTTTAAAAGTCATATTATAGTATGTTGAAATTTTTTTAAAAGTCATATTATAGTATGTTGAAAAAAATGTAAAAAAAAAGTCATATTATAGTATGTTGAAAAAAAATTAAAAAATCATATTATAGTATGTTGAAATTTTTTTTAACAGTCATATTATAGTATGTTGAAAAAAATAAAAAAGTCATATTATAGTATGTTGAAAAAAATAAAAAAGTCATATTATAGTATGTTGAATTTTTTTTTAAAAGTCATATTATAGTATGTTGACATTAAAAAAAAGTCATATTATAGTATGTTGAAACAAATAAAAAAAATGTCAAAGCAAAGAAAGTCAAACATGTTAAAAAATTCATAGTATAGTATGTCAAAAAAATAAAGTCATAAAGTCATAAATTAAAGTTATATTATAGTATGTTGAAAAAAATAAAAAAAAATCATATTATAGTATGTTGAAATTTTTTTAAAAAGTCATATTATAGTATGTTGAAAAAAATAAAAAAGTCATATTATAGTATGTTGAAAAAAATAAAAAAGTCATATTATAGTATGTTGAATTTTTTTTTTTAAAAGTCATATTATAGTATGTTGAAATTAAAAAAAAGTCATATTATAGTATGTTGAAATTTTTTTTAAAAGTCATATTATAGTATGTTGAAATTTAAAAAAAAGTCATATTATAGTATGTTGAAATTTTAAAAAAAAGTCATATTATAGTATGTTGAAATTAAAAAAAAGTCATATTATAGTATGTTGAAAAAAATGTAAAAAAAATCATATTATAGTATGTTGAAAAAATATAAAAAAGTCATATTATAGTATGTTGAAAAAATATAAAAAAGTCATATTATAGTATGTTGAAAAAATATAAAAAAGTCATATTATAGTATGTTGAAAAAAAATTAAAAAGTCATATTATAGTATGTTGAAAAAATATAAAAAAGTCATATTATAGTATGTTGAAAAAAAATTAAAAAGTCAAATTATAGTATGTTGAAAAAATATAAAAAAGTCATATTATAGTATGTTGAAAAAAAAATTAAAAAGTCATATTATAGTATGTTGAAATTTAAAAAAAGTCATATTATAGTATGTTGAAATTTAAAAAAAAAGTCATATTATAGTATGTTGAAAAAAATAAAAAAGTCATATTATAGTATGTTGAATTTTTTTTTAAAAGTCATATTATAGTATGTTGGAATTTAAAAAAAAGTCATATTATAGTATGTTGAAATTTAAAAAAAAGTCATATTATAGTATGTTGAAATTTAAAAAAAAAGTAATAGTATAGTATGTTGAAAAAAATAAAAAAGTCATATTATAGTATGTTGAATTTTTTTTTAAAAGTCATATTATAGTATGTTGAAATTTAAAAAAAAAGTCATATTATAGTATGTTGATATTTAAAAAAAAAGTCATATTATAGTATGTTGATATTTAAAAAAAGTCATATTATAGTATGTTGAAATTTAAAAAAAAAGTCATATTATAGTATGTTGATATTTAAAAAAAGTCATATTATAGTATGTTGAAATTTAAAAAAAAGTCATATTATAGTATGTTGAAAAAAATAAAAAAGTCATATTATAGTATGTTGAAATTTAAAAAAAAAAGTCATATTATAGCATGTTGAAATTTAAAAAAAAAGTCATATTATAGTATGTTGATATTTAAAAAAAGTCATATTATAGTATGTTGAAATTTAAAAAAAAGTCATATTATAGTATGTTGAAAAAAATAAAAAAGTCATATTATAGTATGTTGAAATTTAAAAAAAGTCATATTATAGTATGTTGAATTTTTTTTTTTAAAGTCATATTATAGCATGTTGAAATTAAAAAAAAAAAGTCATATTATAGTATGTTGAAATAAAAAAAAGTCATATTATAGTATGTTGAAATTTAAAAAAAAAGTCATATTATAGTATGTTGAAATTTTTTTTAAAAGTCATATTATAGTATGTTGAAAAAAATAAAAAAGTCATATTATAGTATGTTGAAATTTTTTTTAAAAGTCATATTATAGTATGTTGACATTAAAAAAAAAAGTCATATTATAGTATGTTGAAATTTTTTTAAGTCATATTATAGTATGTTGAAAAAAATGTAAAAAAATCATATTATGGTATGTTGAAAAAATATAAAAAAGTCATATTATAGTATGTTGAAAAAAATGTAAAAAAAAAAATCATATTATAGTATGTTGAAAAAAAAATTAAAAAGTCATATTATAGTATGTTGAAAAAAATGTAAAAAAAAAAATCATATTATAGTATGTTGAAAAAAAAATTAAAAAGTCATATTATAGTATGTTGAAAAAAAAAGTCACAGTATAGTATGTGATAAAATTAAAAATGTATGTCGGAAAAATAAGTCATAGTATGGTTGAAAAAATAAATAAGTCATAGTGTAGTATGTTGAAAAAGTAAAAAAAAATATAGTATAGCATGTCAAAAAACTAAAATGTCACAATATAGTATGTTAGAAAAATAAAAAGTCATAATATAGTATGATGAAATAATAAATGTGTGTCAAATAAAAAGTCATAGTATAGTACGTTGAAACAAATAAAAAAAAATGTCAAAGCAAAGAAAGTCAAACATGTTAAAAAATTCATAGTATAGTATGTCAAAAAAATAAAGTCATAGTATAGTACGGCAAATAAATTAAAGTTATATTATAGTATGTTGGAAAATAAGTCATAGTATAACTTGTTGAAAAAATAAAAAGTCATAGTATACTCATAAAACATTAAAAAACATCATAGTACAGTATGTTGACACAGTAAAAAACGTCATAGTATAGTATGTTGGAAAATAAGTCATATTATAGTATGTCAAATAAATTAAAAAGTCATAGTATATTATGTGAAAAAACTTAAAGTCATATTATAGTAAGTTGAAAACAATTCAAAAAAATTCAGAGTATAGTTTGTCAAAAACATTTAAAATTCGTCATAGTAAAGTATGTCGAAAAGACATACTATTCTATAGAATATACTATACTATATACTATATACTATATAGTATACTATACCCAGAGACCCAGAGACCCAGAGACTCAGGGACCCAGAGATCCAGGGACCCAGAGACTCAGAAACCAAGAGACCCAGAGACTCAGGGACCCAGAGATCCAGGGACCCAGAGACTCAGAAACCAAGAGACCCAGAGACTCAGGGACCCAGGGACCCAGGGACCCAGGGACCCAGGGACCCAGGGACCCAGGGACCCAGGGACCCAGGGACCCAGAGACTCAGAAACCAAGAGACCCAGAGACTCAGGGACCCAGAGATCCAGGGACCCAGAGACTCAGAAACCAAGAGACCCAGAGACTCAGGGACCCAGGGACCCAGGGACCCAGGGACCCAGGGACCCAGAGACTCAGAAACCAAGAGACCCAGAGACTCAGAAACCAAGAGACCCAGGGACCCAGAGATCCAGAGACTCAGGGACCCAGAGATCCAGGGACCCAGAGACTCAGAAACCAAGAGACCCAGGGACCCAGGGACCCAGGGACCCAGGGACTCAGAAACCAAGAGACCCAGAGACTCAGAAACCAAGAGACCCAGAGACCCAGAGACCCAGAGACTCAGGGACCCAGAGATCCAGGGACCCAGAGACTCAGAAACCAAGAGACCCAGGGACCCAGGGACCCAGGGACCCAGGGACTCAGAAACCAAGAGACCCAGAGACTCAGAAACCAAGAGACCCAGGGACCCAGGGACCCAGGGACCCAGAGACCCAGAGACCAAGAGACCCAGAGACCCAGGGACCCAGGGACCCAGAGACCCAGGGACCCAGAGACCCAGGGACCCAGGGATCCAGGGACCCAGGGACCCAGAGACCCAGAGACCCAGAGACCCAGGGACCCAGGGACCCAGGGATCCAAAGACCCAGGGACCCAGGGACCCAGAGACCCAGAGACCAAGAGACCCAGAGACCCAGAGACCCAGGGACCCAGGGACCCAGGGATCCAGAGACCCAGGGACCCAGAGACCCAGGGACCCAGGGACCCAGAGACCAAGAGACCCAGAGACCCAGAGACCCAGGGACCCAGGGACCCGGAGACTCAGGGACCCAGGGACCCAGGGACCCAGGGACCCAGAGACCCAGAGACTCAGGGACCCAGGCACCCAGGGACCCAGAGACCCAGGGACCCAGGGACACAGAGACCCAGAGACCCAGGGACTCAGAGACCCAGAGACCCAGGGACCCAGGGACACAGAGACCCAGAGACCCAGGGACCCAGGGACCCAGAGACTCAGGGACCCAGGGACACAGAGACCCAGAGACCCAGAGACCCAGAGACCCAGAGACCCAGGGACCCAGGGACACAGAGACCCAGAGACCCAGGGACCCAGAGACCCAGGGACCCAGGGACACAGAGACCCAGAGACCCAGGGACCCAGGGACCCAGAGACTCAGAGACCCAGAGACCCAGAGACCCAGAGACTCAGGGACACAGAGACCCAGAGACCCAGAGACCCAGAGACTCAGGGACACAGAGACCCAGAGACCCAGAGACCCAGGGACCCAGGGACCCAGAGACCCAGAGACCCAGAGACTCAGGGACACAGAGACTCAGAGACCCAGGGACCCAGGGACACAGAGACCCAGGGACCCAGGGACCCAGGGACACAGAGACCCAGGGACCCAGGGACACAGAGACCCAGTGACCCAGGGACCCAGGGACCCAGAGACCCAGAGACCCAGAGACACAGAGACCCAGGGACCCAGGGACCCAGAGACTCAGAGACCCAGAGACCCAGAGACTCAGGGACCCAGACAGCCAGAGCTTGTGACCGCTGGTTTGAGGGCAGTGTGTCTCCACTGTCACAGTGAGGTTATTGTTCGGTGTTTAGGTTCAGTTCAGGTCAGTCGGTCAGTTCGTAGGTCGTGTCCTCAACGAAAGGAGCATCATGAAATCAGTGATCATCATAAACCAGAGTTCATGACTTCACAGTAATCCAGCCATCTAAATTCACTCCATGTGAATCCTTGTAAATTTCTCCACTGTGGGACTAATAAAGGAATATCTTATCTTATCTTATCTTATGTGAGTTACAGCAGAGTTTCATCAGGCAGTGAAGCACCCAGAGATCAGAGCCCACTTCCTGGGTGGCTCATGGTTTTACCAACCACACAGCGACTGTTCAGAGCAGCATGAACTGTGTTAGACCAAAGATGAGACAGCGGACCGGACACTGTCTCACAGTGCTACCTTGACTGGCTGTGCTGGGACACTGATCCGTGTCCTGAAACGTCCCGGTCTGAGCCCAGGCGGCCGGACATTGGCCTTATTGTTTTCTGACGCTGTGTCTCTGCTGGGACTCCGGCATGTGTTCAGTGGGTGACGGACTGAGGACCAGGAAGGAGCCTCTGTTTGGCAGCTGCTGTGAAACTGCATGATGTGGTGACGGCAGCGTGACCGCTGATGTACGTGGAAATTACCATATGGCTTAAGTACCGTGACTCAATCCGCCACCGCAACACAGGATGAGTCAAACTGCTGATTTATGGTTTTTATACCAAAAAGAAGAAGCGGCAAAAATTTGATGCAGCAACAAGGTAGGAGGTTTACTGTCAGACTGTCTGTCATGCTCTGCTCTACAACCCTGAGGACGGTAAGGTGTTAAAGTCTGTCCTGTTTGTAGAGACTCGTGTTCAGCTCTGACCACGGTGCCGCTGGCGGTTTTCTTCCTGCATTCTTGAGGGGAAGCACGGGGGCGTGTTCAGGCCGGTTGTGAGCGTGCTGTAAATGTGCTGTCAATAAGGAAGTAGCTGTGACAGGTTCAGGGCCAGCGAAGGTGTGGCCTTGCAGGAACACCAACACCGCATGCAGGTAGAGCACATAAAGCCTGATCAGAGCACCCATCTGCTCTGTTACAGGGACTGTCTGCACTGGGACGATGACACCAACACTCCTACTGTGGGTCCTGATCCTGAATGCCTCGCTCCAGCCCTCAGGTAAGTCACTGGATACTGTTACCTCCACTCAGCACGGTGGCTAATTAATAACTAAAGGTTCAGCCTCCCCTATTTATTCAAAGCACTTTAACGTGTGGCTTTCTGTAGAAATAGTGCTCTAAAACTCATGATCTAATATGATATTTCATAAATTCACCACTTAAAGGCGCCGTATGCATGTAGCTTCCATCAGTTTTAGGATAATGAATGACATCTGTCTCCACCTGAACCTGGTCTACGTTCAGCCCAGTTCTGCATCAGTGATAATTTTGGACCTCTTTGGGTTTGCTTGTGCAACATGTGATTAAAAAGGAAATACTGAGTGTCTTCATTCTGCTCAGCAATGAGCCTGAAGTGCCGTGGTTACGTTGGACGAACAGTAGCATCTAACAAGGCTTCAGAAACAAGACAAATGGGTGGGAATTACTTTAAACACACTGCTCATATTGTGACACACTGTCAAGACTGAAGCTGGGATCTCAACGAAGCCACCGCCCTCTCAGGTGCTACTGCGTACCTGTCCACAGGTAAGCGTGACTCAGAGGGACTTAGTCATTTCCTTTCAGGCAGCTTGAGCAGACTGGGAGAGTTTCTTCACGCTGGTAGAGGTGGCGGGATGAATCAAACATCAAACAAATGAAGTTTTATTTCTTATCAATATGACCAGTAATGGACAGTTAGGCTCCACTACAAACACACACAGAGCATATGTTCATTAACACCAGTTTCATTGATCGATATCAGGTATTTTCATCTTTACTTTCCAGGCTCTGAGCTCCGCTGCCTGACGTTTGATTTCAGTCCCGATCAAGACTTTCGGAGAAGGTTTAAAGCACCGTTTGGTTTGTTTGCTGGGCCTTGTCTGGTCATCATATGACCAAATCTGTCTAGTAATTTCAGCTTGATTAGTCTGATATGAGAGGACGACACACACAAAGCCCTCAGTGTTTGTGCTGATCAGGTTTTCAGAGGAGTCTCAGACAGACGGCTGCTGTGTTCACACTTCATACGACCGGCCTGGTGAGCAGAGGCAGCGCAAAGTCCCACAATTACTCTGCAGGTTGGATGCCCTGCATGAAGGCACGTCAGCAACAGCCGTGCACTAATCTGCCCTGATTTTATCCCCAGTCTGCTGTGATGGTTGATATTAATGATAATGAATTAATTAGTATTAATAACTACCGTTAATCTGAACGATCCAGTCGGGGAAAGCTGCATCGTCCTGCTAACGTACGCCGTACGTTAAGAAGTCGCAGCAGGTTCCACCGTCTGTTTGCATAGGCCAGAGAATAGAGATTCTCAACCTTGGGGTCGGGGCCCGGCTGGGGTCATTCAGGCAGCAGGTGGGGTCACAGGAGGGGCGTCAGACTGAGAGTAAACCCCGACCGATCGGCTCAGTCGCTGCCGTCGCCTTAACTCACCTTGTTAACTAGTTTGATATGACACAGGGTTATTTGTGTTGTGTCTCAACATGTCGGATTCACAGCTCGGTTCTTCGTACGAATTAAAATAAGGTGAGGTATTAATGTGTGAGCTTTAGGGTGGACTGGGACGGGCTAGCTGTTCCCTCTGGTTCCAGTCCTTATGCTAAGCTAACCATCAGACATGGGACTGGCATCAGTCTCATCCCAACATGGACCGACTGCTCGTAGGTGGATTTACATGGACCATCGCTGGGACGCATTCATGTGTGTTTCCTCTATGCTGTGGGTACGTGGGTACGAGCAAATGTTCTGAAATGTTGAATAAATCAGGAGCGGAAATCATTTTCACCTCTGCGATGGTGAAAACCAACATTAACAAGAGCATACTAAGATGGACAGGACATAGTTAGACTTTAGAAAGCAGAGGGTGAACTGCTCTTAAATGCACCTTTAAACCCGTCGTAACGTCAGCGCCATCGATGGCGAATGTCGTATCTCCACAGAGAGCCGGGGCCGGGACTTTGAAGAGGTGAAGGACTACGAGGTGGTTCGACCCGTCAGACTTCACACAGTCAGAAAGAGACAAGCTGAGGTCGGTTCTAGCGTCACCGACATTCATGTCAGCCCTTCACAACCAGCAACGTCATTTAATGAGGATGAATCTGTCTTTTCTGCAGCATCTCAGGCCAGACACCGTTAAGTATGCCATGACGGTGGGAGGAAGAGACATTGAACTGCAACTCCAAAAAAATAAGTATGTTTTTACTTCCTGTCACGTCTCAGAGCTACTTCCTGGTTTTACTTCTGTTATCTGTCAGTGTGTGTGGTTATCCTGCCATCTCAGCCACAATCTTTATGTATCATCAACAACAGATTTCTGCAGCCACAGACCCAGATATTACACAGATTAGATCAGATATTATAGATTGATTATCAGATAAATGACAGACCACAGTGATTATGTCCATATGTCGTCATCCTCAGTGAATTGCTCACCAAAGACTACACTGAGACTTACTACCAGGAGGACGGGACTCAGATCACCACGACTCCAAACGACATCGTGAGTGTTTCTGTTTCAGCTCAGACCGCATCCCGTGAACCGTCCTTTGACCTTTCAGCAGTAATATGTGAGTGAATCATATCATACTCATGTCCTCATCAGGATCACTGCTACTATCATGGCAGCATTGTGAACGACAGCCAATCATCTGTTAGCATCAGCACCTGTGACGGACTCAGGTGAGGCCTCAAACCCTCCTCTCTTTACCTTAACTTAATCAAAGTTCAGTTGCCCTTAAATCACCAAGTCCTCTTCTTCCTACTTTCTACTCCAAGATTATTACACTTTTTAAAACACACGAGGAAGTTAAACGACTCATTGTTAAAGGTCAATCCAGGGTTGGTCTCGATCTCAGCTTGTGACTCCTCTCAGGAACCATCAGATGTCGGATTGGAGAAAATTATTCAACTAATTACTACAGATTTATTAATTACTACAGGACTTTGTTTTTTCCTTTTACCATCTCACAACCCCTCTGATTTACTTCCTTCCTGTATATAGTATAATCTAACAGAGGAACTGTATGTAGAGCCAGAGGGCTAACCGCCGTCATCTTGTTCAGGGGTTACTTCAGAACGTCGGCCCAGAGGTACCTGATTGAGCCCCTGTCTGGCGGCGATGAGGGGGATCACGCCGTGGTGACTGTTGACGACAAGAACGCCACGCCTGCAGTGTGCGGCGTCACCAACACCACCTGGAGTACCGACTTCGAACCCCCAACCGGCCGGAGCCGCTCCAGATCAGCGGTAACACCCTTATTAAGGCTCATAATCACAAGACGAGACCAATCAATTAAAGCTGAAAGAGGACATCAACTAAAACGTGTCCTCGTCGGCTTCGTTCTGTCCTCCAGGGAATCTCTATTGTCCAGAAACAGAAATACCTTGAGCTCTACCTTGTTGCTGATAACCGTGCGGTAAGAGACACACATGGAAATTTACTGTGAAAAACTAAAAAGACAAAGAGGAAGTCTATTTCTGGCTAATTTTGCACTCCTTTTATTGTGAAGGATGTGACTAAATGTGTCATTGTGAGGTGACCGTGGGTGTCTGCTTTAGATTCACATCGTGGGGTTATTTTGGTCACTGGGTGATTCGTGATGCTGACGAACAAGATGTGACTTTGCTCTAACACGATGCCACCACGTTTCAGTTCGTGAAGATGAAGCGAGATCGGACAGAAATGAGAAACAGGATGTTTGAGGTCGTCAACTTTGTCAACATGGTGCGTCAGCGCTTTTATTATTTTCTGGGCTAATTTTGCATCACAGCTGACACATAGCAGATAAAACCCATGTTTGTTACGTTTCAGCCACAGATTTGGTTCTGGTTTCCTGATCAGCTGCCGGCCTTTCCTGGTCAAAGCTAACAGGTAGCCTTTCTCAGGGTTTATTTCTGCTCATCAGGCATACAAGCCTCTGAGGACCTTCGTTGCTCTGGTGGGGCTGGAGATCTGGTCCAACCGGGACTTGATCGCTGTGACGCCTCCGGCCGGCGCCAACCTGGACGCTTTCATGACGTGGAGGAACTCTGAGCTGGTGAAAAGGAAGAAGCATGACAACGCTCATCTCATCAGGTCTGAATGGCGTTCCCACCTCACTTTGTGTGTCTTGTTAGAAGGAAGCTGAGATCTGTTGTTTCACCACGTCGGACATCCTCTCGACGTTTCCTCATCATGCTTGTGTAACTTCTGTCTTTGTAAAGTCAACCTTGAATGACTTCAACACCAAAGCTGATGTCAGATAACGTGTGAATGTGTCTAATTAAAATGAGTACAGAGCAGCTGTCATGGCAGTCACACAGTTCCTCCGTTAAACAGCAGGCTGCGATCACGAGGAAGAGGTGTGTGACTTTAAAGTTACTTTGGTTTAAAGAGCTGCCAACCTGACTGAAAACCTGCTGACGCCACACGAAACTCTCCCCACAAACACCTGTAAGCACTGTGACCCAGGCCAGCAGACCACCATCCACCTACAGACGGGTGGGAGGAAGCTGGAGAACCTGGAGTAAACCCACGGTAACACAGGAAGGACATACCAACTCCACACAGAAGAACCCAAACCGGGTTTGAACCTGCGACCCTCTTAGTGTGACGCTTTAAATTAGGACTAAAACACACTAAACTAACCCTGCAGGACCAGTTTAGTCCACGTTGACCCAGACAGTCATTTCATTACCCAATCATCATTCTGACCGCAGACAAGTTAATCAGTCTCCATGGAAACGAGGAAATCAGGTGGATGGATGGATGATGGACGGATGATGGACGGATGATGGATGGATGATGGATGAATGATGGATGGACGATGGATGGATGATGGATGGATGATGGATGGATGATGGGTGGATGGATGGATGGATGGATGATGGATGGATGATGGATTAGTGATGGATGGACGATGGATGGATGATGGATGGATGATGGATGGACGATGGGTGGATGGATGGCTGGATGATGGATGAATGATGGATGGACGATGGATGAATGATGGATGAATGATGGATGGATGATGGATGGACGATGGGTGGATGGATGGATGATGGATGGATGATGGATGGACGATGGGTGGATGGATGGATGATGGATGAATGATGGATGAATGATGGATGGATGATGGATGGATGGATGATGGATGGATGGATGGATGGATGATGGATGGATGATGGATGAATGATGGATGGACGATGGATGGACGATGGGTGGATGATGGGTGGATGGATGGATGATGGATGGATGATGGATGGATGGACGATGGGTGGATGGATGGATGATGGATGAATGATGGATGGATGATGGATGGATGGATGATGGATGAATGATGGATGGATGATGAATGATGGATGGATGATGGATGAATGATGGATGGACGATGGGTGGATGGATGGATGATGGATGAATGATGGATGGATGATGGATGGATGATGGGTGGATGATGGATGGATGATGGATGAATGATGGATGGACGATGGATGGACGATGGATGGATGATGGGTGGATGATGGATGGATGATGGATGAATGATGGATGAATGATGGATGGATGATGGATGGATGATGGATGAATGATGGATGAATGATGGATGGATGATGGATGATGGATGGATGATGGATGGATGGATGATGGATGGATGATGGATGGATGATGGATGAATGATGGATGGATGATGGGTGGATGATGGATGGATGATGGACGATGGGTGGATGGATGGATGGATGATGGATGAATGATGGATGATGAATGGATGATGGATGAATGATGGATGAATGATGGATGGATGATGGATGAATGATGGATGGATGATGGATGGATGGATGAATGATGGATGGATGATGGATGGATGGATGATGGATGAATGATGGATGAATGATGGATGGATGATGGATGAATGATGGATGATGAATGGATGATGGATGGATGGATGAACAGCACTGGTATAGTTGTGAAGTGTTTGTTACTTGTCTTTCAGTGGCATTGACTTTGAAGGAGCCACCGTGGGACTGGCTTACGTTGGGACTCTTTGTTCGGGTCACTCCGTTGGAGTCGTTCAGGTAGGTTCTGCTTCCGGAGACACTGACATTTGCTCCATCTCTACATCTTTCACACCGTATAGAGTTAGCATCAGCTACGCTAACAGCATGTTATCAAATATCTCAGCTGCTGGTTAGATTGCTGAACTATTTTGTACTTTCATTCTGGCCATTCATGGTTCTCAGAGGATGCATCCTAATGACAGTCCTGAGTTTTTGGACATACATTCACGCCCCCCTCAGGGTGAACTGTAGTAACTTTGGTGATCCTCTAACTTTTCATCTAACGCCATCATCAGGTCAAATTTGTCCAAAACTTTATGACCAAAAACCTGCAGACATTTCCATCAGCCTCACGGGGACAAATGTTAGCATGCTAACAGTCTAAAGTAGCATCTAAAGTAATGCATTAGCATTACCTGCTAAACATTAGCATGTTTGCATCATTATTGTGCTTACGTACCAACCTGACCCAGTGTGTTCTACAGAACCATCTGTTTAGAAAAGGGCAGGCACGTTCAGAAAATGACTGGCAGCTGATTGGATGAACCATCTGTCAATCAAACTCCTGCCGACACCAGTCGGGAGAAGTTTAGTGTGTAGAAAAGCCTTTTTTTCATGTGATGTGTCATCCTGTGATTGTGGCATGTCGCCACGGTAACCAAGTACGGACCTGAAGTAGATCTGAGCTCTCTGCATATTTATTACAATCAGATATTTATAATCCATTCTTTAAATGTCGCTATTTTACCAACCAAGGTCCCGACTATCATCAATTAGTAACCAGAATTCGGTTATCCATTATTTGAAAGAGGAAGTGTACCTTGTTTTCACATGGTGATTTTGAAAGTCTGGAGCTGTAGTTCAGCCCAGGAACGTCACTGTGGGAACGTCACTGTGGGAACGTCACTGTGGGAACGTCACTGTGGTCAGAAAACCAAGAAACAGCAGACTGAGGAAGCAGATGTTGTCTCACGAGTTAGCAGGCCAGCCTCGGTACATGGTGGTTTTAAATGGATGTAAAATGCTGATAAAAGTCACTGAACTGGAAGAGTCCCACCTGTCAGGATCACAATGACCGGGCCATCGCGGTGGGAGCGACTCTGGCCCACGAGATGGGCCATAACCTGGGCATGAACCACGATGACTCCAGCGCCTGTGCTTGTTCTGGTGATAGCTGCATCATGGCTGCAGCGCTCAGGTGAGAAACACAGTCAGACATGTTTTACATGATATCAGTTTGAAGGTGAAAGTAGTTTACAGCGTTTAGTGCCTCCAGAGGCAGCTGGGACTCTGATAGGTCGACTCAGGTGATGTCACCCGTGATCCAGTTCTTTGGGTCCTGACCCGCCGTCAAGGCCATGGGTGAGAGGAGGGGCGAAGACTGACCGCTAGATCCAGAGCTTTGACAAATACAATGAGAATAAAAGCATTTATGTTGTTGTTCTGGCTGACTGTATGATTGAGTTTAAGAATGGAGCCATTAAAGTCATTAAGTCATTAAATCGTTAGTTTAACGAGAGTCTGGAACAGTTAGAGTCTGTTAAACAGTTTCTCTGAGGTTAACAGAAGCATTAAATAATATGTATTTGTGTAATTGATCTGTGTAATTGCTGCCTCAGCTGGGACGTTCCTCGAACCTTCAGCAGCTGCAGCAGCAGCAGCTATGAGAAATACCTGCTGAACCGCCGCCCCGACTGCCTGCTGGACAAACCGGACTACAGCGGCCTGGAGGCGCCGCCGGTCTGCGGCAACGGCTTCGTGGAGAGAGGAGAGCAGTGTGACTGCGGCGGCGTGCAGGTAAACGAGCATCATCATCGCCAGCGTCGTCGTCATCGTCATCATCATCATCATCAGCATCAATGAGCCTTGATGATCCTAGAAAATACAGAATACAGATTATTTTTGTTTTTACATCCTGTAGCATCACATCTTAACAGACGTTATCTCCAGATTTCATATCGAGCAGGTCTAGAGCGTACTCTATAATAATAATAATAATAAGCTAGCACTGCACATCTGGCCCACAAACAGCTGCTTTCATCAGGCTGCTGGTCAGCTGACGTCAACCAAATCAGGATCACCATGTGGACCAACTCACCAAGTCACAGCAATCACATAATAAATGACAAAATAGTCAATATCAATATCATAAACACTGATATAAACCATCACAAACCTAATTAACATTAATTCAAACATCTCTCAGATTGTTCATGGCTCCTACAATTATTTTTACTAAGTTGCTGTAGCTGTTCAGTCCACCTTATCCATTCCACCTTAACAACAGGATCCCCTCAGCAGCTTGTGGTTTCCACTCAGTTGTTGCTTCCAGTGATAATCATCATCCTCTCCTGTGAATATGTTCAGACCTGTTCCAGCGTCTGCTGGTATGCAGCAGAGACACAGCGAGCTCCAGTAAACCAGGCGGCGTCCGGCAGGACCGACGGCCTCCACGCCTTTTAAAACAGAGACGTTAATGATGAAACACTGGATAAAAATCACAGAACAAGCACACACATGAACACTCATAAACCACATCCCTTATCGTGAGCCATGTGCAGCTTTGAAGGTACCACCGGCATTATGCAGCAACACCACAAACGCTTCCTTCTGATCAATAAATCAATAAGAAATACAACAAGAATCACGTCTCATAGGAAAATGAAAACAAGTAAGAGATCTGTCAAAGTGTGGACATCCACGGCGTTCACCGCCTGCTGAGTTACCAGTGAAGGAAACAGGAAGCCCCGCTCTTATTTTGACAGGAAATAAGAGACCATAATGCAGAGGATTAGCAGCAGCCTACTGAGGTGTGTGCTGTCTTAATAAAGGTTCATCTTATCTTATCTTATCTGTCTTAAAGGAGTGCTCCAACCCCTGCTGCAACGCCTCCAGCTGCACCCTGACGGAGGGCTCCCAGTGCGCTGAGGGGGAATGCTGTGACGGCTGTAAGGTCAGTCGGTCCGAGCGTCTGTCCATGAAACCCTCTGTGATGTGGTGACCCGGTAGTTTGACCTGCTGCAGCCCCTCTGGTGGGGAGTTAAGGTATTACAGATATTGGAGCTGGAGGACCGGTGGACACTGTCAGACCCTCCAGATGAAACCAGAGCAGCTTCCCGAGTCTCTCATCAGCATCCAGGTGTCCCTCACTTGTGTCTTAGTCCGTCCCACCTGGAATGCATGGAGAGACACCGGAGAGGGACACAGGGATGCCGTTGTGTCCTCACTCTGTGGAGTCCGTAGGACGTGGTCACATCTGGTCTGGAGCCAGTGGTGGTCCGGTATGTTGTGGACCTACGAAGCTTCTCAGAGAGGACGACACGACAAGAAAAGACATGAAAAATATTCGTGAACTGACATTTTAATGAGGGTAAAGGACTATTTCTGATATTTTAATGAGGTAATTGAACTTTTGTGTGAAAAAACAAACAGATGAGACACAGTGTGATTCCTTTCGTTTACGTTTTAAATGCATTTTTCCAGCATCGTGGTATTAGTCCGTGACCTGCTGATAACTGAGCAGCCTACCTGACCTTTGACCTCCAGCTGGTGATCAGCTTGAACTGGCTAACCTATATTTTCATAGTAACGCTCTCGCTCTGCTGCTGAGCATCACAGACTGACATCCATCAGGTGGCCAGAAACTCCAGCTGAACGACGATTGAATGATTCAGCTGTTGAATAAGACGTTCAGCCGATCTGCGGGATGTCAGCGTGTTGCTGCTGCCTGATGGAGCCCAGTGACACCTTATTTAATGTGATGCTGTGGGACTGGGCTCGGTAAAACGGTGGCTGCACCACCACAACCCAGGCAGAGCTGGGCGGTTTCACAGCGCTTCACTCATCGAGGACCTGAGATGTAATCTGATGTGGTCCATGCAGGTCTCGCCTCGGTCCAAGGAGTGCCGGCGGCGGCAGGATGACTGCGATCTGGCGGAGTACTGCGACGGGAAGAGCGCCACCTGTCCCGAGGACGTGTTTGCTGTGAACGGCCTCCCGTGTGACGGAGGACTGGGCTACTGCTACAACGGCCAGTGTCCACAGAGGCCAAACCAGTGCGTCAAACTCTATGGACCCAGTGAGTGTCCCGTTCTTACACCTCATAGCAGTTGTCTCTGGGGGAGGAGATGTGTCTGAGCCGGTTAACTGTGCAGTCCTGTCCTGTGATCAGCTGCCGTCGAGGCCCGTTCATCCTGCTACAACCAGAACACCAGAGGAACCTACTTCGCCTTCTGCAGACGTCCGGAGGAAGACAAGTACATCCCGTGCCAGCAAGAGTGAGTCAGGCGGTCCTCTGAATATGCCGAGTCGTCAACCTGTGGTGGAATAAGCCTTTATTAGTCTGAACGCGAGCTCATATTTGACCCTGTCTCCTCTGCAGAGACGTGCTTTGTGGGAAGCTCTTCTGCCAAGGCGGGAACGCCAGCCCCAACTACGGCCGCATGGTGACGGTCGGCGACTGCAAGGCCGCTTTCTTTGGCGACCACACCAAAGACTACGGCCAGGTGGACACCGGCACCGTGTGTGGGGACAGAAAGGTGACAGCCAGCCTCTCTAAAGGAGCAGTTCACCCACAAAACGACCATGTGTTTATCAGAGACTCACCCTGTGATACCTCGATCACTGAATGTATATCAACCCGTCTCTCTCCAGGTGTGCAGCCAGAACGAGTGTGTGGATCTTCAGACAGCGTACAGAAACACAAACTGTTCAGCAAAGTGCAGAGGCCATGCTGTGAGTACCCGCCAACGCTGCTCAGAGTGCACTTCACTTTAGTTTCCTGTTATTTAAGGAACACAAATCATATATTAAATGCTGAAAACCCCCAAAACAGAAGAATGAGCCGTAAAGTGATGAAACATCAGCTCAGCAAATAATATAATATATAAATGTAAGTATGGTGCAGGCTGATGCACACGCAGATAAAGACATGCAGGTTAAATATGTATGTAGGCTGGAGGAGTGAGGCTGAATGCTCATCAACAGGTCTGCTGCTGTGTGGAGCCTTTAACCCAACGTGTCAGAACATCTGGTAACATCTGGATTGCTTGTGTGTTCTCCAGGTGTGCAATCACAGAAGTGAGTGTCAGTGTGAGCCCGGCTGGATGCCTCCTCTCTGCGGCTCCAAGGACGACTCTCTGGGTCCTCTTCCCACCGGTGAGCTCACGGACTGTACGTACAGTAAGAAGTGGGCGTAGTCACGGAGACGACACCCACTGGTTTGTGTGGTCGAGTCTAGACGGTTGAGTTCAGGCATGTCAGGCAGCGAGTCTCCAGAGAGGTTTCACAAGGTTACCTCTTAGACTGACCTATCAGGGAAGCCAAAGAGAAGTAAATACAGGGAAACCCGGAGCTTTACAGTCGGACGATTTAACCAACATCAGTCTGTCAGTCCAACAACGTCACAACACGTCAAACTGACACAAACAAGTACAGCAGAGAGGCTGCTGGGACAGAAACCCATTTATCTTTGGTTTGGCTTTGTTTATCATCATCATCATCGTCATCACGGCGTGCAGGTTTTGGTTGCCTAGTAACAGCAGGCCCGACAGGGGTTCAACCTCCCAGCACCTTGGATAAAAGGATGAAAGCAGCACGGAGCGTGTTTTAGTTCAACGAGCTAAGCTAACAAGCTAATTAATGCTAATGCTATAAATATACTAGAATTTCGACATTATGTCCTCACATCCATGTGATCCATATTTATTAATTAATTACAGCAGCCGCTCTCCCTCAGCTCCTCGCCACTTCCTGTTTTCATTTTTTGATGCAGAACTAACGACCGTCTAACAGCCCCAGGTGTCACTGTACTGTACATTTATGTATATTTATTAAATCTGGTGTCTATATCGTTTCATTTAGCTCCAGAGACCAAACTGTGCAGTTGGTCCTGTGAACATGGAGGTCTGTGGGGACTGACTCTAGTGCCTCTAGTGGCCATGTGCTGAACTGCAGCTTGTGGCTCTTCCACGCTGCCACTTGTTAATATATACAGAATAAAAACTGTGTGCTTTCTGCACAACCAACATTGAATCTGAAATCAGTGAGGCGTCCAAACTAAACTGATTTCTGTCCCATGTCTGCAGGAACAATCGTTGCCGTCGCGGTGACCGTTACACTGGTGGCGTTAGGGATCATAGCTGGTGTGGTAGGACTCGTCTGGAGGAAACGACAAAGCCCCACGTTGCCAACGTAAGTGACCATCGGTCCGGTGCAGGTCTGGTGTGGCCACGCTGTAAACTCACCGATGCTGACTGAATCTCTCTGTTCATATAACAGCGCACGCAGCCACAGGAAGCCGCCAGCACGGCCAGCTCTCAGCCAGCCCATGCCGGTGCAGGTAACATTACATTATCTTATTACTATATTATTATTACAGCTCGTCATACAGCTTTAAAATTACTTAATTACCTAATTAATACTTGAAATTTCAGGCTGGGAGGCCAAAACCCAAAGGAGCTCCACCTCCACCACCTCCAGCAGGGAACAGGCCTAAACCCCCGAACCAGAACTACATGGCTGCTCGCCAGGTAACGGCCTCTGACACCGTTTCAACCGCCACAACGACGCGTTTCCTCCACCTGTTAACGTCTATTAAAACCACAGAAGAAGAGCACAGTTCAGCGTTTCTCAGTGTAATTAGTGACATCCTGAATGATTCAAACACGTAACAGCAGCAAAGGTTCATTTCACACAAACTGGCTATAAACATACTCACCGTCTCACCAACAGATGTGAATAAACTATATGTTTCCAAAATATGAAGCTGGTTAGCTTAGCTTAGCATCCAGACTGGTAACTGCAGTACATAAAGCCACCAGCGCCTCTAAAGCTGTGATTAACGCTGGTTAATCTGAATCGTCCAACTCATAATCCCTGTGAAACCACGAGTCCGGCGCTCTGAACAAATATGATGGAAGGTTAATCTCTGCTGTTAGCAGCCTCATGCTAAGCTAAGCTAGCTGGCTGCTGAGTGGAGCTTCATATTTAACATATTAATAACTGGAGTCGATCTTCTCCTCTAACGTTTGTGGTCTGCAGGCTCTGAGGCCGGTTCCTCCACCGAAGGTCTGACGCCGACACCTGGAGACTGTCCCTGGTCCGCTGGCCTCGCTGGGGGGTCGCTGGTAATCCAGACCAGTTTTTCTTCCAGGTGTCCCCTGGTGCTGAGCGGTCGTACCGGTGACGAGCAGCGTGCACTGTTCCCACCGCGCCGTGCACGGAGGACTTGTTATTACAGGGATGAACTTTTACTTTTTTTGAGGCACTTTTTATACTCAGGCCCTGAATGTGAGCCGTCGCTTTATACAAGCTGTGTAGTCTTCTCCCAGTAATGGTACAGAGTATTGAGTTTAATTTAAATTGGATTTACTTGTCAAACAGTATATATATTTTAATATTTTGTGTTTTTAAGTGTAAAAAATATCCTGAACTGCTTTGATTAACTTGGTCTCAGGGACTCTTCTAATCTGAGACACAGATGAGAAAATGTAAGACAGGAACAGATGAATGTAGTTTTGTGTCAGAGGAGAGATCAGGTTGGTTCGTTTCCAGTTCAATAACGTGTTATAACCACTTTATTATCACTGATCTGGTTCATGTAAATAGATTGTTGTCATAGTGCTGCTTGTCATTGTATGAACAGGTACAGAACGTATAAAACACCCCGCGAGCTCCACATCCTGGTTTCTGAGTCCGAGCTGAAGGTGGAGGTGGCGTCTGCTAAATGCTGCATTTCAGCTGCTCCTCTAACTTTACCGCATATAATATAAATATGAGTGTTCATGTGACAGACCAGCCACCACGTCCCTGTCTGGTGTTACAGGAGGCTGTAACCCGGCCGGCAGACATCTTCATGCTGTACGGCGTCTGACTGAATATCACACAAACCGATGTCTGCGTAGGAAGAGTCAACAGGTTCAAAACACAAATGCTTCATGTAAATTAAAAATGAGAAATAAACCTGATTTTGTACAAATTCATCGTGTGCACAAACCTAAATCATAAAGCTGCACTTTTCTGAATCAACGTGTTTGAGTCGAAGCTGCATCGACGCAGCAGGACGTGGAAACAACACTTGACACGATCGATATCACACTCGGACCCCGACGCTCAAATGACGGGACGCGGCTCTAACGGCGAGCGTTTCCGTTGCCTCCGCACGGCTCTCAACATGGCGGCGACTGAGCTAACGCTGCTAACGCTGCTAACCGGGGGCAACCAGAGGGGGGCACTGCGACACCGCCGGTCGGACGGCGTCATCGGCTGTAACCGCCGTCTGAGGGCCGAGAGCTCGCCACTGGGACACGCTCACATGCACAAACGTGCACTTTCAGTAAAATAACACCCAACATCCAGGACGTGTCAAATAAAACACTGTATTTGAATTTTATTCTTTTCTTTCAAGTGATACAACTACGTAAAAGATTTCATGGCCTCGCATGACAAATACGGTACAGTTTTTTTCTTTTACAGCTATTATAAGATTCTTCATGAACAATATTTTTTACATTCTGCGAGATATGTAATAGGACCTAACAGGAGGTCAGTATACTGTATGGCTCACCCAATAAAGCCTTACCTTTAAAACAAACTTAACATCACAGTTATGAATGTAAACCCAAATACTTAAATCCTCAGGAAGCTTTCCCAGAAGTCTACAGAACAGAACGGCAAACAACAATAGTTTGGAGATTTTAAGGATATCAAGATTAATATTACCGACACTGAATCATAAATGATGTGTGATAGAAACACCGCCCACCATCCACACACACACACACACACACACACAGATCTTAACGTGTGGCCACGGCGGCATGGCACACCAGCGCAAACGCCTCATTAAAGAAAGAAACAGAAGAGGAGGGTAAATTCACAAGAGAATAGCAAAGGTTAAAGGTCATCTCCTCACCTGCTGCTGAGCGACAGACAGACAGCAGAGTTACAGTCAGGTGTGTCGAAGCACCAGTTGATGGTCGTGTGTCGGAGTAAAAGCTCGTCTTAAAGGGCTGGAGAGGAGACCAGAGCTGAGCTGAGCGCCGAACACTGCAGAGCAGAGAAGCATGTAGACACCAGCAGGTGTTACAAGTCCTCGTCCTGGTTGTAGAGTAATGTCCTGTATGTATGAGTCAGCCGTGGCTCACATGATTACAGTACTGTTACAGACAGCTGTTAGTGTGGCAGCGGTGCCTCTTATAGGACCATCCCTGCCGAGGGGGACGACTCGGTCCATTGTGTCCAAGTACAGCGTCAAAGAGCTGTCCTCTCACTGAATCTCAGATGTTTCCCTTATTTCATGTGCAGCTCCAACAACTGAAAATCCATCTGCATTCTGCATCAGCAACAGCAGATGGAGACACTGGCACAGCTCTAGAAACAAAGGAAAGCTGTTGTTTCCGACTAGAAAACACAAATCAAACGGCCATAATTCAGTTAAACACGCCGACGTGTCCAAAGTGAGGACAGCATGGCTGGATGCTCCTCTGCTTTCTGAGCTAATGTGTCCTCTTCTGTCCACAACTGAAGAGACAAACTTGTCCTGTCTGTCAGCTGCTTTCTGGTTACCGTCCTGTGCAGCGCTCAGAGAGGCCGGCTGAACTTCATGCTTCAGAAGAAGAAGAGGAGGAGGAGGAGGAGGACGAGGAGGAGGAGGAAGAGGAGGGGGGGAGGAGGACGAGGACGAGGAGGAGGAGGAAGAGGAGGAGGAGGAGGAGGACGAGGAGGGGGAGGAGGAGGAGGAGGAAGGGGGGGGAGGAGGGGGAGGAGGAGGATGAGGAGGGGGAGGAAGAGGAGGAGGGGGAGGGGAGGAGGAAGAGGGGGGGGGGGGGGAGGAGGAGGATGAGGAGGGGGAGGAGGACGAGGAGGGGGAGGAGGAGGAGGAGGATGAGGAGGGGGAGGAGGAGGAGGAGGAGAAGGAGGAGGACGAGGAGGGGGAGGAGGACGAGGGGGAGGAGGATGAGGAGGGGGAGGAGGAGGAGGGGGAGGAGGGGGAGGAGGGGTGGGGAGGAGGGGGAGGAGGACGAGGAGGGGGAGGAGGAGGACGAGGAGGAGGAGGGGGAGGAGGAGGAGGACGAGGAGGGGGAGGAGGAGGAGGAGGAGAAGGAGGAGGACGAGGGGGAGGAGGGGTGGGGAGGAGGGGGAGGAGGACGAGGAGTGGGAGGGGGAGGAGGAGAAGGAGGAGGAGGAGGGGGGGGGGGGGGGGGGGGGGGGGAGGAAGTGCTTCCAACCAGGATGTGGGAGTACTGGCAGCTCTGCTTGTGGTGATAGGAGACATGCTGTACTGCCTTTCCCTTTTTTTGGTTTGGCGGAGCGAGAAGGTCCTCGTTGCCATCGAGTCTGAACCAGATCAGATCAGATCAGCAGCTCACTGCACTCAGAGCATTAACCCTTCGCCTGACAGCAGGACGGACGAACGTTCGCTCAGGATAACACAGGAAGAAACTGTTGTTTCTCTGGAAGTGAACACAGCACTGAGCTCAGATCCATTCAGCATCTTTGGGGTCAAAGATTCCTCAAAGTTTAGTGGAAAATTTAAAAATAAGACTTCATTAAATGTCTTCATTAAATTTCAGCTTCAAGTATAAAATATTAATCTGTAATAACTGTTCTGATATAATTTACTTCCCTTATTCTTTTTCAACACAAACATCATGTGTCTTTCAACACATAGAAGCAAACGCTGCACTGAGTGAAAACCTCGAGCCGACGGCGCTGCCAGATCCAAGGAGGAGGCCGAGGCGGCCGAGGCTCCCGGATCTGGACGCCAGTTTCCCTTAGCAACACAGAACAGCAATAAAAAATACATAACGTGACTAAAACAGCTGGATAACAAAGGCTGCAGCTATCTGAATCAATCAATAATCAATTTATAAAATAACCTTTCAGTAATAGTGACATGTATACAGTGAGTTAGGACTTCAGTGTCCACTGCAAAATGTGTCACTGAATGATTCGTTGCTATTAAACAATATATCTAACATAATTAATCTTCATTAAATATTTCCCCCAGATAACACCTTGATGTATTTTCAGCAGCTGGAAGTGTCTTCCCAGCGCCGCGGCCTCCTTTTCTGTTTATCTACCGACATGCCCGCTAACTTCTGCCGGCCGATGGCGGGCGAGCAGAAGATGGACGGGCAGCTTCGGTAGAGGAGACGGAGGGCGGGACAGAAGAGAGGGAGTCGGCTGGGGCTGAGCGAAGACGGGGCTGGTGTTTCTCTTGCCTATCCATCGGTGCCGTTCTTGTTGGGAGCGTTGGTGTTCGTGGTCGCCGTGCCGTCCGGCTGCTGCCCGTCTTTGCGTGGCGGCATCCTCTCGTTTATCCTGTCCAGGCCGCGGGCCTCCTCAAAGTTACGGATCTTCCTCGTGGGAGAGAAGCCTTGAATGGCTGCAGAGACACCGAAAGAGGAAATGATGAGGTGATTTCTCTGCGGCTGTCGCTGTTTGAATCAGCCTCAATCAAAAGGGAACTTCATGAACACAAAACACAGAATCAGCTGAGCACAAGACAGATGACCAGTGAATGCAACACGTGCACAGGTGAACAAGCTACAGCAATCACAACACCTCACGCCGTGGAGACTTACGGTGACGTCCCGAATCGCCAAGGAAACCAGACAGAAAACGTATGCAAATGAGTTGAGAAACATTCTTCAGTCATTTCAGTTATCAGGTTAAACCGAGAATCAACACTGAGGTTCGACAGGTGGATTTACAGGTCGCCAGCCTGGTCTGACCTGAAGCACTTGTGCTCATCTGAATTAACACTAGGCCAGCGATGTGTTGATCACAGATATATATTCACATATTTACTGTCATGATAACCAGTATAGCTAGCTAGCCTAGCCTAGTACACATCTCAGTAGTAGCCACGTTTACATGCGCCAGATTTCTCCGATCCGATCGGAACCCTGAATGATCGGAAGTTCCAGATCCACTGTTTACACGGACACTAAATAAAATGATCCGATCATGGCGTTCGTATACGAGCACGGAGCTTTTAATCAAAATAAATCCTTTGGGCATGCTCAGGGTTGTCTAATTTTACAGAAATAGTAGAAGAAGAAGCAGCTGTTCTTCCTCCTGGGTTGTAAACAAACGCTGTGTTTCTGTCTCGCGTCACGCTGACGTAGCGCACATGCTCAGTGGAGATAACTTTACCCAACCAGGAAGTCATGGTCCCAGTGGGTGGGAACATGGACGCCGATTGGAACAACGATCGGCATAATCCACCTCTCTCATTCGGAATGACATGTCTTTCCGATTGGGCCGTATCGGATCAGAATCTTCTGATTGACGTGTTTACATGACGCATCTTTAATCTGATTGGGCCTTTATTCTGATTATTGGCATCCATGTAAACGCAGCTACTGACAGAATGTTAAAGCTACATGCTGTGATTGTGGATGAAAACCAGTTAGGACAAAAACAGCTAAAATAATTAGCTAAAAGTGATGGACTAATGATAGAAATAGTTAAATGTATTGATTAAACAGCTGAAATGGTTAGTTAAAAGTACTTGTTACAGAGCTGAACTAGCCTCTGAGCTGCTGCCTGAACACACTGGTCCTTATTATCATACTGTTCTGTATTATACTAACTGCTGATGTGGAAGGACTAACTCTGTGATATTTCATGTATTTGATAAAATAAATGGTTTTCATGGCTGAGGCCCATTAACTGCCACTATCAACCAGAAGGGGCAGAAAGTTTAGCTCCAGCCAAATGGTGTAACAGGATTAGCTTGAGAAAATGTCCCCAGCAGGGATGTCCCTGGTCTTATCTTAGCCAGGTCTTAGCAGGCTTTTCTCCATGTGGGGATCCACACTTAGAGGGAAAACCCATGTGACCACAGCCTTGTCAACAAGGAAGAAGCAGGTCCTGATACACTTCACCTTTCTGGAGTACACGGACTCAAGCCTGTTTCAACTACGGCTAGTGAAAGTACTTCTTTCAATGTGTTTTAATGGACCAGTGTCTGTACTTGTTGCACCAATAAACAGTAACTGCTTGTTGTACTAGCTTTAGTCAGATGCAAGCTTCTTTTCAGTTCATTTTCATATCTTATCTCTGATTCTCTTATTGCTTGACTGCCACCCTGTGTATGCACAGTGCTGTGATGATGGAACCGTGTGGTCCAGCAGCCGCTGATACTGCCAGCTATGAAGTTCACTGTACAGAGAGATATGGTAATCAGAGATACTAAGAGCAGTGGGCACTCTAACAGAGGAGTGGTTTTAAGGGTGGGGTTATGTTAAAGGGTGAACAGCACACACAACACAGAAACAGGGCTCTGGGCCTGACAGCCATGCGTACCTTTAGCTTTAGCGGCCTCAATCGTTGCTACGTTAGCAGGAGTTAAGGGAGGAGAAAAGGAGTCATCACAGAGCCACAGACAGCAAGTCCAACAGTGACATCACACAGAAACCGCCGCTGATTAACGCGCCGACGTCCGTCTTTATGGATGCAAAACTCAATGTCATCAAAACACTTTAGTTAGAGGGCGGGAAGGTCAGAGAGAGGGTTTAAGATGGTGTTGGCGGTAAGGGTCACGAGGACCGAGGTGTGTAGAGCTGAGGGGGATTTGGCTGAGTGCTAAGAGTCTATAACCACATCATGACCACGCCATGACCACGCCATGACCACGCCATGACCACACCATGACCACATCATGACCACACCATGACCACGCCATGACCACGCCATGACCACATCATGACCACGCCATGACCACGCCATGACCACGCCATGACCACGCCATGACCACATCATGACCACGCCATGACCACGCCATGACCACGCCATGACCACATCATGACCACGCCATGACCACACCATGACCACGCCATGACCACATCATGACCACATCATGACCACGCCATGACCACATCATGACCACGCCATGACCACATCATGACCACGCCATGACCACATCATGACCACATCATGACCACATCATGACCACGCCATGACCACACCATGACCACGCCATGACCACATCATGACCACGCCATGACCACACCATGACCACATCATGACCACGCCATGACCACATCATGACCACATCATGACCACGCCATGACCACGCCATGACCACGCCATGACCACACCATGACCACATCATCATGAGATGAATGAGCGCTGTATTAAAGGAGTGGCCTGCAGATGCTGAACTGTACTTTTCCTCTTCAGCAGTGAAGACACACAATCACTTCTCCTTCCTTTGTTTGAACTGATGTGAAAGCTGTGGCTGGGGGAGCGGACATGGACAATGACCTTCTCCTAAAGGTCACCAACATGTGGTTCTCGACACCCTCTGTGGGCCTCCAGAGAGGCTCCCAGCATGACGTCTCAGCGGGTGAAACCAGGCGCTGACCTTTACATCAGAGGGTCAGCGGTCACTTCCAGGTGCCAGGCTCACCTCCCCGACCAGCCAGCCAACAGCTGAGCCCGAAACATTCTGCTGCATGGGGGGAGTCAAAGTCTAGCCAGCGCCTCCTGTGGTGGGCATGCTGTCACTGATCTAGAACCCTTCAAAGGGGGAGCAGGACGGGGAAGCTAGTCCACCTAGAGAGGCCGTCGGGGCAGACAGCAGTGTTTCCTCTCAACAACAGTCTGGCTGTGGGGGAGATGCTTTGAACGATATATGACATCAAACTGTGACTGCACTGGAAATAACAATAACAATATTATTTATTCATATATATATATATATATATATATACTGCTAACTCTGCTTAAAAGGAGAGTTCAGTATTATAGGAGACATGCTTACTTGCTTTATGAAAGAGCTTGATGTAAATATGAGCAGGAGCTAGCAGCTGAATGGCTTAGCTTAGCATAAAGACTAAAAACAGGCTCTGTCCAGCCAGAGACGACCGGTGGAGACTTCAGAAAGTTACTGCTCCCGCCAGGAAAAACAACGGCACATACAATGGCAGAAAAGTTGTTTTTACACCGAAGGGATTGTAAACTGATATTGAGAAATCAGCCAGAACATGAGGTCAGCATGGGCACCCTGACCGGTCTGCAGCCTCACACCCAATAAACTGTGATCCACTGTGTTCTGACTCCGGTCTCTCAGAACCAGCATTAACTGTTTCAGCACTCTGAGCTCCAGCAGCTCTTCTATTGGATCAGACAACACAGACCAGCGTTCACTCCTCATCAGTGAGCCTCGGCTCCCCACGACCCGGTCTCCTGTTCTCCTTCCTTGGACCACTTCTGGTCGGTCCTGACCACAGCAGACCGGGAACATCCCACAAAGCTGCAGCTGTGGAGATGTTCTGACCCGGTGGTCTAGCCATCCCAGTCTGGTCCTTGTCAAAGTCTCACATCCTCACGCTGCCCATTTTTTCTGCTTCCAACAAACCACTTCAAGGACTAAGATGTTCACTAGCTGTCGGATACACCCGCCCCCCCCCAGTGGTCAGGGCGGTGTTATGGCTGATCAGTGTTAACGGGTTAACTAGTGAGCTTTGGAGCTGCTGGGAGGCTGATTTTGTTATTTATGGACAGAGCCAGGCATCAATCCTCTCATCAAGAAAGTGAACGAGTGTATTTCCAGCTTCATGACAGACACACATCTTTACTTCTGGGTATGACTACTGCAGTAAAAGGTGTTATAAATAGTATCCTGTGAGTTTTTCTGTATGCAGGTGCTAGAGGAGCAATAAATCATGCACAGTAACACCCCTGTTGTCATGAAGAAAAGATCAAATGTTTGCTTAATAAAAAGCCCACATGCTTAATGAGAGAGTTACTATAAAAGACACTTACCGGTCTGTAAGGTCTGCTTTCCCCCTGACAGCACTCCCACAGGAAGAGTCCCCGTTGGGGTGAGGCCTTTGAGTGTTAACACGTTCTCACTTTCCTCCCTGGTCCACAAACACAACACAGGAGCACACAGGACAGACTGGTTAGGCCTCGGCGAGCAGGGCGGCACACAGCTGGTGGTTACCAGGCCGTTCTGTAACCAGGAGGTCACCAGTTCAACCATCACCGCTCACCGTGCCGGTGGACTGACGGCCTGTCGGCTCTAAGGCGTCCTACTTCTGGAAGTGGGTCACTGACAGCTTGTGTCAATTAGAGCAGCCGAAGCAACATTTTTAAAGACTGTTAAGATGTTAACACACTTCGGTGTTCATATTAAACGTCTTTTTCTCTTCTACTGAGCTGAAACTGAGGTTAACAAATGAAATCAGACTAAACTTACACACAACATTATATTCGTTACATTATAGTCATTATTCATTATTTCACTGTTAAACTATTTTATGTCATTCATCCATATGGACTGATCTGATCGACTTGCTGCACTAGCAGCAGTGTGACAAGGTAGCAAAAAAAATAATATCATACAGTCAAGTTAGAGGTTTAACAATTCATCTACTACATCGCTGTATTGATTCATATTCCTACGATCCAACTACATCGACAGGTACTCAGCACATTGTCCTTCACAGAGGACGTATATTGATAGCAAACTGATGTGCAATGTAAATAATCTATTGTATCCATACCAAGACTTTACACTTGTATTTAACGTTATATGGATGTATTTTTTAGGCTTTTTAATAGTAAAGAAATATTAAACGTTAAAATACAGCAGCAACACGAGCAGTCTGTCCACCCGCCTATTGAGACGCCATACACTTTATGTTTTGTTAAATATTATTGCTCCACCATTATCCTGAAAATGAGACCAGCAGCAGGTTAAACCACTGTTCATTTAACGTGAACAGAAGTTGTTTTTTCTATTTTATGTTAAATATTTCACTGCCTTGTATCTGGAGAACTGAAGCAGCAGGTTTATTTTCAAATAAAAGATGTATGTAGCTGCCATTAATTGTTGTATTTATTGATTTATATCCATAATTAATTTATCCAAATATCGTCACTAAATCGTATCGATCTAGATGAGCCTAATATCATCATTAAATCATATCAGAACCAGTGATACGTATCATATCATTGTAAACACGTAGTGTTATACGCCTAGTCAACGTGCATTGTGACAGATCTCGTGGCCGCTCATTAATCCTAGCAGGTAAATACAACTTTGCGGTGTACTCAGCTGACTCCATTCACTCCAGCAGGACTCCTGCCTCTTCCCTGCCCCGTGGTGGCCTCCGGTCCAGCCTGGTAACGCTGACCCCCCCCACTGAGCTCACTGTGATCATATATACAGCTACAGGAGGCTGTTATCATGAGGAGGGAGGAGGTGCATCACAGGGTTAATGACAGGGTCAGACCTGAGGACTGAGAAGACTCGGGCCATTTTCCCCACAGCTCGGATCTTGTTCCGGATCACCTCCTTACGCATCGCTGAGGTTCCACCTGCAACACAATGCCAGTTAAGACCGTTTAGCACCTCGACTATTCAGCTCTGCTGTTTACCTCCTTCGCTGTTGATTTTCTTTCAAATTTACTTCAAATGAACAATATGTTGTATAAAAGCGCAGTGCAAGAGAACAAAGGATGAACGGATGAAAGAGGTTTAATGGTGTGTTTCAAAGCAGAGCGGCTGTATTCACAACTCCCTCATCAGCATCCCGCACTGTGGCGTAAGAATCACTTCTCACGGGAAACACAGCTCCCAGCATGCTTTGTCAATTAAGTGTGTGCTCGCTTTCAGTTCATCTGAAATAAAAACTAAACTGAAAGTACAATTTACAGAATCAACAGAACAGAACCAGAGGAAAATCTACAACACACGATTATTTATCTATTTATGTGTTTTAGACTGAAGCAAGCAGTAACCACCATTCACTGCTAACACACATCTTTAAATTTCTAAATTATCGCACAAACTGAAATATTCCCATTTATCCACAGACTTTTTCTTTTGCCAGAATAGTAATATCTAAAAATACATAACAGTCCACAGAAAATTCAGAGAAAAACCTGGGCATTAATAATAATAATAAATTCTAACTTGTGCTGAGCACCAAAACGAAGCGAATCAGGCAGTCTGCATGCAGTCTCACCTTCATAGAGGTCGTCTCCCTCTGACATGAGCTCGTCGTCAGAGCAGATGTTCAGGACATTCACCAGCATCTCCGTCACTGTGGAGGACAGACCACACGTTAAACCAAGACGCCGCTTTCTGTGGCGCCGACTCACTTCACGTCGCTTCCACTTTTATCTGGAACATTTTCATGAACTGATAGATTCATGTGAGTGATGAAACTGACTCATACACATGTTTATGTTATTACCAATATGTCTGAATGTCCTCCCCAAATACAGTAAAACCTCTTCTGTCTCCTGAAGTTCAACAGGCAGTTGGAACCAGAAATACATACGTAAAATAAAGAAAGTCCCCAGAATGCCACAGGGGCAGAATCGTTAAATAAATGTCTGGGTTAATGTACATTTCTAGGGTTCCCTTTTGGCAGACACATGCTCCGTCTACATGTGGATATTTCTGAAAAACACAGCGGCCACTTTTCACATTTTGTTAATGGACCAACACGTAAAAACAGCAACTTCACAGATAACACCAGAACTACCACCTCACGGCTGTCTGCCCAAAATGTCATTGCGTCATCATTTCATCCTATTGGATACTTCAGTGACATTGTCATTATTCAGGTATGGCCAGCTGTGAGCTCACAGTGACCTCTGACCACCACATCTGGATGTACGTACAGACAGGAAACATAACGCCTCCGTCCACAGCCGTCACCGGCGTGGACGAATAAAAATGTGTTTCTGGGTGAGTCAGTGAACTACAGGCAGCTCTACACAGACTTTAATATTGAAACAAGAACCGTACCTTTCTCTCCAACAAAAGGCAAAGACCAGGTGAAGACGTCCATAAAGTTGGGCAGCCAGTACGGGTGGGGGGAGCAGTTGAACTGCCGGATGTTCATCACGTTGTTCTCATACTTTAATACAGCAGCTAGGGTTGACAGAGGGACACAGATGGGAGGAGAGATTCAGGGACTGAAGTCTGGTGAACACCAGAACGACACAACGAGAGAGAGAAGAAGACAGAAACCTTTGTTGTTGTAGACGTCTAGGTAATTTGGGGCTGAAAAGATTGTGATTAATGAAGGGAAGCCCGTCGTCTGGCTTTTCCTGTACATCCGATACCTGTTAGGTCACACACAGAAACACTCACGACATATTTCACATCACAATATGCTGAACGTTGATCCAGAAGCTGTGATCCTACTCACCCTGCATCCTGAGCTTCATGGGCTCTGATTACTGACAGCAAGTTATTATTCACCAAAAAGTCACAGACTGCTGAGTAACTGTGGGGGGGGCAGAGAGAGAGAGAGAGAGAGAGAGAGAGAGAGAGAGAGAGAACTGTTAAAACACTGAGCGGAGGTCAACATTTATTACATACCTTTTATTTATATATATTTATTATATTTATTTATAAGTACATTCATGAAATCAGGTGAGTGTGCACCTCCTGCTGAGGCCATTTCCAGACTGAACGTCCACCAAAGTTAACCACATTTCAGACGTAAAGATGTGAAACTGCTTCACAACCACAGCACAATGTTTTCACCCCTTCGCTCACATTGACTGGAAGTGAAGTGATCAATATTAATCCCAGGGGTCAGAATCAAACGTGGGGCGCTGTGGTAACGGTGATATGCCGGATGCTGTACCCCCTCTGCTACAGGCTCTTAAACCATGACGGAGCAGCGTGAGGCCACCTCACTATGGATGTGTTCACACCTATCTTCATACCGCGTCCTCCGGCCGGCTGAACGAGAGGCTTAAAGATGCTGAGCATCCAGGAGCACGACGACCAGAGAGCTCAGCTGGATGAGGCCTTCACTGCCTTCCCTTCCTCCACCGCCCAACTCGGCCATATTCAGAGAGAGGAACGAGTAGGCAATCAACACTTCATACTGCAGGTCTACGTCAGGCTAAAATAAGATCAGGACAGGATCAGTCAGTTTGTGTCCTCGTCCTAGTACTACTAGTTAGTTTACTAGTAGTGATTTACCAAATCTGTTGTATCATTAAACCTTTACCTGCTTGGACTGATATCAGCCTCATAGATATGGGTTAGAAAGGGCCGGCAACACCTACTAGTAGGTTCAGAGGGCCGTCACCATCTATTCACAAGGTCGATCATGGTAAGTATACAAGGAGGAGACGCTGACCTCTAATGGCTGGAGTAACAAGTAGTAGTAGTAGTAGTAGTAGTAGTAGTAGTAGAGTAGTCCATGTGGGATCACACAAACAGGACTTCCACCCACGCTGTTTGTGTCCAGTGTGAAACCAAACGTCCACGATCATTTATTGTACACAACTTACATACTTAACTAACGCCACGTACATAAGTTACATAAACAATCATACTTTAACCTAAATCAATCCTTTCCTAAACCTCACCGGGTAGTGCTGTTGCCTAAACTAGAGGTCTACAAAGTGGGAGGAGGCAGCAGAGTGGTTCAGTGAATGGAGGTGAAAAATATGGCATCAGTTATCAAAAGGTCACATGGATCAGCCTCAATGTGTGTGACTTTATTGAACCGATAGATACAGTAGTTTTATTGTTTTACAGCTTTCCCACAGTCACAAACTAATAAATATCTTACCACAGACTGCCATAAAGACAGTAAAAAAAGCCTCCTGCCATAAAAACACTGACACGCTTACCTGAGCAGGTGTGTATGTATAACATACCAGACTGTTGTTTACCATTCGGATCAAGTGGTTTGCATCTGTTAACCTCTTTTGTCATATTTAGTCATATTTAATGTGTTAATTTACTGTGTAAAAGTCATATTTAATGTGTTGTGAGAGGGACAACGTGCCTCAATAAGCTGGCTGACCCACAAAAAGTGAAGCTACATCCTCTGACCTGGGTAATGCAGGTCACAGGTTTTCTGCTTTATTAGTATTTGCCATTATATTGTAGTTGGTTGAGATAGAAACATATGACATGTCAACATTTTTAATAAAAATGATAATGAAATGCTGCATGTGTTCTGAGAGTTTGGTGTTGGTGCCAGTGAAGCTGCAGCAGCAGTGAAGAAGACAGAAATGTTGTCTAATACCTGAAAAAGTAAGAGCAGCCTCTGACGGAGTTATGGTTGAAGTGTTCGGTTGTCTTCTCGCTGCCGTAGTCCTCACCGGGGTCGGCCCAAATCAGGTCACACATTGGCCCGAATGCTGGAGGCTCTTTAAACCTGTCTAACTGTTGAGGAACACACACATTTAGTCCAGATACTGTATGGATTAATGGACTTCTTACATGCCTAATATCCCCTCTGATAAAAGTGAATGACCTGCGACAGCCGATCCTAACTAATACTACTTACTACTAGGTCATTTGAAATTTACACATCTTCAGTTTTGAGATTTCTGATCTGCTGTTTCAGCGATTAGACGGATCACTTACTTTCCGTATGTCGTCTAGACAGTTGATTTCTGGTGAGAGTCCGCCGTGAACACACAGGAACTGTTGGTTGAGCAGAGCAGCGAGGGGCAGGCAGTCAAAGGCCTCCATACAGGCGTCATACACCCGTTCAGAGTATTTAATTTTACCTGCAGCAAACACAAAATAGGGCTCATTTTTGTAGCTCATCCCACATGAGAATAATCTGTAATTCCAGCCACAAATGACAAAACACGTGGTATCTGCTCGTTCAGACGATACCCAGGTTTATCAGACGTAATGCAGCCAGAGGACCAGTAGAGGATTATTCGGACAGATGATTGTTTGCAGGCAGCGTCGGCAGCACAACGCTGCAGGTCAGATTAGGGCAGGAGGAAGTCGACTCCTTACAGGGCGACAGCAGCCACGACGGCGCAATGTGGCTGGTAAAGACTGAACTAAAGACAGCGCTCCAGTACCAGGTGAGTGCTGCATTCAGTCACCATGAACCGTCTGTAGGTTACAGCACTCTTTATCATGTATTCAGTGGCATCTTTTTACTGTGATATCTGCCATTACATGTGTGTACACAATGGTGTAGACATGTTAAAGAACAAATGATAATAAATTATTAAATAAAACTAAATCTTCATGCAGCAAACAATTCATCTTAAAACCTGGATTCTGCCTAATCCTTCTTAGGAGCACAGACAAACAGCCACCCACCTATCTATACTCCCTGGATCAGAGATCGAATGTAGCGTCTGCAGTGAGAGAAAGTCTGGTTCAGTCCCAGAGGATCTACTATTTCATAAGAGCTGTCATTCATCACCCAGGCTGTAAGTCAACACAGTGTGATGGTGTGAATGCTGCTGAAATGTGCAGCAAAACTGACTAAAAGGAGTCTGTGGCAAGCAGTCCTTCATGGCTGAAGTATGATGACATTACTACCATTTCAATTACATTTTCTTTTACACTAATATTCCTTTTTTTGCACAATTACTGCGTCCACAACCTTCAAAACTGCACCAGAGTACGATTACTGCGTCACCCAAACATAAATAACAGCAGTAACTTCCTTCTACCTCCACATAAACTCAAATGAAAAATATTTTAATTCTGGTGTTGAGATACATTGTGATTATTTTTTCCAGCCCTAACAATAATGTTCAACTACTACATCCGATTTCCTGGACAAATCCATAATAATAATAATAATAATAATAACAACAACAACAATAATAATAATAATAATAACAATAATAATAATAATAACAACAATAATAACAACAACAACAACAACAACAACAACAATAATAATAATAACAATAATAATAATAATAATAATAATAACAATAATAATAATAATAATAATAATAATAATAATAATAATAATAATAATAATAACAATAATAATAATAATAACAATAACAACAATAATAATAATAACAACAATAATAATAATAATAACAATAATAATAATAATAATAATAATATAACGTGATATCATATTGCTGAAATGATTAGTCGGTTAGTTTTATATATCAGTGCTAAATCTCCAGGAGAAACTCTTTTTCTTCCCACTACCACACTGTACCACTGAGGTGTCCTCTTGTGGGAAGCTACTTAATGTTATTGAGTGGAATCAGTCACCTGACAGTTACAGTGCTTTAATTCCTCATTTGTGTGTGTTGTGTGTGGAAAGGACGAGCAATTAATCTGCGCAGCAATCCTGCACTTCCACAGCGAGTACCATGCCCTGGTACCCAGGCTGTGCCTGAAACCTGAAACCCGACTGATGCTCAGAGAGCACATTAGACCGGCCTCCGTACGGCTGACAGAAGCAGGGCACTTACATTCCTGTTTGAAGGTGAAGTACTCGGTGAGGTGTCGGCACTCGTGGTTCCCACGCAGGAGGAAGAGTGTGGTGGGGTGGTTGATCTTGAGCGACCAGAGGTAGAGAACACACTGGGAGGACAGACATGTGGGAAGACGGGAGACGGGAAAGTCAAAGACGTGCACTGATGATTATGCACAGACCTTGAAAATCAAAGCTGTGAACATGCTTGAATAATTAGCTTTTTAACCCTAGAACACTAACGTTAAAATAAGTCACACCATCACTAACGTTGGGTATATTTTACCCAATACAATATCCTTGATAAAATGCAGTTTTCATCAATTTATGTAAAAGTACAACACTGTATGCCAAATTGTAGTACTCTTCTTTAATTTCAAAATATGCAATATCACATAAATTAAAAAAAGGTACCATGGCGGACCCTTTAAAAAGGCAGCAAAATGATTGAAAAAACAGGTAATCCTGAACGATACATTTTAGAACAAAAAAACAAATGGAGCTGGGAACTTGTTCTTCGGTCCACTTATTCCTAGGACATGTGGGCCTTGTCTGGTGAAGGCACAGTCTTAAAGTCGTAAAATATGTTACTCTTTATCACTAAAGTCAGGTGAAAATCACACGAACGCATGCCTCTTGAAAAAACCATAGATGGGAGGAGGGAAACAAACATACAATTAATAACATCAGTAAGCAGCCTGAAGCTACCCAAGGACCCATGAAACTCAGACAATGGCAACACAATGAAAATCACATAACAAGAATTGTGTGGGTGAAAATCACCCGACGTTAGTGTTCTAGGGTTAATAAACACTAAATCAGAACCAGCAGCAGAGAGTGAAGCTGCACCTGAGAGTAAAACATTGCCTGTCTCGTCAATGCTTTTCAGCTCACCTCTTCTGTTGGCTTCAAATCCAAAACATTACCATGCCATCTTTGACACAAAGACCCCGTTCACACCGAGGACTCGACCAGGGTTGAACCAGACTGTGTGTGTGACAGGGTTTAACCCACACTGACTGACTCAGCTTTGCAAAAGAGATCGAGGGGTGGGTCGGACCAGGGCCGGACCAGGGCCGGACCAGGGCCGGACCAGGGCCGGACCAGGGCCGGAGCAGGATCGGACCAGGATCGGACCAGGGCCGGACCAGGGCCGGACCAGGACCGGACCAGGACCGGACCTCAGACATGTGGCGTGACTGTCACAGGTAGCCGGTCACCGTGGCTCATCAACAAACAAAGCGCCAGCAGCAGAAATGATTTCAGACACATCAGAGGTGAACGACAGGTGAGAACAACACTGATGTGGAGAGATATCAAGGAAGGAAGGTGAGGAAGAAAACCGCGGTAGATGACGGGACGGCGGTAGACGACGGCACGGCGGTAGACGACGGGACGGCGGTAGACGACGGGACGGCGGTAGATGACGGGACGGCGGTAGACGACGGGACGGCGGTAGACGACGGGACGGCGGTAGACGACGGGACGGCGAGAGACGACGTAGTGTTGCGTTATACGAACGTAACACGGCTGCTGAATGAAAGAGACATCTGTCGATACGTTACACAGAAACACACCGTGTTAATAAAAAGACGACCACCTCGCGGTACCGCCAGCTGTACACACATCTGTTTTTAAAGCCTGTTTGTACATTTTCTATCTGTAATGTTACCTTTTTTTTTACTTGTTTAATTTTCCAATAAACCTGCAAAAAGGTCCATCTGTCAGCTGCTCCATCTGTTATAAAGAACCAAACCCAGTTCATTACATTATCGAACAAAAACACAATAATGAAAATTATATCATGACAATCACATTCTCATATTTCTTATTACTAATGTCAGGGTTTTAGTGCCGTGACGCCATCGGCCCAGGTTGCTGATGTCCGTTACTTTTTAATTTGCCAGATTGTGTCATGATGAGTGCCAGACCGGACCAGCAAAACCAGAAATCCACCCAACTCTACCATCCGGATGAACTAGCTCTCTCTTCAGTGCTCAGATAAGTAACCAGAGTCAGCAGGTGTGCATTCACTCAGCTGATAATGTAGAAATGAAAGAGATGGAGGAGCCAGGACTAACTCGTCTTATTCACGTCCATCGTTGGGGAGAAGGGTGAAGTGGAAGTAAATCTGAGTGACTTGATCTCTCATGTGTGGAGGCAGAGAAAAGGCCGTGGCTCTGAGTGGCTGCAGGCTGACCTGGGCTTTAATAAGAGCTCAGCCACCGTGTGCTGGAGTGGGGGAGGCAGATAAAGCACATGGCACAAAGCTTTGAACACTGACTACCTTCACCTCAAACACACTCATCAGCCTGTGTCTGCTGTGTTCAGGGCCTGGACTGGGTTCTGGCAAGGTCTATGGCTGGACTAAGGAGGTAGAGAGAGGGTCTATGGCTGGACTAAGGAGGTAGAGAGAGGGTCTATGGATGGACTACGGAGGTAGAGAGAGGGTCTATGGATGGACTAAGGAGGTAGAGAGAGGGTCTATGGATGGACTAAGGAGGTAGAGAGAGGGTCTATGGATGGACTAAGGAGGTAGAGAGAGGGTCTACGGAGGTAAAGAGAGGGTCTATGGCTGGACTAAGGAGGTAGAGAGGGTCTATGGATGGACTAAGGAGGTAGAGAGGGTCTATGGCTGGACTATGGAGGTAAAGAGAGGGTCTATGGCTGGACTACGGAGGTAGAGAGAGGGTCTATGGATGGACTAAGGAGGTAGAGAGAGGGTCTATGGCTGGACTACGGAGGTAGAGAGAGGGTCTATGGATGGACTAAGGAGGTAGAGAGAGGGTCTATGGATGGACTAAGGAGGTAGAGAGAGGGTCTATGGCTGGACTAAGGAGGTAGAGAGGGTCTATGGATGGACTAAGGAGGTAGAGAGGGTCTATGGATGGACTAAGGAGGTAGAGAGAGGGTCTATGGATGGACTAAGGAGGTAGAGAGAGGGTCTACAGAGGTAAAGAGAGGGTCTATGGATGGACTACAGAGGTAAAGAGAGGGTCTACGGAGGTAAAGAGAGGGTCTATGGATGGACTACAGAGGTAAAGAGAGGGTCTATGGATGGACTAAGGAGGTAGAGAGGGTCTATGGATGGACTACGGAGGTAGAGAGGGTCTATGGATGGACTAAGGAGGTAGAGAGGGTCTATGGATGGACTAAGGAGGTAGAGAGGGTCTATGGATGGACTAAGGAGGTAGAGAGAGGGTCTATGGATGGACTAAGGAGGTAGAGAGAGGGTCTACGGAGGTAAAGAGAGGGTCTATGGATGGACTACAGAGGTAAAGAGAGGGTCTACGGATGGACTAAGGAGGTAGAGAGGGTCTATGGATGGACTACAGAGGTAAAGAGAGGGTCTACGGATGGACTAAGGAGGTAGAGAGAGGGTCTATGGATGGACTAAGGAGGTAGAGAGAGGGTCTACGGAGGTAAAGAGAGGGTCTATGGATGGACTACAGAGGTAAAGAGAGGGTCTATGGATGGACTAAGGAGGTAGAGAGGGTCTATGGATGGACTAAGGAGGTAGAGAGGGTCTATGGATGGACTACAGAGGTAAAGAGAGGGTCTACGGATGGACTAAGGAGGTAGAGAGAGGGTCTATGGATGGGCAGCTTAGAGAATGAAATGGATCGCTGCTCACATGTACTGAATTTAGACTTTGGCAAACTGCTGGTCTCTAAAGGTAACCCGCTACTTGAGGAGGCTACGGTGACTCTTCATGTTACCACGGTAACCACATCCTGATATCCATTTTGCTCTGTCTTCTGTGCTGCTGAAGTGAGCTCAGTGGCCTTCCTCTGAAGAGTGTTCAGCTCTGCTACTGACAGAAAATGGAAAGAAGCTTCTGGCTCTTTTGTTTGTTGGTGCAAAGCTGCTTCTTCTGATATACAGAGTTTCTCCATGTCGGAGTCATCTGACGAGAATTATTACTAATGCCTGAGCCAATATCGGGCTGCAACTAACGATTATTTTCAGTACTGATTAATCAGCAGATAGTTTTCTTCATTAACCAATTGATCATTTATTCCAGGTATCATTAAATGGTGGACTGCTACAGACCGCAGGCTCAGCTAATCCTGTCAATACGGCAACATGGCTTCACCCATTTGAGCCAATCGACCGTTTACCATGTGTAGACAGATAGCTACAGAGAACTGCATTCTGTATGCTATACGAGTAGATCGTTTGCAATGTAAAGCCAAAGCTCGCAACTTGAGTGATCACACTGTACGGTCCGATCATCAGCCACGACCTGAGTGATCACTCTGTATGGTCCGATCATCAGCCACGACCTGAGTGATCACTCTGAACGGTCCGATAATCAGCCACAACCTGAGTGATCACTCTGAATGGTCCGATCATCAGCCACAACCTGAGTGATCACTCTGAATGGTCCGATCATCAGCCACGACCTGAGTGATCACTCTGTATGGTCCGATCATCAGCCACGAGCTGAGTGATCACTCTGAATGGTCCGATCATCAGCCACGACCTGAGTGATCACTCTGAATGGTCCGAACATCAGCCACGAGCTGAGTGATCACTCTGTATGGTCCGATCATCAGCCACGAGCTGAGTGATCACTCTGAATGGTCCGATCATCAGCCACAACCTGAGTGATCACTCTGAATGGTCCGATCACCAGCCACAACCTGAGTGATCACTCTGTATGGTCCGATCATCAGCCACGAGCTGAGTGATCACTCTGAATGGTCCGATCACCAGCCACGACCTGAGTGATCACTCTGTATGGTCCGATAATCAGCCACGAGCTGAGTGATCACTCTGTATGGTCCGATCATCAGCCACGACCTGAGTGATCACTCTGAATGGTCCGATCATCAGCCACAACCTGAGTGATCACTCTGAATGGTCCGATCATCAGCCACAACCTGAGTGATCACTCTGAATGGTCCGATCATCAGCCACGAGCTGAGTGATCACTCTGTGTGGTCCGATCATCAGCCTCGAGCTGAGTGATCACTCTGAATGGTCCGATCATCAGCCACGACCTGAGTGATCACTCTGTATGATAAAAGTGATATGGACTCACAGCTGATGAGGACGACATTAACAGCTATGTTTTACTACATCTATTGTACACTGTTAACTTGATAGCTACGCTGCTGACGTTGGGTCGGCTTCAGCTGTGAGCGCCTGTGGACGGCAGACTGTCCGACGGCCCTCGTCACCCCTACACTGCACGGCAAACAGCAACCAATGAAGCTGAAATTCGGTCTGACTCTAAAGTGAGTCATGCGGCTCAAAAGGCCTGAAATGGGTTCAAATCATGCCATGTACAGCCAGTGTAAGAGAGGCGTGAGAGAGATGACGGCATGCTGCTTCTCTCTGGATACAGTCGGTTGTCCTCGGTCGAACCACGGCAGTACTACACACCTCCACCGTGTCGGGATCACCTTACAGCGGTGAGTCAGCTCTCTCACCTGTGAACATGGTTAAAACCTGGACCAGGCTCACCGATGAGACACGTCAGCATTAGAGAGGAAAACTCTGCTGAGGCACCTTTTCTCCATGTTACTGAGGATGCTGTCTCGTTTTCTTTCATTTCAAATGGAGGCATTAACTACGCTGTGCTAGTTCAATGTGTCTGCAAGTAAAAAGAATTAACATTAAATATTGTTGAAATGATATGGAAATGCACATTGTTGATTTTATTTGACAGATGTAGGGGGCTATAGGACACAGTTTAGATATTATGAGGTTAGGATCTTTGTTGGGGAGGAAATGTAGTAATTGGACCTCTTTGAATGTAATTTAATAGTTTTGAACCAACCAACACACACTACACTACACTACACTACACTACACTACACTACACTACACTACACTACAGTCAGTAAGTGATGAGAAGTGAATCAGGGCCAGGTATAGTCTCTACACAGGCTAAATGACACATCCCTAGAGGCTGAACTGTTGGTATGTCTATTACAATGATTATTTGACTGCATATCATGTCAGCATACTATGGTTTTAACAATTCATCTACCACATCGATGTACTGATTTATACTCCTGAGATCCAAATACATTGCTTGGTACTCGGCACGTTGTCCTTTATGGAGGATGCATATCAATCTAAAATTGATGTGCATGGTAAATAATCTATTGTATTGACACAAAAAATTTACACCTTGTATTTATCATTATATGGATGTATTTTTCAAAATTTGTAAAAGTAAAAAAACATTAACCATTACTCTGTTTCACTATCACTGTGTATGATGTCATCAACATGCGCCAGCAGCACCAATCTGATGGCAGCGTGACGAAATACAGCAGCAACACGACCAGTCCGTCCACCCGCCTACTGAGACGCCATGCACTTTATGTTTTGTTCAATATTATTGCTCTACCGTTATCCTGAAAATGAGGACAGCAGCAGGTTAAACCACTGCTCATTTAATGGGAATATAAGTTGGTTTATTTTATTTTTTGTTAAATATTGCACTGCCTTTTATCTGAAGAACTGAAGCAGGTCCTGAAGTTGCACTAAATCATATCTTATCGCTCTAGATGAGCCAATAATTGTCATTAAATCATATCTGATCGCTCTAGATGAGCCAAATATCATCATTAAATCATATCTTATCGCTCTAGATGAGCCAAATATCATCATTAAATCATATCTTATCGCTCTAGATGAGCCAAATATCATCATTAAATCATATCTTATCACTCTAGATGAGCCAAATATCATCATTAAATCATATCGTATCGCTCTAGATGAGCCAAATATCATCATTAAATCATATCTTATCGCTCTAGATGAGCCAAATATCATCATTAAATCATATCTTATCGCTCTAGATGAGTCAATAATTGTCATTAAATCATATCTTATCGCTCTAGATGAGTCAATAATCGTCATTAAATCATATCTTATCGCTCTAGATGAGCCAAATATCATCATTAAATCATATCTTATCGCTCTAGATGAGCCAAATATCATCATTAAATCATATCGTATCGCTCTAGATGAGTCAATAATTGTCATTAAATCATATCGTATCGCTCTAGATGAGCCAAATATCATCATTAAATCATATCTTATCGCTCTAGATGAGCCAAATATCATCATTAAATCATATCTTATCACTCTAGATGAGCCAAATATCATCATTAAATCATATCTTATCGCTCTAGATGAGCCAAATATCATCATTAAATCATATCTTATCGCTCTAGATGAGCCAAATATCGTCCTTGAACCGTATCGGGACCATGGAAAGTGAAACGTATTTTATTGTTGTAAAATCTTTTCGTTACACCCCTACAACATACAGTATGTGTTGTTTGTGACGTTAATTATTTGCTCTATATTAGTTGGGACTCAATGCTGACAGCAGGATGTACTATCTGACCCCACCCACAGGTGGACACCAGCCTATGATTCCCCATGCTCTTTCAGTCCACTCCTTTCATCTGTGACATTTCACCCACCTCTGTACCACCCAGCACCCATCAAAAGGCCCAACACAATGGTCAAAATGCTAGCATGCTGCTTTATTGACACAGCCCACTCCACCATCCACCCTCTCCTTTACTCATACACCTGAAGGCACTGCAACAAGTCTGTCCTCAGGAAACACATAATGAAGTAAACAGCAACAGGTGAATCAGGACTGCCTGACGTGTCTGTATACTGAGGACAGAGAGAGGGAGTACTGAGTGAGTTCATCTTTACATGTAAACTATTAATTAAAAATCAATACGTGTTTTTGAAAATCGATGCAGTATCAGAAAACATAATATCAAACCACTTAATATTTTCTTACACCCCTGTTTGACATGTAATAATCTCCCGTCTGGTCAAAACAAAGGACATGTTTCCCTTTCTAACATCACTTCAGACAACACGCCACTGATTTGACGTCGCAGTCTTACAACACTGGCAGTTCAAAGACAACGTGGGTGAAGATCGATGCAGCAGAAACACTGTTGTTGTGTTTTTTATTCCAAGCATTCCTCTTCCTTGGCAAAACCTGGCACCAACATTACCCACAATGCAACCTGACAACCGACGGTTTGATCAGGGATGTGTGTGTGTGGCTAATAATGACTAACGTAGCCTGGAGCCAGAAGAGGAGCAGTGAACGGAGGGCTTTCTAACACCGGTCCGACTCTAGTGACATCACCTGAAGTAATCGATCAGACCTCACACAGCTCCCTAAAAAGGCTTTTTACAACTTCATGAACATCAGACCTGTACACAGACTTTGTAGTATAAAATCAGTGGAGTACTACGAGCCCTCAGGCTCCACAAAGACTGATAAAATCAGATCGAGTCCTTTCCACAGGAACTATCTGAATTTATGTGCGGTGAAGAATACCGATGTTGAATCAGCACCAGTGCTGACACAGTTATCTCAGTTCAACAACTTACTGAACATGTTTTAATTATCATTCTGATTAGCTGATATCAATGATCAGTTTCTTGTTTTAGTTAATTACAGGTAACGTGGTGCTTAAAGTGGATCTGTCTAGCAGCAATGTTTTACCTGATGTACACAAACCACTGTGACAGTATGACTGTTATAATGAACCCGTACAGGTGGACAGCAGAGGAGAGGGTTACACAGCAGCAGTGAATCTGGGTCACCGCCGGTAACGGCCATGAAGCCAAGGTTACTACAGCCGCCACCCTCCGGCCATGAGCCTCAACAAGAGCACAGCAGTTTCACTTTGTACAACCAGACTGCAGCGCTCTGCTCCAATCCTCCGTCTTATTTTAACCATCTAATAACTCTGTATGAACTGGGTCCTCTGAAGTTCGGTCTTCAAAATAGGCTTTCAGACAGCAGAACCTGACTGGTCATTTGGCACTAAAGTAAAATCCTCTGGGTAGCACTGCAGTTAGCCTTAAATGTTAGCAGCTATAGCAAACACACGCACACACACACACACACACACACACACACACACACACACACACACACACACACACACACACACACACACACACAACACTGATCAATCAAAGGGTGATGGACCCAAACTGAGGAAACACAATAAAGTGATACAAGACATCGTTATGGATCTAAATTGTTGTATGTGACTTTGGCGTGGCGGGAAAGCTCACTCCGGTATGCCACAGCACAGTGACATATTTAAACAGTTGTGTACATAAACATTGTGGTGCTTTTTATCCAGAAGCTCCCCCGTTCACCGGTATGTGTTTACAGGACAGTCTCGCCCTGTCCAATATGGCGGCCATGTTGACGTACGATCCAGGAGTCAATGTGGCGTCTACGTATATTGTATGTCGTTGCCATAACATTACTCCCCACAGTGACAACGAGTGCACGTGAAAGCTAACATTAATTAACGGTTGTTTAAATTGCAGTTGAACATATCTGCAATACTGGACTGCCTTTTGGTGTTACTGCTATTTAACTGAGAGCCGTCAGGTCTACCGTTCACCTCCCTGAAGCCAAACTAACATTAGTCTTCACAGGGACAGAGACACTGTGATTAGCATCAAATTAATTAGACCGCAACATAATTTAACTGTTGTCCTGTCTCACCTGAATGATGCATGTTGGGTAAAGGTAAGAATAATAAAGAGTGTATTAGAGCTTGAGAAGAGCAGAGAGCTGCCAGGAAAGTTAATTTTCTTTGTGACATCAACAAGCTGAAGAGCTGCTGTGTGACTGGTTGTACTAATAACAGACTATAAATCCTAGTCTCTGCTTTTATATGGTACCAGCTGAGGAAACACACAGGAAGCAGAGTCTGGCGGCAACCAGCGATCACATGACTTAAACTCCAACTACAGTGTCAATGAACACAGACCCTGGTACCCCTCGTCCAATCACACGTCTGATCTACCCATTCCTTAACAGGTCATAATAATAATCTAATCTAACATGTTTATTTTCATTTCTAATGGCATTTCTTAAAAAAAATAAAATGATTTACATGAAAAGAAAAACGCTGCTTCTGCTCTAATGAAAAAGAACATGAACTGAATGAAAGGTGAAAATTATGGATTGTTACGTCACCAGAAAATAGATTGTCCAGCAAATAAGAGTGTGAATATGAATTTCAGTCATCCTTAAAACAACGATGAGAAGTCTACCTGAACTAGTGGAGGAACGATCACGTTTCACAGTGTGACAGGTGCAGGACTAACCAATGGATAACTGCTCAAACAACTGCATTCTTCACAATACAACCCAAACTGTGAAATAAAGGATTACCAATGAATAAGCTGGAAGATACAACAACTTACCTCAATACTGAAGTATCCTCGATCTACGTAGTCACCGAGGAAGAGATACCGCGTGTTACTGGGCGATCCCCCCACTTCAAACAACTTCATAAGGTCAAAGAACTGTCCATGGACATCACCACATACTGTAAAAAGACAACAACAGGGAGGCACGCTGATAACGCAAAAGCTCTGTTGGTATACATCACTCTGTCTTTATTCTACAACCAGCCACAGCTGTAAGGAAACAAACAATAACTCCTGTTTTTATTAAACGTGCAGATTCAAAGTGTTCTGTACATTAAGTTAAGGTTCCTATTCTGTTATTAATATTAATTAATAATAATAATTAAAGATGTGTTCACTGATGTTGATGCATTAGCAACATTAGCAATAATAGCAATGATATTGAACAGTGGAATCAGCACAGTCAAGTGAGTAAATGACAATGAGTTGAGGGAAGCTGAGCAGTAACAGAGCTGAGGACGGTCTATGAGAGAAAACACCATATTTCCTCTGGAGCTGGTTGGTGCTGACCCGAGGACTGATGTCATGTAAAGGTCAGCTCAGAGGGAACGCATCCTGGCTGTCTGAGAAGTGCCTGAGTTGACTCAGTCTGGATCTGGATCAGAACCAGGTCGACACCAGCTGCTGACAGAGATAACAGGAATACTGCCTCAGCTGCAGCGAGGTTCACATCTCTATCTACTGTGTGCTGTCTGGAAATATAACTAAAAAGGAGGAAGTCTCCATCCGGCCCGTCGCACTTCGATTTTCTCAACATTCATCTGATCGACTTCTCACTTCCTGGGTGTACTGAGGACCAGAGGAAGTGCTGTGTTGACTGTGAGCTCCTGAGGTCGATAGGTCGTATTTATTAGTACTGTGTTATGTACACACTGTGTACTGAGAGAGGACTCATATCAACTCTTACACCGCAGAACGGCATGCTGGGTACAGCTCGCTGTCTGTCGCTACAATATTAACTGTTACACCAGAGAACGGCATGCTGGGTACAACTCGCTGTATGTTGCACCAAATGACGGGTACACTCTACGACTGGTATGAGATGCAATCATGTTATGGTGGGTGTACTGCTCAGGACCAATGGACACTCAGTGGCTGGGTGGAGCTGGGTGGAGGACCAGCTATCGCCCCGTTAGGAACGTCGGTGGAGGACCAGCTATCGGCCCGTAAGGAACGTGGGTGGAGGACCAGCTATCGGCCCGTAAGGAACGTGGGTGGAGGACCAGCTATCGCCCCGTTAGGAGCGTAGGTGGAGGACCAGCTATCGGCCCGTAAGGAACGTGGGTGGAGGACCAGCTATCGGCCCGTAAGGAACGTGGGTGGAGGACCAGCTATCGGCCCGTAAGGAACGTGGGTGGAGGACCAGCTATCGCCCCGTTAGGAACGTGGGTGGAGGACCAGCTATCGCCCCATTGGGAACGTGGGTGGAAGACCAGCTATCGCCCCGTTAGGAACGTAGGTGGAGGACCAGCTATCGGCCCGTAAGGAACGTGGGTGGAGGACCAGCTATCGGCCCGTAAGGAACGTGGGTGGAGGACCAGCTATCGCCCCGTTAGGAACGTGGGTGGAGGACCAGCTATCGCCCCATTGGGAACGTGGGTGGAGGACCAGCTATCGCCCCGTTAGGAACGTGGGTGGAGGACCAGCTATCGGCCCGTTAGGAGCGTAGGTGGAGGACCAGCTATCGCCCCGTAAGGAACGTGGGTGGAGGACCAGCTATCGGCCCATTAGGAACGTGGGTGGAGGACCAGCTATCGGCCCATTAGGAACGTGGGTGGAGGACCAGCTATCGGCCCATTAGGAACGTGGGTGGAGGACCAGCTATCGGCCCATTAGGAACGTGGGTGGAAGACCAGCTATCGGCCCGTTAGGAACGTGGGTGGAGGACCAGCTATCGGCCCATTAGGAACTTACATGTTTGGAATGGGCCCTGCTGTAGGTACTACAATGTTCTCCACACAGTAGTTACTCTTTCAGAGTACTGAACAGGGCATCACTGGAAGAATCTGTACTGACTCGTGCTGAACAGGGGACCTCATGCAGTACATGTGGCCTATATACTTTTATGTTTGCCTACGAGGCTCAGGGTTCGTACTGAGCGTCTGCCAGCCTACCTGTTATAGGTGCATCCACTTCCAGCATGCACTTCTCTTGGCGGAGGATGTTGGCCCCATCATTGATGATCTTCAGAGCCACGTCCTCTTCCACCCGGCCCTCTTTGACCAGGTGGTTGCGGAGCAGCTCAGCGTTGGGCTTGCCATCTTCAAATAGCTCTTTCGCAGTCAGCTTGTGTTGTGGAGGGTATGGCACAGCTGCAGAAGGAAGAATGAAATGTCATCTATCAGGATAAATAGGTTCGAGTTAATAACTGTTAGAGGTTTCTTTTGTTAGCGTTTCGAGAGACTGAACACTGAAGAGACAATTGAAGTGAAGAGCATCTATGCAAGAAAAGATGGCAATAATGCAGAAATGACCCCTGAAAGAAGCGTGGAGCAGAAGAAACGTTCAGCATCTCAGACTGCATTATGCTTCAGCTGTCATCAGAAGAGACAGCTGACATTTACATTGACTGAGCCAAGGTGCCATAAGAGGAGGGAATCATACACCTACATGATAATGTCATGCAAGAGATGCACAAGACAGACAGTCAGAAGAAGACCTACACCTCGCTTGACCCAGTATCTCTCAGTAATCTGCTCCGAACCACCCACACAGTGCTTTTATCGTCATTGCTAAAAGTCAATGCTTTCGAGGCTGACACCTGAGAGCTTCAGGACCAAGAAACAGTCGACATATGAACCTGCTGCATGTGTTACTGTCCAACAGGGGATCCAGCAGGAGAATAGCAGTGGAGTTAACACAGTACTCCCCCCTGGAAAGGGTCCCTTAATACAAACTCAGTAATATATAACATAATGTACTAGGGCTGGGATGAGCCACCCATCTCCTGACGCTATACTATCACCATACTGGATGCTGATTCGATATTCTGATCGTTGTTACTTTATAAAACCTCTAAATGAATCTAGTAAAATGTCTGATTTTCAGCAGGTCTGTAGTCAGAGATGTCCTGAAGTCAAATCTGTCAGGATCATTGTCAGGAATTATTGATTACAGTTTTTATCCAGCAACCCAGAAATCAAAGAATAAAGACATTTATTCCTCACAGATTAGTGGAATTTTCTCTTTAATTTATCAGGGTCATGTAATGTTTTATACTCTGCTGAATATAATCCATCAGTCTGATTTCCATAGATGGATTCTGTAGATCCAGTTCCCTTTGTTAACACCTTATTTTGAAAAGCGGCCGTAGTCCCAGGTGTCTACTTCCTCTAACTCCTCCAAGGTGGTCTCTAGCTCTCCGTCAGCTCCGTTCTCTTTATCCATCCATGGTCAGCTCCATCGGGGCCGTCTGAATGCATTTAACATAAATGTCAGTATATGGAGCTCTACAGTCGTAGCGTCGGCCCGTCGGACCACGGAGACGAGAGCGACGGCCGGCCGGACCGCACGTTACCGCCGTACGATGACGTTTCCCGTCCGTGACGGAGTTAGCGTGCAGCTTTAGCCGTGATGTCTAGCTCTGCTTTTCCAAAGTGTTTCCCTCCTTTACTGGATGTGTAGTGTTTACCAGGCTGGATTTAACATGGAGGGTGGAGGTCGGATCCACGCCCACCCTCCACCCTTTAATACTTTCTGAGGTTTGTTCTGGTTGACGGATACCGAACGGATATGATGTCACGTAAGGCTAAAACTCAAATAATCCACACAGTGCAGACAAGTAGTGTAACAGTGGAGCAGATTCGTCAGCTCAGGAAGCTGCAGGAGCAGACTGACCAAGCTGCACATGTTCAACACAACAGTAGAGAGTGATCCAGCCCGCTCACGTCCAGGGATTACAGCTGGTACGCCTAATAACACCCCAGATACATTATGGCACCAATTAAGCACTGTATAGTGTAAAGCTAGTCAGCTAGGGTCATCAACACCATCTGCAAACCATGCAGAGACATTAAATGGTGCAGTATAAAAAATAATATACGAGTGTTAGAAACGACTGCCTTCGTACAGTAAAAACCAGAGAAAACCCTCCACGGTACACACTTGTACTGAAGGTTTCCTCCTGATATCATCCGTCCACAGGTCAGTGCTCACAGAACACCCCGAGCCATCAAATGTGACATAAATGCTCATATCAGCTCGTAGAAATCAGCGCTCTTGTGTGGTGATAAGCGATGCCAGAGGCAGCGAACAAGCGGAGGAGAGAGGGAGGCTTTCTGAGAACGCTGTCACTCCCACACACAGCAAACCACAGCGCAACATGAAAAAAGCCTTAATGGGTTTTTGAGTGCGGGTGCGTTGGCTGATCAGTGCAGAGGTAGCCTCATGTTTCTCACTCAGGATAACGTCTCAGTGTGGAGAGCTGAGGGCTGATCCACTGCTCTAGCTGCTGAAACACAAACTGGTTCAGTAAAGCTGTGGATATGGGGCTGGAGGTGCAGGACACGCTGGTAACTGATGTTAGTTAGACCGCAGACTACAGCCTCGAGCTCAGCTGGCTAGCCTGCGCTGAGGACAAGCTGTCATGCGTCGACCAGTGTGGTATAAATAAACAGTAAGTGCTCGCCGGCCCACGAGGCATGGCCGCGAACAGAGCTGTAAGCTGAGGTACGAGCCTTAAGAACAGATTAGCTAAAGCCTCTATTAGCAAAGGCTTCCAGCTTCAGGGGCTGTTTACTGGGAAGCTTCGTCAGACTGGAGCACTGAAGCAGCAACAAAGTGATGACACCCCGAGATAACCAGGCCGCCAAACAACAACCGCCACGCTGACCACATTGACTAGCATCTGCCCGGGAGCTGGCGGTTATTATCCATGCTGGTCAATAACAGCCACCCCTCACCACCATCCCATAATAACAACAACAATGAATCTGTGTAGGTTTGCCTGCACCAGTCTGTTCAAACACAGATAAACAGCATCAGTCAGTCCAAAGAGACAGCACTGAGCTGTGAGAAGACAACGCTGCAGACTCACAAGCCAACCAAGACAAATGTTTTGTTAAAAATAATACGCCGGCAGCGCCCTGAGACTTGCTTCTCATTAGAAACTGCCTGGCCTAATTAGCATTAATGTTTGATGAACTCTTGAAACCCACAGACACACATCGGCCACGGCTGCACCGCATCAACACCCACACCGTCTGGCACCACAACAAACGAGTGGAGGCACAAAGACGGGACTATCTAGCATCCTGCCCACCCAGGATAATGTTCTGGACGGCGATACGAGCCCAGGGCTAGAATACGTTCACTATTGTTTCAAAATCAACACAATGGAGGAGGATTGAATTACAAAGATGTGGCTGGGTAGAGATGAATGGAGCAGACTGTGGCTGGATGAATCATGAAGTCCACTTCAGATTGCTCTAATTATCAGTGAATGTATTAGCCTCGCTAGCTAAAGAGCCAGGCGTCGGCTTTATTCGTCATCTCTGTCAGTCAGTCACGTGTTGCGGTAGTACGAGCACACCTTCCCCTCTGGCCTCTCTTTGGTTTTATTTCAGATGCTGAGGATCAGCTTTAATAGGCAGAAACAGTCAACTTCAACTTGTGTCAGAGTCGATGTGAATCTTTGCCACATCGAGCAGCAGATAAAAAATAAAGAAAGATGGGTGGCATCACACCCAGTAGTCTACAGTATGTTCACACAGCGGACCAGCCCTGGGGAGAAAACACCTATCAGGCACCCGGTCGACTGCAGCAGAGAATGAGCTTAACTGTTAACTTACACAACCAGGCAGCATTAGTCCCAGGTAGTCACCAGTTAAGCCCTCTTACAGCCACCAGTCACACTGGAAACACCACCGAGACTACCCGTCAGCATGCACAACCAGTATGGACTCCACATACCTCCAGCCTGCACCTACAGGGACACTTTACACCTATAGTTTGTATTATTTCAATGCTTTTTTTTAAAACTGATTTTACAAATGGGTCCTGTGAGCCATGCATGATGTGGATGGCGACATCTTAGGACCACTACTGGTTTCAGGTGGCACCCTAAAGCGAAGTGGTCTACATTTCTTCCCTCTCTTCTTCCCGGTCACGTTGTTCCTATTCTCTCCCTCCGCCATGTGGCTGGCCATGTTGGGAACATCACTGGGGAGATTCTTTCCACAATTAACTCACCCTCTCCCTACTGGCTCACACTTCAGCATTCCAGTCCCCTGGAAGGACACTCTCCCAGTGCCCTTGCAGACAGACAGGGATGTCGGCTGCGTTGGCATTAAGTGAATGCTGGTGGTGGTGGTGGTGGTGGTGGTGGGGTTGGGTTCTCTCTCCCGGGAGCTACCTCGGACTTGGCTCCGTCTGTCAAGTCTCAGGCAGACACAACAAATGGTGTCCTGTCTGTCCAATGAGCCAGGACGACCTCAGTGTGAAGGAATCCATGTCTGCTGGTAACCCGAGCAGACCTTGGGTATTCCCGGCCCGGAGTGAGCTCCGGCCACATGAATTAAGATTTCATCCATCCTAAATGTCAAGGAGACTGGGCACCGATATAGGATGACATCTCACCTTTGAATTCTGCTACGTGGTGGAGTATTACATGCTACATATAGTAACGCTGACAATAGATCAAATCTACTCAGGTCTATTCTATGTGTCTCTATATACATTAAACACACATTTTGACCAATGTCATGCTGCATTGAAATGTATATATAGTGTATACTGTGTGTACTGTACTGTACAGTGTATACTGTATGTACTGTATATACCTGCTGGCCTCTGACTGCTGTAATAAAACACACACACCGTGCTGACAGAGGAAGGGCTTCAGACCAAGTTATCCCTGAAGCTACAGGTGGTTTCAGTCCATGTTGTCTAGCGGTCAAAGACCTATTATGATGATGATGATGATGATGATGATGATGACAGGAGTACCGTTACTGTAACGTTACTCATATTAGTGTTGATGAATCGCTCACCTTTAACGAGCCGCTCCGTTGTGGACTGTTTCTCCTGCTTGTCTTTATCCTTCCCCGACATCTCCGCTCCGTCTGAGGCTAACACCGGGATAAGATCAGCTCTCCTGCTGGCTGGCCCGGAGACGAGCTAGCACATCAGCCTGGCCGTCAGCCCGGCTCGACTGTCGGTGGTCGGGGGCACTAACTTACTTTCTGCTGGCTCTTTCCGACGAACAGTACGGATTAAGGTTAGCTAGCGGAGCAGCTCTGGATGCGGCTTCGCTGGCTAATAACCCCGCTAGCTCACAGCAACCTTAACGCTAGCGAAAAATTACAGCACAAAGTAGTAACATTAACAAAAATAGAGAAATGTGATAAACATTAAAAAAGCGACGACGGACTGTGTAACAGCGGTGAAGCACAGTAAACAGTACCTGGGTGTAACGCGGAGGGAGGCTGCCGTTACCAGCTAATCCGATTTAGCTAGTTACTGTCAGCTAGTTAGCCAGCTAACATTTTAACGGGCAGGCAGAGACCGCAGCACCGGAGAAAACCCGCTGTCTCATCTTCTGAGTTCAGCCCGGTCATTGGACAAAAACATCCGCCAAGTCGCGTTTATGAGTGTGGGGAAACACCGAGAGTCCGACCAAGATGCAGTCAGCGTCTTCTCAGAGTATCCTCCCCCCGGATTAGACGCTCTAATCTGACAGCGGGCAGCAGGAGCAGCGCTGGATTTCCTACAACATGGTGGAGCCCATCTGACGTCACTATGGAAACGGAACACGTGGTTCAGGGGCGCGTTCCAAAATACAACCATAGACATACAGCCATAGATATACAGTATAACCACAGATATACAACCATAGACATTCAACCATATGCATCCAGCGATAGACATACAGCCATAGATATACAGTATAACCATAGATAAACAACCATAGACTTTCAACCATATACATACAGCCATAGATATACAGTATAACCACAGATATACAACCATAGACATTCAACCATATGCATCCAGCGATAGACATACAGCCATAGATATACAGTATAACCATAGATATACAACCATAGACTTTCAACCATATACATACAGCCATAGATATACAGTATAACCACAGACATACAACCATAGACTTTCAACCATATACATACCGCCATAGATATACAGTATAACCATAGATATACAACTATATACATACAGCCATAGATAAACAGTATAACCATAGATATACAACAAAATACATACAGCCATAGATATACAGTATAACCATAGATATACAACTATATACATACCGCCATAGATATACAGTATAACCATAGATATACAACCATAGACATACAGCCATAGATATACAGTATAACCACAGATATACAACCATAGATATACAACCATAGACATACAGCCACATACAACTATAGACCTACAACCATAGACATACAGGCAAAGATATACAGTATAACCATAGATATACAACCATAGACTTTCAACCATATACATACAGCCATATACATACAGCCATAGATATACAACCATAGACATTCAACCATAGGGGCAGCAGTAGCTCAGTCTGTAGGGAGTTGGCTTGGGAACCGGAGGGTCACCGGTTCAAGTCCCGACATGGACCAAAAAACTGAGTGTGAACTGGTAGCGGGGCGCTTGTCAGGAGCAGCCCCATCACTCTGACATCTCTCCATTGTTGCATGTATGTGTGTTTCAGGTCTGCATGTACCATGTATAAGTTAAAAAAACAACAGAGTGTAAATTGAATTTCCCCACTGTGGGACTAATAAAGGTTGATCTTCTTCTATAGACATCCAACCATATGCATTCAACCATAGACAAACAGCCATAGATATTCAGTATAACCATAGATATACAACCATAGACATCAACCATATACATACAACCATATATACAACCACATACAACCATAGACATGCAGCCATAGATATACAGTATAACCATAGATATACAACCATAGATATACAACCATAGAAATACAGCCACATACAACTATAGACCTACAACCACAGACATACAGGCAAAGATATACAGTATAACCATAGATATACAACCATAGACATTCAACCATAAACATTCAACCATATACATACAACCATAGACAAACAGCCATAGATATAGAGTATAACCATAGATATACAACCATAGACTTTCAACCATATACATACAACCATAGATATACAGTATAACGATAGATATACAACCATAGACATTCAACCATATACATACAACCATAGACATAAAACCATAGATATACAGTATAACCACAGATATACAATCATATACATACCGCCATAGATATACTGTATAACCATAGATATACAAACATAGATATACAATATAACCATAGATATACAACCATGGGCTTTCAACCATATACATACAGCCATAGATATACAGCATAACCATAGACATACAACCATATACATACAGCCATAGATATACAGTATAACCATAGATATACAACCATAGACTTTCAACCATATATATACAGCCATAGATATACAGTATAACCATAGATATACAACTATATACATACGCCATAGTTATACAGTATAACCATAGATATACAACCATAGACATACAGCCATAGATATACAGTATAACCACAGATATACAACCATAGATATACAACCATAGACATACAGCCACATACAACTATAGACCTACAACCATAGACATACAGGCAAAGATATACAGTATAACCATAGATATACAACCATAGACTTTCAACCATATACATACAGCCATATACATACAGCCATAGATATACAACCATAGACATTCAACCATATATATACAGCCATAGATATACAGTATAACCATAGATATACAACTATATACATACGCCATAGTTATACAGTATAACCATAGATATACAACCATAGACATACAGCCATAGATATACAGTATAACCACAGATATACAACCATAGATATACAACCATAGACATACAGCCACATACAACTATAGACCTACAACCATAGACATACAGGCAAAGATATACAGTATAACCATAGATATACAACCATAGACTTTCAACCATATACATACAGCCATATACATACAGCCATAGATATACAACCATAGACATTCAACCATAGACATCCAACCATATACATACAACCATAGACAAACAGCCATAGATATTCAGTATAACCATAGATATACAACCATAGACATCCAACCATATACATACAACCATATATACAACCACATACAACCATAGACATGCAGCCATAGATATACAGTATAACCACAGATATACAACCATAGATATACAACCATAGAAATACAGCCACATACAACTATAGACCTACAACCATAGACATACAGGCAAAGATATACAGTATAACCATAGATATACAACCATAGACATTCAACCATAAACATTCAACCATATACATACAACCATAGACATACAACCATAGACAAACAGCCATAGATATACAGTATAACCATAGATATACAACCATAGACTTTCAACCATATACATACAACCATAGATATACAGTATAACGATAGATATACAACCATAGACATTCAACCATATACATACAACCATAGACATACAGCCATAGATACACAATACAACCACAGATTTACAACCATAGACATTCAATTACATACATACAACCACACATACAACCACATACAACCATAGACATGCAGCCATAGATATACAGTATAACCACAGATATACAACCATAGACATACAACCACAGACATACAGCCAAAGATATACAGTATAACCATATATATACAACCACAGACATTCAACCATATACAACCATAGACGTACAATCATAGACAAACAGCCATAGGCATATCAGCACAGTCATACAACCATATACATACAGCCATAGAAATACAACCATAGACATGCACCATAAAACTACAACCCTAGACATTCAACATATACAACCAGAGACATACAACCATATACAACCATAGACATACAACCATATACAGCCATACATAGACATACAACCATAGAAATACAACCATAGACATGCAACCACATAAATACAACCATAGACATGCACCATAAAACTACAACCATACTGTAGACATGCACCGTAGAATTACAACCATATACATACAACTACAGAAATACAACCATAGACATACAACCATATACAACCATAGACATACGACCATAGACATTCATCCATAGATGTATAACCATAGACACACAACATAGATTTACAACTACAGACACACAACATAGACATGCAACCATAGATTTACAACTATAAACATACAACCATTGACACACAACCATAGACATACAACCATAGATTTACAACTACAGACATACAACCATAGATCTACAACTATAGACCTACAACCACAGACATGCAACCATACACATACAATCATAGAAATACAACCATGGACACACAACAATAGAAATACAACCATATACAACTATAGACATTCAGCCATAGAAATACAACCATAGACATTCAACCATAGATTTACAACCATAGAAATACAACATACAACTATAGACATACAGCCATAGATATACAGTATAGCCATAGATTTCCAACCACAGACATACAATAAAAACATACAACCACAAATATACAACCATAGACATACAGCCATAGATATACATTATAACCATAGATTTACAACCATAGACATACAACCACAGGCATACAACCATAGACATACAGCCATATACAACCCTAGATATACAACCATAGACATTTAACCATAAACATTCAACCATAGAAATACAACCATAGACCTACAGCCACAGAAATACAACCATAGACATATATCCACAGACATATAACCATAGAAATACAACCCCGGATATATAACCATAGACATACAACTATCGACCTACGACCACAGTGTAGATTTATCTTGGAAAGTTTTATCTGTGACTTTGAGCTTCTACTGGAAAATGTATTTTTTGTTGTTTTTTTTTGAAGGATCAACACAGTATATGAGAGAAAATATTTTCTTATCAATCTTGTTTTCATTGTCACAAACCTTTACTTTCATAAATGCAACGTTGTGAGAGTTAAACCTCATTTCAAGCTTTTAAGAAAGAAATGAAACTATATATTAAGACAAAATCCTCTGGAAAAAACAAACGATGAGTTTTTGCTCCCATTTTAATGTTTTTACTGAAGTTACTATTATTTTATTTACAGTATATTAACCCCTGGCATGTTTTATTTTCTTTATTCATCCCGTGACTTCCTTTATTTATGCTGTTTACCTGTGTATTTAGTTCATTGTTCTTTATATTGCTTACAAATCTAAAATAAAGTTTATTGACAAAAAAATACAGCCATAGACCTTCAACCCTCTTATGGAGCCGCCTGCTGTTTCATTTGCTGCCGTTCGCACATTAAGGATCATAAATCGCTCTACATGCTGAAATGCTGCTGCACTGGAGTAAAAGTGTCAATAGTCCCTGAAAGTGGGGGCGGCAGTAGCTCAGTCTGTAGGGAGTTGGCTTGGGAACCTACTACTACCTACTAGGGTCACCGGTTCAAGTCCCGACATGGACCAAAAAACTGAGTGTGAACTGGTAGCTGGAGAGGTGCCAGTTTACCTCTTGGGCACTGCCGAGGTGCCCCTGAGCAAGGCACCAAACCCCCAACTGCTCGGGGCGCTTGTCAGGATCAGCCCCCTCACTCTGACATCTCTCCATTACTGCATGTATGTGTGTTTCAGGTCTGCATGAACCATGTATGAGTTTAACAGAGTGTAAATTCAATTTCCCCACTGTGGGACTAATAAAGGTAGATCTTCTTCTTCTTCTTCTTCTTCTTCTTCTTCTTCTTCTTCTTCTTAATAGCTTTAATGTTTGGAGTTTTAATTTTTATTGCTCTTGGTATTTCTATCTTCTGAACTGTGATCCAACGTTTCATGCTTCCTGATTTAACCCTCTGAGACCCACAACAGACCAGGTCCAGTCTTCATAGGGGAGTAATCACTAATGAGACCCACAACAGACCAGGTCCAGTCGTCTTCAGGGGGAGTAATCACTAATGAGACCCACAACAGACCAGGTCTAGTCTTCATAGGGGAGTAATCACTAATGAGACCCTCAACAGACCAGGTCCAGTCTTCTTTAAGGGGAGTAATCACTAATGAGACCCACAACAGACCAGGTCTAGTCTTCATAGGGGAGTAATCACTAATGAGACCCACAACAGACCAGGTCTAGTCTTCATAGGGGAGTAATCACTAATGAGACCCTAAACAGACCAGGTCTAGTCTTCATAGGGGAGTAATCGCTAATGAGACCCTCAACAGACCAGGTCCAGTCTTCTTTAGGGGGAGTAATCACTAATGAGACCCTCAACAGACCAGGTCCAGTCTTCTTTAAGGGGAGTAATCACTATTGAGACCCACAACAGACCAGGTCTAGTCTTCATAGGGGAGTAATCACTAATGAGACCCACAACAGACCAGGTCTAGTCTTCATAGGGGAGTAATCACTAATGAGACCCTCAACAGACCAGGTCCAGTCTTCATAGGGAGAGTAATCACTAATGAGACCCACAACAGACCAGGTCTAGTCTTCTTCAGGGGGAGTAATCACTAATGAGACCCACAACAGACCAGGTCCAGTCTTCATAGGGAGAGTAATCACTAATGAGACCCACAACAGACCAGGTCCACTCTTCATAGGGAGAGTAATCACTAATGAGACCCTCAACAGACCAGGTCCAGTCTTCTTGAGGGGGAGTAATCACTAATGAGACCCTCAACAGACCAGGTCCAGTCTTCTTTAAGGGGAGTAATCACTAATGAGACCCACAACAGACCAGGTCTAGTCTTCATAGGGGAGTAATCACTAATGAGACCCACAACAGACCAGGTCTAGTCTTCATAGGGGAGTAATCACTAATGAGACCCTCAACAGACCAGGTCCAGTCTTCATAGGGGAGTAATCACTAATGAGACCCTCAACAGACCAGGTCCAGTCTTCTTTAAGGGGAGTAATCACTAATGAGACCCTCAACAGACCAGGTCTAGTCTTCATAGGGGAGTAATCACTAATGAGACCCTCAACAGACCAGGTCCAGTCTTCATAGGGAGAGTAATCACTAATGAGACCCACAACAGACCAGGTCCAGTCTTCTTCAGGGGGAGTAATCACTAATGAGACCCACAACAGACCAGGTCCAGTCTTCTTCAGGGGGAGTAATCACTAATGAGACCCTCAACAGACCAGGTCTAGTCTTCTTTAAGGGGAGTAATCACTAATGAGACCCACAACAGACCAGGTCCAGTCTTCTTTAAGGGGAGTAATCACTAATGAGACCCACAACAGACCAGGTCTAGTCTTCATAGGGGAGTAATCACTAATGAGACCCTCAACAGACCAGGTCCAGTCTTCTTTAAGGGGAGTAATCACTAATGAGACCCACAACAGACCAGGTCTAGTCTTCATAGGGGAGTAATCACTAATGAGACCCACAACAGACCAGGTCCAGTCTTCATAGGGGAGTAATCACTAATGAGACCCACAACAGACCAGGTCTAGTCTTCATAGGGGAGTAATCACTAATGAGACCCTCAACAGACCAGGTCCAGTCTTCTTTAAGGGGAGTAATCACTAATGAGACCCACAACAGACCAGGTCTAGTCTTCATAGGGGGAGTAATCACTAATGAGACCCACAACAGACCAGGTCTAGTCTTCATAGGGGAGTAATCACTAATGAGACCCACAACAGACCAGGTCTAGTCTTCATAGGGGAGTAATCACTAATGAGACCCACAACAGACCAGGTCTAGTCTTCATAGGGGAGTAATCACTAATGAGACCCACAACAGACCAGGTCTAGTCTTCTTCAGGGGGAGTAATCACTAATGAGACCCACAACAGACCAGGTCTAGTCTTCTTCAGGGGGAGTAATCACTAATGAGACCCACAACAGACCAGGTCCAGTCTTCTTCAGGGGGAGTAATCACTAATGAGACCCACAACAGACCAGGTCCAGTCTTCTTCAGGGGGAGTAATCACTAATGAGACCCACAACAGACCAGGTCCAGTCTTCTTCAGGGGGAGTAATCACTAATGAGACCCACAACAGACCAGGTCCAGTCTTCATAGGGAGAGTAATCACTAATGAGACCCACAACAGACCAGGTCCAGTCTTCTTCAGGGGGAGTAATCACTAATGAGACCCACAACAGACCAGGTCTAGTCTTCTTTAAGGGGAGTAATCACTAATGAGACCCACAACAGACCAGGTCTAGTCTTCTTTAAGGGGAGTAATCACTAATGAGACCCACAACAGACCAGGTCCAGTCTTCTTTAAGGGGAGTAATCACTAATGAGACCCACAACAGACCAGGTCTAGTCTTCTTCAGGGGGAGTAATCACTAATGAGACCCTCAACAGACCAGGTCTAGTCTTCTTCAGGGGGAGTAATCAGCTCTGAGGGTCCAGTTCTTCTAGTTATTGATCAGAAGCAATAGAATGGATTCCTCTGAATGAACAGTGAAGGTGTATCAGTGTTTATAACAGTGTGATATTAATATCTGACGTCCATCCTCCTGCTCTGTCAGCTCTCATCTTCCACAGATTTGATGCTAAATTGAACCATTTTTACCACTAGACAACTGATCAAGATGATCAATAATCCTCCACAATACCACATTAAGACACCAAGACCTGGAGGAACACCATAGAAGAAGACCTGCTGGGATCTGGGATCAATAACTATTGACATTTGGAGATTTCTGTAGTAGTATAGTAGTAGTAGTAGTAGAGGCTGTGATTATCCTAGAGGTAGTAGTAGTAGTAGTAGTAGTAGTAGAGGCGGCGATTATCCTAGAGGTAGTAGTAGTAGTAGTAGTAGTAGTAGTAGTAGTAGAGGCTGTGATTATCCTAGAGGTAGTAGTAGTAGTAGTAGTAGTAGTAATAGTAGAGGCTGTGATTATCCTAGAGGTAGTAGTATAGTAGTAGTAGTAGTAGTAGAGGCTGTGATTATCCTAGAGGTAGTAGTAGTAGTAGTAGTAGTAGTAGTAGTAGAGGCTGTGATTATCCTAGAGGTAGTAGTAGTAGTAGTAGTAGAGGCTGTAATTATCCTAGAGGTAGTAGTAGTAGTAGTAGTAGTAGTAGTAGCAGTAGTAGTAGTAGTAGTAGTAGTAGTAGTAGTAGAGGCTGTGATTATCCTAGAGGTAGTAGTATAGTAGTAGTAGTAGTAGTAGAGGCTGTGATTATCCTAGAGGTAGTAGTAGTAGTAGTAGTAGTAGTAGTAGTAGAGGCTGTGATTATCCTAGAGGTAGTAGTAGTAGTAGTAGTAGAGGCTGTAATTATCCTAGAGGTAGTAGTAGTAGTAGTAGTAGTAATAGTAGAGGCTGTGATTATCCTAGAGGTAGTAGTGGTAGTAGTGGTAGTAGTAGTAGTAGTAAAAGTAGTAGTAGTAGTAGTTGTAGAGGCTGTGATTATCCTAGAGGTAGTAGTGGTAGTAGTAGGAGTAGTAGTGGTAGTAGTAGTAGTAGTAAAAGTAGTAGTAGTAGTAGTTGTAGAGGCTGTGATTATCCTAGAGGTAGTAGTAGTAGTAGTAGTAGGAGGAGTAGTAGTAGTAGAGGCTGTGATTATCCTAGAGGTAGTAGTGGTAGTAGTAGGAGTAGTAGTGGTAGTAGTAGTAGTAGTAGTAAAAGTAGTAGTAGTAGTAGTAGTAGAGGCTGTGATTATCCTAGAGGTAGTAGTAGTAGTAGTAGTAGTAGAGGCTGTGATTATCCTAGAGGTAGTAGTGGTAGTAGTAAGAGTAGTAGTGGTAGTAGTAGTAGTAGTAAAAGTAGTAGTAGTAGTAGTAGTAGAGGCTGTGATTATCCTAGAGGTAGTAGTAGTAGTAGTAGTAGTAGTAGTAGTAGTAGTAGAGGCTGTGATTATCCTAGAGGTAGTAGTAGTAGTAGTAGTAGTAGTAGTAATAGTAGAGGCTGTGATTATCCTAGAGGTAGTAGTAGTAGTAGTAGTAGTAGTAGTAGTAGAGGCTGTAATTATCCTAGAGGTAGTAGTAGTAGTAGTAGTAGTAGTAGTAGAGGCTGTGATTATCCTAGAGGTAGTAGTAGTAGTAGTAGTAGTAGAGGCTGTGATTATCCTAGAGGTAGTAGTGGTAGTAGTAAGAGTAGTAGTGGTAGTAGTAGTAGTAGTAAAAGTAGTAGTAGTAGTAGTAGTAGTAGAGGCTGTGATTATCCTAGAGGTAGTAGTAGTAGTAGTAAAAGTAGTAGTAGTAGTAGTCGTAGAGGCTGTGATTATCCTAGAGGTAGTAGTAGTAGTAGTAAAAGTAGTAGTAGTAGTAGTCGTAGAGGCTGTGATTATCCTAGAGGTAGTAGTAGTAGTAGTAGTAGTAGAGGCTGATTATCCTAGAGGTAGTAGTAGTAGTAGTAGGAGTAGTAGTAGTAGTAGTAGAGGCTGATTATCCTAGAGGTAGTAGTAGTAGTAGTAGGAGTAGTAGTGGTAGTAGTAGTAGGAGTAGTAGTGGTAGTAGTAGTAGTAAAAGTAGTAGTAGTAGTAGTAATAGTAGAGGCT
>CAMQGK010000058.1:1060000-1252500 GCA_947000775.1 Pterois miles | reverse complement strand
CTTCAGCTGACCGTGACCAGACCAGCCACTGCAGCGCCGCCTTCCTGCGCTGTGATTGGTCGTATTCCAAGAAAGGCGGACGTCGTAGAAAAATAGGTCTCAGAGGAGTTCCAGGAGTGAAAAGTCCGCGACACACACTGCGTCCTCTGAGCGGCGCCGGCCTTCGTCTACTGCATGATGAAGCCAGGCTGCGGGGCCAGGCGGGGGGGAGGCCTCTGAGGCAGAGCTGGCGGGTACTGAGCTAGGAAGTGGTTCGGGTAGCCGGAGGAGACGCTGGGGAAGGGTTGGCCCGTTCTGGGAGGGATCGGCGGGTACGGCGATGCCGAGTACATGACCGGAGGCTGGAGGGCGGCGGTCGGAGCTGGATTGAGAACCGGCGCCGGCTGGGACGGAGGAAGTGGGGGTTTCCTCCTGGGCTGAGCGACGGGCGAGGAGGCGCTGCCGGCCTCGCCGAGGAGGGACGAAGACGACACATCCTGAGAGCGGGAGTTAGGGAGCGCCGCCTGGGGGAGCCGCTGGCCGTTCAGCACCATCTCCTGCAGCTTCTCGATCTTCACCCTCCTCAAGTGGGCCAACTTCCTGTTGCTCTGGTAGGCATCGATGAAGGAGTCCAGGGTCATGTCCCCGTCCAGGAAGGAATCGGCCATATTCTGGTAAAGACATTTCAGACAGTTTTAGACAGAGATGTCCCCTCTGACCCCGTTTAGACCCAGCTGGGTCTAGAATCACACAGAAACCACAAACTGTAAACTGCAGCTGATCATCTGAGTGTTTAGTTCATCAATCACTGATTCAGTACCATTAATAGTCCGTTATGACTGAGTGAATTCACAGTAACATTTATTCAGTTAACAGTTTCCAGAGGCGGCGAGTTGAGCTGGACGCCCCTGATTTACATAAAGTAGCCTAGACCTCAACTCTGGGGAGAGACCCACATGACGGCCCGTCTCTCTAAAAGCACCGCAGCACTACCACAATGCATTGCACCGCTGCTCACACAGACAGCAGGCTCGCTGGAGACGAGCCAGGCCGGCGCAGGATCAATAACCGCCGATCGCATGACGGTTAGATTTATGTCCGACTTGATCTGATGTCATCACCACGTGGCAACGATCACCTGACGAGATCGAGACGGCCGCAGTTTTTAAAGCCAGCTCCTCTCCAACGACTGCAAGATCCAAGGCATTATGGGTAACGCCTGGCTGTCACCTGATCACAGAGCTTAGTCTGGCAGCAAACACCAGGTGTCGAAGTCTGAACTTTCTGTGCAGTTGTAATATTTAATGCTAGATTGTAGGTTATTAGTCTCAATGAAGGTTTCATCTGTTAACAAACACATCTGGTGTGGTTGATAATAATAATAATAATAATAATAATGAAGGTTATTTATATAGCACATAATATATTTTACAAAGAGTTTTACAAGGCGGACATAAAAATAATAAAAGATAATATCCAACAAAAGAAAAATGCACATTTACACATAAAATTATTTATTATTATTATTAACAAATACAAATAAATCTGAGCGTCTTCTGAAAACTACAAGTAGCCTACAGATCAGATCTGACAGGAAGTCTCTGAAATGAAATTCTGCCAGAAACTGTCTGACCTGTGGTGTTAATCCCCACCCCCTGCCGTTAGTCTCCACCCCATTAGTCCCCACCCCTTGCGTTAGTCTCCGCCCCTTTTCCTTAGTCTCCGCCCCCTCATGTTAGTCTCTGCCCCCTGACATTAGTCCCCGCCCCCTCCTGTTCATCTCTGCCCCCTGCACCTAGTCTCCGCCCCCTCCTGTTAGTCTCTGCCCCCTCCTGTTAATCTCTGCCCCCTGCACCTAGTCTCCGCCTCCTCCTGTTAGTCTCTGCCCCCTGCACCTAGTCTCCGCCCCCTCCTGTTAGTCTCTGCCCCCTGCCCTTGGTCCCCGCCCCCTTCCCTTAGTCCCCACCCCCTCCTGTTAGTCTCTGCCCCCTCCTGTTCATCTCTGCCCCCTGCACCTAGTCTCCGCCCCCTCCTGTTAGTCTCTGCCCCCTGCCCTTGGTCCCCGCCCCCTTCCCTTAGTCCCCACCCCCTCCTGTTAGTCTCTGCCCCCTGCCCTTGGTCCCCGCCCCCTTCCCTTAGTCCCCACCCCCTCCTGTTAGTCTCTGCCCCCTGCCCTTGGTCCCCGCCCCCTTCCCATAGTCCCCACCCCCTCCTGTTAGTCTCTGCCCCCTGCCCTTGGTCCCCACCCCCTTCCCTTAGTCCCCACCCCCTCCTGTTAGTCTCTGCCCCCTGCCCTTGGTCCCCGCCCCCTTCCCTTAGTCCCCACCCCCTCCTGTTAGTCTCTGCCCCCTGCCCTTGGTCCCCGCCCCCTTCCCTTAGTCCCCGCCCCCTCCTGTTAGTCTCTGCCCCCTGCCCTTGGTCCCCGCCCCCTTCCCTTAGTCCCCACCCCCTCCTGTTAGTCTCTGCCCCCTGCCCTTGGTCCCCGCCCCTACCAATAGTCCCCGCCCCTGGTAGAGGACATGGATCAGTGAGTGCTGCTCACCTCGGTCTCCTCTTCTATCTTCGCTCCTTCAGCCTGCAGCAGAGCCAGCAGGATGTCCAGAGACGTGTTTCCTGACTTGTGATCTGTTACAAGAAACACAGCACAGGTCTCATTATTATGACATTATTACCGTACTTTCCAGACTAAAAGGCGCACTTAAAATCCTTAAATTTTCTCAAAAGGTGACAGTGCACCTTATAATACGGTGCGGCTTATATATGAATTCTTGTTGTGCTGACTGACCTCCTCGAACCAATTGTATGTGGTACAGGGCGTCAAAAATCTGTCAAAATGTTTTATTATGAGTTTGGTGAGCTTCGAAGCTGCACCGCTGGGTGGATTGTAGGAGCATTACGGTAACAGCAGTCAGGCGCCTGGCGGAGTAATACTACTGACAGTAGTCAGGCGCCTCACGGAGTAATACTACTGACAGTAGTCAGGCGCCTGGCGGAGTAATACTACTGACAGTAGTCAGGCGCCTGGCGGAGTAACACTACTGACAGTGGTCAGGCGCCTGGCGGAGTAATACTACTGACAGTAGTCAGGCGCCTGGCGGAGTAATACTACTGACAGTAGTCAGGCGCCTGGCAGAGTAATACTACTGATAGTAGTCAGGCGCCTGGCGGAGTAATACTACTGACAGTAGTCAGGCGCCTGGCGGAGTAATACTACTGATAGTAGTCAGGCGCCTGGCGGAGTAATACTACTGACAATAGTCAGGCGCCTGGCGGAGTAATACTACTGACAGTAGTCAGGCGCCTGGTGGAGTAATACTACTGACAGTAGTCAGGCGCCTGGCAGAGTAATACTACTGACAGTAGTCAGGCGCCTGGCGGAGTAATACCACTGATAGTAGTCAGGCGCCTGGCGGAGTAATACTACTGACAATAGTCAGGCGCCTGGCGGAGTAATACTACTGACAGTAGTCAGGTGCCTGGCGGAGTAATACTACTGACAGTAGTCAGGCGCCTGGCGGAGTAATACTACTGACAATAGTAAGGCGCCTGGCAGAGTAATACTACTGACAGTAGCCAGGCAGCTGGCGGAGTAATACTACTGTTACTGTGCTTTGACAGATCGGCACCGTAACATTATCATGTGTGTATAAGGAGCCAAAATGGCAGCTGTGAAGAGACATGCTGACGAAGCAGATTTCCAGCTTCAGGCTATCAGTCAGCAGCAGAACATGGGAATAGAGCAGCGGAGAGAGAATTTAATATTAATGAATCAATGGTACGAAGTGGAGGAAGAAGAAGATGAGCTGCACCACGTAAAGAAGACCAACCAGAGTTTCTGAGGAACAAAGAACAGTGGGTTATTCAGCAGGTCGTTCAGAGTTAAACTGAGAGCTGCGTGGGAGCGTTGGATGACAGAAGGCCAACACACATTCACCAAGACAGGGAGGCAACGCCAGGCCAGTTCCTCCACTATCTGCCAATGGATCAGGAAGACAGGAACCATCACTGAACAGCTAAGTAACAGCAACCAGACTGACTTGATAATGACCAGACTGACTTGATAATGACCAGACTGACTTGATAATGACCTGACCGACTCGATAACGACCAGACGGATTCGGGCTGCTCGATGCCGAAGTTGCCCGACTGTTTAACTCAGACACTGATGATGAAGGATTTGATGGATCTGTGGACGAGGAATGAACTGAAAAAAACTGAAAGTCAGTGTATTGTTTTGTATTTCGTGTTCCAACTGAAACACGTTGAGAGTTATTGAAGTTATTGAGTTGTTAAATTAATGGAATCAAGTTTGACTTATCTGACCGTTTTGTTTTGCTTATAATCCGGTGTGTTTTATAATCCGGTGCGTTTTAGAATCCGGTGCGTTTTATAATCCGGTGCGTTTAATAATCCGGTGCGTTTTAGAATCCGGTGCGTTTAATAATCCGGTGCGTTTTAGAATCCGGTGCGTTTTAGAATCCGGTGCGTTTAATAATCCGGTGCGTTTAATAATCCGGTGCGTTTAATAATCCGGTGCGTTTTAGAATCCGGTGCGTTTAATAATCCGGTGCGTTTAATAATCCGGTGCGTTTAATAATCCGGTGCGTTTAATAATCCGGTGCGTTTTAGAATCCGGTGCGTTTTAGAATCCGGTGCGTTTAATAATCCGGTGCGTTTAATAATCCGGTGCGTTTTAGAATCCGGTGCGTTTTAGAATCCGGTGCGTTTTAGAATCCGGTGCGTTTTAGAATCCGGTGCGTTTAATAATCCGGTGCGTTTTAGAATCCGGTGCGTTTTAGAATCCGGTGCGTTTTAGAATCCGGTGCGTTTTAGAATCCGGTGCGTTTAATAATCCGGTGCGTTTAATAATCCGGTGCGTTTTAGAATCCGGTGCGTTTTAGAATCCGGTGCGTTTTAGAATCCGGTGCGTTTTAGAATCCGGTGCGTTTTAGAATCCGGTGCGTTTTATAATCCGGTGCGTTTAATAATCCGGTGCGTTTTAGAATCCGGTGCGTTTTAGAATCCGGTGCGTTTTAGAATCCGGTGCGTTTTAAAATCCGGTGCGTTTTATAATCCGGTGCGTTTTATAATCCGGTGCGTTTTATAATCCGGTGTGCCGTATGGTCTGGAAAATACAGTATTATAATTATTATTATTATATTATCGGTCCTGAACTGAGCGACACCAGTCACATGATAGACAGATGTAAAACTGCTCATAAGAGCCACACTGACTGAATACTGGACTTCCTGATGGACTATTAATGCATTAATAAATAATAAACCCAGTGTTACTGAGGGTCTACAGCCCTACACTCATCACCTCCTCTACACAACCTTTTAACACACTAGAGACACTCCACAGTGGACAGAGTCCAGTCATGCTGTCCTGCTGCAGACCAGCGACCTGGACCTGGACTCGCTGATGAATGAACCTGTCGACCTACCAGCTCACGTTTCTCTGATGCTGAATGTCTGCAGTTCTGTGAGGCTGTACTGAGCTCCAGCAGCGCTACAGCTAAATGCTAACATTATGATGGTTAGTTATGATGAGATATATATAACTGGTATCAAAACATCCCACTCCAAACCTCTAATGTCACCCTTGCGGGGACACATCGTGGTTAATTAAAGCCAGTTTGGTTGAAATTCTCTTCACAACATGAAAGCAATCAAATCAATCAAATGTTCTGACACAAAAATTAAAAAGATCTGGTGTCTGAAGCTGTAAAGAAACTGTCCAATCATTTCATTTGGCCCGAAGGTAATGATTGGATGGTCCACCTGTCTCCCTACCAGTCTACCTACCTGTCTATCTACCAGTCTACCTGTCTATCTACCAGTCTATTAGTCTACCTACCTGTCTATCTACCAGTCTACCTACCTGTCTATCTACCAGTCTATTAGTCTACCTACCTGTCTATCTACCAGTCTACCTACCTGTCTACCTACCTATCTACCTGTCTACCTACCAGTCTACCTACCTGTCTATCTACCAGTCTACCTGTCTACCAGTCTACCTACCAGTCTACCTGTCTCCCTACCTGTCTACCTGTCCCCTGATAATGTTGGGGAGTGTCTCTGAAGGGACAAAGTCAGTGTTGGTGACTTGGTGACTTGGTGTCTCTGTCTGTAGATTCAGGGCCTGTTGGACCTGGTGCTGCTGGTACTTTAACTGGAGTAGAGTTGGGACCCTGAGCTGGATTCAGGTTTAAACCTGGTGGACTCTTCAGGATCAGAACCAGGTTTATTTGCTGAGATGTCAGGACTTTGACTCTGGCTGTATCCACGTCTACAGAACAGAAATAACAGTATCTCTAGCTGGTCTCTCCAGCTTTAAGGGTTAAAAAGGGTAAACGATGCCGATTTAAGAATGTGAAAGAAAAAAGACCAGCGGAAGCAAAGAGGTGGTTAAAAAGGGCGGCTATGTGTTACTGGGCACACGTCCATGACGGTGGTGTGTCACTTCTGAATTTAGGAATCCAGTGGACGGTTATTGAGGAGACTGGATCCAGCACCAGGAAGTAGAGGAGTAAAGAGTGACAGACACCAGAGGAAATAAACAGGCTGCCTGGTTGACCTAGATCCACTTCCTGTATCTGATGGGGAGTACTACCTCGCTCTGTTAAAGCTCTAAACAGAACCACACCTCGAACTGAACGGTTAACGAGCTCGCCAGACTCCATGAGAACAAGATGGCCGATGGCTCAGACTGTCTGTACACCAGACCAGAACACACCAGAACCACTGAACAGAACAGAACAGAACCACTGGGCCTCCCGCAGGGACACCACAACTGGGTCAGCTTTTGGAGAAACACAACCTGACATCACGCTGCGGCGGCCAATCACGGAGAGTTGTCCAACCCAACCATAAAGACGTGAATCACTGTGTCGTCACTTCCTGTTAATCACCTCCTGTCGGTCACTTCTGTCTGCAGGCTCAGAACGTCTGGTTCATCTGGAGACCACTCCTCTGATTTGTTCCTCTGGAGAGAAAGTGATCGTGTCCACTAACCGTGTCCGTCCACTAACTGTGTCCACTAACCGTGTCCGTCCACTAACCGTGTCCGTCCACTAACTGTGTCCACTAACTGTGTCCACTAACCGTGTCCACTAAACGTGTCTGTCTACTAACCGTGTCCACTAACTGTGTCCACTAACCGTGTCCACTAACCGTGTCTGTCTACTAACTGTGTCCACTAACCGTGTCCACTAACCGTGTCCGTCCACTAACTGTGTCCACTAAACGTGTCTGTCTACTAACCGTGTCTGTCTACTAACCGTGTCCACTAACTGTGTCCACTAAACGTGTCTGTCTACTAACCGTGTCCACTAACTGTGTCCACTAACCGTGTCCACTAACCGTGTCTGTCTACTAACTGTGTCCACTAACCGTGTCCACTAACCGTGTCCACTAACCGTGTCTGTCTACTAACTGTGTCCACTAAACGTGTCTGTCTACTAACTGTGTCCACTAACTGTGTCCACTAAACGTGTCCACTAACCCTGTCCGTCTACTAACCGTGTCCACTAACCCTGTCCGTCTACTAACCGTGTCCACTAACCGTGTCTGTCTACTAACCGTGTCCACTAACCCTGTCCGTCTACTAACCGTGTCCACTAAACGTGTCTGTCTACTAACTGTGTCCACTAACTGTGTCCACTAAACGTGTCCACTAACCCTGTCCGTCTACTAACCGTGTCCACTAACCCTGTCTGTCTACTAACTGTGTCCACTAACCGTGTCTGTCTACTAACTGTGTCCACTAACCGTGTCCGTCCACTAACTGTGTCCACTAAACGTGTCCACTAACCCTGTCCGTCTACTAACCGTGTCCATTAACCCTGTCCGTCTACTAACCGTGTCCACTAACCGTGTCTGTCTACTAACTGTGTCCACTAAACGTGTCCACTAAACGTGTCCACTAAACGTGTCCGTCTACTAACCGTGTCCACTAAACGTGTCCACTAAACGTGTCCGTCTACTAACCGTGTCCACTAAACGTGTCCACTAACCGTGTCCACTAAACGTGTCTGTCTACTAACTGTGTCCACTAACCGTGTCCTCTAAACGTGTCCACTAACCGTGTCCACTAAACGTGTCTGTCTACTAACCGTGTCCACTAACTATGTCCGTCTACTAACCATGTCCACTAACCGTGTCCTCTAAACGTGTCTGTCTACTAAGCGTGTCCACTAACCGTGTCCGTCTACTAACCGTGTCCACTAACTGTGTCCACTAAACGTGTCCACTAAAAGTGTCCTTCCACTAACCGTGTCCACTAAACGTGTCCGTCTACTAACCGTGTCCACTAAGCGTGTCAACTAAACGTGTCCACTAACCGTGTCAACTAAACGTGCCCGTCTTCTAACCGTGTCCACTAAACGTGTCCGTCTACTAACCATGTCCACTAAATGTGTCCGTCTACTAACCGTGTCCACTAAACGTGTCCACTAACCGTGTCAACTAAACGTGCCCGTCTACTAACCGTGTCCACTAAACGTGTCCGTCTACTAACCGTGTCCACTAAACGTGTCCGTCTACTAACCGTGTCCACTAAACGTGTCCATTAAACGTGTCTACTAACCGTGTCCGTCTACTAACCGTGTCCACTAACTGTGTCCGTCTACTAACCATGTCCACTAACCGTGTCCTCTAAACGTGTCCGTCTACTAACCGTGTCCACTAACCGTGTCCACTAACCGTGTCCTCTAAACGTGTCCGTCCACTAACCGTGTCCACTAAACGTGTCCGTCTGCTAACCGTGTCCACTAACCGTGTCAACTAAACGTGTCCACTAACCGTGTCAACTAAACGTGCCCGTCTACTAACCGTGTCAACTAACCGTGTCAACTAAACGTGCCCGTCTACTAACCATGTCCACTAACTGTGTCCACTAACCCTGTCCGTCTACTAACCGTGTCCACTAACCATGTCCACTAAACGTGTCTGTCTACTAACTGTGTCCACTAACCATGTCCGTCTACTAACCGTGTCCACTAAACGTGTCCTCTAAACGTGTCCGTCTACTAACCGTGTCCGTCTACTAACCGTGTCCACTAACCGTGTCCTCTAAACGTGTCCGTCTACTAACCGTGTCCACTAAACGTGTCCTCTAAACGTGTCCGTCTACTAACCGTGTCCGTCTACTAACCGTGTCCACTAACCGTGTCCTCTAAACGTGTCCGTCTACTAACCGTGTCCACTAACTGTGTCCACCCGCTGACAGGTACCAGATATTAATACAGTACATTACAATATACTTGATTGTCCCACTGAGAGGAGTTTGTCTTGGACTCGGGTCCTAAATGCCTTGACAGCCACAATGACATCAAGCATCCCCAGGCTGCCATCTCAACAACAGCTACAGAACAGTATTACACAGATCCCATACAGCACATACATACACCAATCAGAGACGAGATAAGATCACCACAGGAAGAGACCCATAAAATGATGAACGATCTTCGGCCTCAAGCAGCACCGTTCAGGAATATAATGGAGGCTGGAACCAATGAACTGTTGAACCGGTTCAGGTTCCAGTTGTGGACTCCGTGTGGTCTGCCGGAGGGTGGGACTCATTTTCTGAATGAAGAACATGGATGGCTCAGCCACTACCCTCTGGGCTTGCTTAAGGACAGTCTGCTCGTAAATGGACTGCAAGCACTGACTTTTTCCCATCGCCTTCACGGCCGTCTGCACCAAACGAGCCAGTTTGGTTTTCAGCTTTGCTGTAAGGTTGCCATACCAGGCTGACATCCCATATCGGACTAATCTCTCCAGTACCGCCTGATAAAATAAAAACATGATGCTTTAGTATACCCTATAGTCTGTCTGCCCTAGTCACGGTCCGAGTCGTGTATGTACCATTCAGTTCATCTGAAATAGGCTATGAGGCCGATTGTATATCCTGTTTATTGTCACTCTAGAAATCAGGGCCTATGGACAGAAGCTGGGACACGGTGGGCAGGAATATGAGGTAGAACATATTTACAGTGTAACTGAAGCTGAGGTCCTGCGTTGTGATTGGCTCAATGTCGGCGAGGGCGGACCAGATTTTACTGCATGTTTCTCAACCACCATCACTGTGTTCACACTACCACAGTTATTAACTCACCACCACACGTTAGCTCAGCGGCTAACAGAGAATAGTAAACATGTCAGTAAATGACTGTAGTTCCTTCTAGTCAGCAGTGATCAGCAGTTGTTCAGGAGTTTATTGTGAAGGGAGGAACAGCAGCAGTGAAGAGATGATGATCTGTTATTGATGAGGGTCTGAACTACAGAGCCTCCATGTTATTAATATATTATCCTCATAAAGTTTAGGAGCAACATAACCCTCGACTACACAAGCTGAAATTAAAGCTGGCAGTAGACTCTGTAGTCTGTTAGGTTAGTTTGTCATGTATCTTAGTAGTAAACTAAAGCTGGCAGTAGACTCTGTAGTCTGTTAGGTTAGTTTGTCATGTATCTTAGTAGTAAACTAAAGCTGGCAGTAGACTCTGTAGTCTGTTTAGGTTAGTTTGTCATGTATCTCAGTGGTAAACTAAAGCTGGCAGTAGACTCTGTAGTCTGTTAGGTTAGTTTGTCATGTATCTCAGTAGTAAACTAAAGCTGGCAGTAGGCTCTGTAGTCTGACTGTTAGGTTAGTTTGTCATGTATCTCAGTAGTAAACTAAAGCTGGCAGTAGACTCTGTAGTCTGTTAGGTTAGTTTGTCATGTATCTTAGTAGTAAACTAAAGCTGGCAGTAGGCTCTGTAGTCTGACTGTTTAGGTTAGTTTGTCATGTATCTCAGTAGTAAACTAAAGCTGGCAGTAGGCTCTGTAGTCTGACTGTTCAGGTTAGTTTGTCATGTATCTTAGTAGTAAACTAAAGCTGGCAGTAGACTCTGTAGTCTGACTGTTTAGGTTAGTTTGTCATGTATCTCAGTAGTAAACTAAAGCTGGCAGTAGGCTCTGTAGTCTGTTAGGTTAGTTTGTCATGTATCTTAGTAGTAAACTAAAGCTGGCAGTAGACTCTGTAGTCTGTTAGGTTAGTTTGTCATGTATCTTAGTAGTAAACTAAAGCTGGCAGTAGACTCTAGTCTGACTGTTTAGGTTAGTTTGTCATGTATCTCAGTAGTAAACTAAAGCTGGCAGTAGGCTCTGTAGTCTGACTGTTAGGTTAGTTTGTCATGTATCTTAGTAGTAAACTAAAGCTGGCAGTAGACTCTGTAGTCTGTTCAGGTTAGTTTGTCATGTATCTCAGTAGTAAACTAAAGCTGGCAGTAGGCTCTGTAGTCTGACTGTTTAGGTTAGTTTGTCATGTATCTCAGTAGTAAACTAAAGCTGGCAGTAGGCTCTGTAGTCTGACTGTTAGGTTAGTTTGTCATGTATCTTAGTAGTAAACTAAAGCTGGCAGTAGACTCTGAAGTCTGACTGTTAGGTTAGTTTGTCATGTATCTCAGTAGTAAACTAAAGCTGGCAGTAGACTCTGTAGTCTGACTGTTAGGTTAGTTTGTCATGTATCTCAGTAGTAAACTAAAGCTGGCAGTAGGCTCTGTAGTCTTACTAGGTTAGTTTGTCATGTATCTCAGTAGTAAACTAAAGCTAGCAGTAGGCTCTGTAGTCTTACTAGGTTAGTTTGTCATGTATCTCAGTAGTAAACTAAAGCTAGCAGTAGGCTCTGTAGTCTCACTGTTAGGTTAGTTTGTCATGTATCTCAGTAGTAAACTAAAGCTGGCAGTAGGCTCTGTAGTCTGACTGTTTAGGTTAGTTTGTCATGTATCTTAGTAGTAAACTAAAGCTGGCAGTAGACTCTGTAGTCTGACTGTTTAGGTTAGTTTGTCATGTATCTTAGTAGTAAACTAAAGCTGGCAGTAGACTCTGTAGTCTGACTGTTTAGGTTAGTTTGTCATGTATCTTAGTAGTAAACTAAAGCTGGCAGTAGACTCTGTAGTCTGACTGTTTAGGTTAGTTTGTCATGTATCTTAGTAGTAAACTAAAGCTGGCAGTAGACTCTGTAGTCTGACTGTTTAGGTTAGTTTGTCATGTATCTTAGTAGTAAACTAAAGCTGGCAGTAGACTCTGTAGTCTGACTGTTTAGGTTAGTTTGTCATGTATCTCAGTAGTAAACTAAAGCTGGCAGTAGGCTCTGTAGTCTGACTGTTAGGTTAGTCTGTCATGTATCTCAGTAGTAAACTAAAGCTGGCAGTAGGCTCTGTAGTCTGACTGTTAGGTTAGTTTGTCATGTATCTCAGTAGTAAACTAAAGCTGGCAGTAGACTCTGTAGTCTGTTAGGTTAGTTTGTCATGTATCTTAGTAGTAAACTAAAGCTGGCAGTAGGCTCTGTAGTCTGACTGTTTAGGTTAGTTTGTCATGTATCTCAGTAGTAAACTAAAGCTGGCAGTAGGCTCTGTAGTCTGACTGTTAGGTTAGTTTGTCATGTATCTTAGTAGTAAACTAAAGCTGGCAGTAGACTCTGTAGTCTGTTTAGGTTAGTTTGTCATGTATCTTAGTAGTAAACTAAAGCTGGCAGTAGGCTCTGTAGTCTGACTGTTTAGGTTAGTTTGTCATGTATCTTAGTAGTAAACTAAAGCTGGCAGTAGGCTCTGTAGTCTGACTGTTTAGGTTCTGTAGTCTCACTGTTAGGTTAGTTTGTCATGTATCTCAGTAGTAAACTAAAGCTGGCAGTAGGCTCTGTAGTCTTACTAGGTTAGTTTGTCATGTATCTCAGTAGTAAACTAAAGCTAGCAGTAGGCTCTGTAGTCTCACTGTTAGGTTAGTTTGTCATGTATCTCAGTAGTAAACTAAAGCTGGCAGTAGGCTCTGTAGTCTTACTAGGTTAGTTTGTCATGTATCTCAGTAGTAAACTAAAGCTGGCAGTAGGCTCTGTAGTCTGACTGTTAGGTTAGTTTGTCATGTATCTTAGTAGTAAACTAAAGCTGGCAGTAGGCTCTGTAGTCTTACTAGGTTAGTTTGTCATGTATCTCAGTAGTAAACTAAAGCTGGCAGTAGACTCTGTAGTCTGACTGTTTAGGTTAGTTTGTCATGTATCTTAGTAGTAAACTAAAGCTGGCAGTAGACTCTGTAGTCTGTTTAGGTTAGTTTGTCATGTATCTCAGCAGTAAACTAAAGCTGGCAGTAGGCTCTGTAGTCTGACTGTTTAGGTTAGTTTGTCATGTATCTCAGTAGTAAACTAAAGCTGGCAGTAGACTCTGTAGTCTGACTGTTTAGGTTAGTTTGTCATGTATCTCAGTAGTAAACTAAAGCTGGCAGTAGACTCTGTAGTCTGACTGTTAGGTTAGTTTGTCATGTATCTTAGTAGTAAACTAGAGCTGGCAGTAGACTCTGTAGTCTGACTGTTAGGTTAGTTTGTCATGTATCTCAGTAGTAAACTAAAGCTGGCAGTAGGCTCTGTAGTCTGACTGTTAGGTTAGTTTGTCATGTATCTTAGTAGTAAACTAAAGCTGGCAGTAGACTCTGTAGTCTGTTAGGTTAGTTTGTCATGTATCTTAGTAGTAAACTAAAGCTGGCAGTAGACTCTGTAGTCTGACTGTTTAGGTTAGTTTGTCATGTATCTCAGTAGTAAACTAAAGCTGGCAGTAGACTCTGTAGTCTGTTTAGGTTAGTTTGTCATGTATCTCAGTAGTAAACTAAAGCTGGCAGTAGACTCTGTAGTCTGCTGAGATAAAGCAGCTCTTCCTCTCTACCAGCAGGACTTGTAGTGGTCAGGACAGAGGACAGAGGACAGAGGACAGGAGGACAGAGGACAGGAGGATGGAGGACAGAGGACAGGAGGACAGAGGACAGGAGGATGGAGGACGGAGGACAGGAAGATGGAGGACGGAGGACAGGAGGACGGAGGACAGAGGACAGGAGGACAGAGGACAGGAGGATGGAGGACGGAGGACAGGAGGATGGAGGACGGAGGACAGAGGACAGAGGACAGGAGGATGGAGGACAGGAGGATGGAGGACGGAGGACAGAGGACAGGAGGACAGAGGACAGGAGGACAGAGGACAGGAGGACAGGAGGATGGAGGACGGAGGACAGAGGACAGGAGGACAGAGGACAGGAGGACAGAGGACAGGAGGACGGAGGACAGGAGGAAGGACTGATACTGACTGATGTTTGTGTCCTTCAGTCTTTATAAACTTCACTCAGGAATCTGATTGATTTTATTGATCTGTCAGATTGTCTCCAGTCAGATATTAATGAGTTTCTATGGTGACTCTGCTGTTGTCAACATTACTGTTGCTGCTCTAGAAACAACATGAGTCCTAGTTGGATTTAAATATTCAATTAATAATCTGGTTCTGACTTTAAACCAACCAGGCTGACATCAGTAGAGCTAATGTGATCACTTCAATATTAATTTATCATAAGTCATGTCATCATCTCAGTATTGATCAGTGTTATTGATCATGGCAGATTTTCCTCATATGGTGCTGCCTAGTTTATGTTACTGTAGTTTAAAAAGCTCTAGTGCTGCTGACCTGATGCTGACCTTTATGTTGATGATTAGTTTTTATTTATTGATTCTTGTTAATAACTCAGAGTCTCTTTTCTTTTAGATCAGAAGTCCAGCCATCAGAGTTTAGTTCCAGATGTTAGTCTGCTGTTGAGAGACAAACAGCTGTTGACTCATTCTGACAAATGAATGAAAATCGTGTTTAAATTGAAGTTGGAAATCTGCTTCCTGCTGGACCAGAAATATCCCGAACCAAACCGAAAACCGAGACCCCAAACCGTGAACTTTACGAACCGTCCCACCCCTATGAACATCACACCACTGAACAAAGTGCTCTGTGTCAGAAAACTAGGATGAAGGGACTGAATCTTTATGCAGTAGGTGGATTTAAGTACACGGTTAAAGATGGACTGAATCCTGAGTGGGTCAATTACAGTCCTGCAGCTCGTAGCAGTTAAAATAGTCCCCTTTACTTTATTACACTGATTCTCAAACCTAAGAAAGGAAGTCATTTAGTTCATTTGCGTTCCCCAAATCATCACCAGTACTGAAGCGCTTCGTAGAGGTGTTCATATTTGTGATGGCTTTCATAGAGTCCCACAGCTTTGTTGAATCCAGTGACGTGAACGTGTGCTCTATTAACAGGACTAATGCATCTTATGTTAGAGATGGTTTGATTAGTCAGACCAACATGTCTGTCACATCACAGTTTACTGCTGGTATCTATTTCTGTTGTTTTACTGGCAGAGAGGAAACGGTAGAAACCACAGAGGCGTCGTTCCCTCCAGAGTGAACTCTGACTCCTTTAGTCTCCAGAACAAAGACGACTATCAGCAGCACCCAGACCGGGCCTGGACATCAGGACGTCAGGACATCAGGACATCAGGAGACAGACGTTAGCATCCTCACTATGTCAACTGATCCCCTCATCGCCCACCCCCCACCCACTGAGGCTGCTTTACAGCAGCTTGGCCGGCAGCACAATGGCCCACTGTGGGCTGGTGTTGTCAGAGGATGGAAGCGGTGCAAGTGGAGGAGGTGGAGGCGGTGGTGGTGGTGGTGGTGGAAGGGCTGCCCTGCCATGTTGGCCTCCAGAGCCCACTGAACAGTGAAGGGAAACAGAGGCTACATTTCCTGGAGAAAAGGATGATGGTGGAGGTGGTGGTGGTGGGGAGGGAGGGGTAACCTACATTTGACAAAAGCCATCGTTCACTGAACAGATCAGAGACTGAGACAGAGGACGGGACTAATGTTCAGTAGATGTCCATGCTGCCGTCTCACTGTGTCCATAAAGCACTAAGACGTCCTCAGACAGAGACGACCTTTAGACTGTAGCCATCAGAGCAGGGACTGTCCACGTCCTGCAGGGAAGGAGGCAAAGTCAAAGTTTTATCAGCGGAGCAGCCGAGTCAACGGTTGGCATGCTGCTTTCAGAGGGTTGCCTGGCAACCGCTGCGTCAACAAGGTCACATGGCGTCACTCCCTCGTCTCGCACTAGGACGTCCTCTGAAGGCCTGTCACTGCTGTAAGGTTGTTACAGACAGGAAGCCTTAGAGGACGGCTATCAGGTCCTGGACACCAGGACGAGAGGACGACAGGACGACAGCAGGACGACAGGAGGACGACAGGAGGACGACAGGACGACAGGAAGACGACAGGACAGGTATCTGGTAAAAGGGCTGCTCCGTCCTCTGATGGGAACACGAGAACTGGTAGAACAGGTCTCTCTTTAGTGTGTTCATGCAGAACAAACATCCTCCACCCTACCGTACTGGATCTGATGACTGACAGAATGAAGGTTCTCTCTCTAACACCACCTAAAGCCTCCACCCTACCGTACTGGATCTGATGACTGACAGAATGAAGGTTCTCTCTCTAACACCACCTAAAGCCTCCACCCTACCGTACTGGATCTAATGACTGACAGAATGAAGGTTCTCTCTCTAACACCACCTAAAGCCTCCACCCTACCGTACTGGATCTAATGACTGACAGAATGAAGGTTCTCTCTCTAACACCACCTAAAGCCTCCACCCTACCGTACTGGATCTGATGACTGACAGAATGAAGGTTCTCTCTCTAACACCACCTAAAGCCTCCACCCTACCGTACTGGATCTGATGACTGACAGAATGAAGGTTCTCTCTCTAACACCACCTAAAGCCTCCACCCTACCGTACTGGATCTGATGACTGACAGAATGAAGGTTCTCTCTCTAACACCACCTAAAGCCTCCACCCTACCGTACTGGATCTGATGACTGACAGAATGAAGGTTCTCTCTCTAACACCACCTAAAGCCTCCACCCTACCGTACTGGATCTGATGACTGACAGAATGAAGGTTCTCTCTCTAACACCACCTAAAGCCTCCACCCTACCGTACTGGATCTAATGACTGACAGAATGAAGGTTCTCTCTCTAACACCACCTAAAGCCTCCACCCTACCGTACTGGATCTAATGACTGACAGAATGAAGGTTCTCTCTCTAACACCACCTAAAGCCTCCACCCTACCGTACTGGATCTGATGACTGACAGAATGAAGGTTCTCTCTCTAACACCACCTAAAGCCTCCACCCTACCGTACTGGATCTGATGACTGACAGAATGAAGGTTCTCTCTCTAACACCACCTAAAGCCTCCACCCTACCGTACTGGATCTAATGACTGACAGAATGAAGGTTCTCTCTCTAACACCACCTAAAGCCTCCACCCTACCGTACTGGATCTAATGACTGACAGAATGAAGGTTCTCTCTCTAACACCACCTAAAGCCTCCACCCTACCATATCCATCAGTACCAACCAGGTCAGACTACTACTACTACTACTACTACTACTACTACTACTACTACTACATACTGGTCTCATCTGAAACTAGAGAACCTGATGGATCCATCAGTACCAACCAGGTCAGACTACTACTACTACTACTACTACTACTACTACTACTACTACTACTACATCCTGGTCTCATCTGAAACTAGAGAACCTGATGGATCCATCAGTACCAACCAGGTCAGACTAGCTGGTAGTGAAGGAGGTTAAATGAGGCTCCAGACTTGACCTCTGACCTCCAGATGTGTGGATGTAAATGGGTTCTCTGGGTCCCCACCAGTCCCCCCTTTACAGACATGCCCACTTTCTGATAGTCCCAGTCAGTCTGGATCAAGTCCTAGTCAAGTCAGCACTCTGACACACTGACAGCTGTTGTTGTCTGTTGGGCTGCAGTTTGCCATGTTCTGATTGGAGCAGATTGTTGATGCTAAAGTCAGAACCTGGGAGGGTTTCTGGATGATATCTGTTATTGATTAGTGCTGTTATTGATTTACTATAATAAATATATAAATACATTTACATAAAGCAGCATATTAGTCCACTAACATGATAAGAGGATTAAATACTGGACTGATGTCCTTTAAGGGACATTTAGAGCATATCTGAAGTACGTCAGCAGTCACTATCTGGTAATCTATACCATAAGGTTTCACAGACCTGGGCAGAAGGCTCTTCTGATTTAAAGTACTATAGAGGAGAAACTATTGATTAGATTTCCATCCATATACCTGTGGATGTGAACTGGTACTGTTTTTTATCTTTAAAGTCACATCGTTGGTTAGTATGTCATTATCCAGGCTGAACAATATGAGAGTTGGTCGAATAATCACAATGTGCTACAACCCTAGAAATCTGTAGAGACTAGAGTTGGGAGGATTTCTGGTTTCTCTGGTCTGGCGTACCAGGTTAGACCACTTTGATTTGACTCTCAAAGGAAACTACAACTGAACCAGTATGGAAACATTTTGGATTTAAAGCCAAAAATAAGAAAAGTCAAATGTGAGAAACACGATGATTGTGGAGCAGCTTCAGGCTCTGCTGCTTCTTCTTGGGTTTATTGGAGACAAACCAGCGTAGAGGAGTGTTATGGCCTGTAATGGGGGGGGTATGTGCAGAACGATGGTCAGCCAGACTGCTGGCGGCAGGTGAACGACGAGCGCCGGTCAGCCACATTACCACCATATGAAGCTGGTTTCTCCTCGATATCAAAGGGGTGAGAACATTTCTACCCAGCTCAGCCCTCGGACACACAACTAAAAGTGAAATGATTGTAATGTGTGCTGGGTCCGGTGCTCGGGTTGAAGCTCGTCCCTCGTGCTTTGCTTTTGACAAATAAATACTGGGAGATATTAAACCCTAGACAGGGAGAGGAGGAGATCGGTGAGGAGCTGCCGTACCGAGGCTGGACTTGCGGAGCTGATAGGACTCGAAGCTCTCCTGGAGGCAGTTGTAGCGCTTGGTGAGCTCCTCTTTCTTGTGCTCCAGTCTGGGCTGCAGGGCGAGGTTCTGCTCCGCCAGGGTTCGGTTGGTGGCCAGCGTCTTCTCCTTGCTCTGCTGGACTTCCTGCATCTACACAAGACACACAAACAGCTCTACGTTACCGGTGTGTTCCCTTAACACACAAACAGCTCTACATTACCGGTGTGTTCCCTTAACACACAAACAGCTCTACATTACCGGTGTGTTCCCTTAACACACAAACAGCTCTACATTACCGGTGTGTTCCCTTAACACACAAACAGCTCTACGTTACCGGTGTGTTCCCTTAACACACAAACAGCTCTACGTTACCGGTGTGTTCCCTTAACACACAAACAGCTCTACATTACCGGTGTGTTCCCTTAACACACAAACAGCTCTACATTACCGGTGTGTTCCCTTAACACACAAACAGCTCTACATTACCGGTGTGTTCCCTTAACACACAAACAGCTCTACGTTACCGGTGTGTTCCCTTAACACACAAACAGCTCTACGTTACCGGTGTGTTCCCTTAACACACAAACAGCTCTACGTTACCGGTGTGTTCCCTTAACACACAAACAGCTCTATGTTACCGGTGTGTTCCCTTAACACACAAACAGCTCTACATTACCGGTGTGTTCCCTTAACACACAAACAGCTCTACGTTACTGGTGTGTTCCCTACAACACACAAACAGCTCTATGTTACTGGTGTGTTCCCTTAACACACAAACAGCTCTACGTTACCGGTGTGTTCCCTACAACACACAAACAGCTCTATGTTACCGGTGTGTTCCCTTAACACACAAACAGCTCTACATTACTGGTGTGTTCCCTTAACACACAAACAGCTCTACGTTACTGGTGTGTTCCCTTAACACACAAACAGCTCTACGTTACTGGTGTGTTCCCTTAACACACAAACAGCTCTACATTACCGGTGTGTTCCCTACAACACACAAACAGCTCTACATTACTGGTGTGTTCCCTTAACACACAAACAGCTCTATGTTACCGGTGTGTTCCCTTAACACACAAACAGCTCTACGTTACCGATGTGTTCCCTTAACACACAAACAGCTCTACGTTACTGGTGTGTTCCCTTAACACACAAACAGCTCTATGTTACCGGTGTGTTCCCTTAACACACAAACAGCTCTATGTTACCGATGTGTTCCCTTAACACACAAACAGCTCTACGTTACCGGTGTGTTCCCTTAACACACAAACAGCTCTATGTTACCGGTGTGTTCCCTTAACACACAAACAGCTCTATGTTACCGGTGTGTTCCCTTAACACACAAACAGCTCTACGTTACCGATGTGTTCCCTTAACACACAAACAGCTCTATGTTACCGGTGTGTTCCCTTAACACACAAACAGCTCTATGTTACCGGTGTGTTCCCTTAACACACAAACAGCTCTACGTTACCGGTGTGTTCCCTACAACCCACAAACAGCTCTATGTTACCGGTGTGTTCCCTTAACACACAAACAGCTCTACGTTACCGGTGTGTTCCCGACAACACACAAACAGCTCTACGTTACCGGTGTGTTCCCTTAACACACAAACAGCTCTACGTTACCGGTGTGTTCCCTACAACACACAAACAGCTCTACGTTACCGGTGTGTTCCCTACAACACACAAACAGCTCTACATTACCGGTGTGTTCCCTACAACACACAAACAGCTCTATGTTACTGGTGTGTTCCCTACAACACACAAACAGCTCTATGTTACCGGTGTGTTCCCTTAACACACAAACAGCTCTATGTTACCGGTGTGTTCCCTTAACACACAAACAGCTCTATGTTACTGGTGTGTTCCCTACAACACACAAACAGCTCTGCGTTACCGGTGTGTTCCCTACAACACACAAACAGCTCTATGTTACTGGTGTGTTCCCTACAACACACAAACAGCTCTATGTTACTGGTGTGTTCCCTACAACACACAAACAGCTCTATGTTACTGGTGTGTTCCCTACAACACACAAACAGCTCTATGTTACTGGTGTGTTCCCTACAACACACAAACAGCTCTACATTACCGGTGTGTTCCCTTAACACACAAACAGCTCTATGTTACCGGTGTGTTCCCTTAACACACAAACAGCTCTATGTTACTGGTGTGTTCCCTACAACACACAAACAGCTCTGCGTTACCGGTGTGTTCCCTACAACACACAAACAGCTCTATGTTACTGGTGTGTTCCCTACAACACACAAACAGCTCTATGTTACTGGTGTGTTCCCTACAACACACAAACAGCTCTATGTTACTGGTGTGTTCCCTACAACACACAAACAGCTCTATGTTACTGGTGTGTTCCCTTAACACACAAACAGCTCTATGTTACTGGTGTGTTCCCTTAACACACAAACAGCTCTATGTTACTGGTGTGTTCCCTTAACACACAAACAGCTCTATGTTACTGGTGTGTTCCCTTAACACACAAACAGCTCTATGTTACTGGTGTGTTCCCTTAACACACAAACAGCTCTATGTTACTGGTGTGTTCCCTACAACACACAAACAGCTCTATGTTACTGGTGTGTTCCCTACAACACACAAACAGCTCTATGTTACCGGTGTGTTCCCTACAACACACAAACAGCTCTATGTTACTGGTGTGTTCCCTACAACACACAAACAGCTCTATGTTACTGGTGTGTTCCCTTAACACACAAACAGCTCTATGTTACTGGTGTGTTCCCTTAACACACAAACAGCTCTATGTTACTGGTGTGTTCCCTACAACACACAAACAGCTCTATGTTACTGGTGTGTTCCCTTAACACACAAACAGCTCTATGTTACTGGTGTGTTCCCTTAACACACAAACAGCTCTATGTTACTGGTGTGTTCCCTTAACACACAAACAGCTCTATGTTACTGGTGTGTTCCCTACAACACACAAACAGCTCTATGTTACTGGTGTGTTCCCTACAACACACAAACAGCTCTATGTTACTGGTGTGTTCCCTACAACACACAAACAGCTCTGCGTTACCGGTGTGTTCCCTACAACACACAAACAGCTCTATGTTACTGGTGTGTTCCCTACAACACACAAACAGCTCTACATTACCGGTGTGTTCCCTTAACACACAAACAGCTCTATGTTACCGGTGTGTTCCCTTAACACACAAACAGCTCTATGTTACTGGTGTGTTCCCTACAACACACAAACAGCTCTGCGTTACCGGTGTGTTCCCTACAACACACAAACAGCTCTATGTTACTGGTGTGTTCCCTACAACACACAAACAGCTCTATGTTACTGGTGTGTTCCCTACAACACACAAACAGCTCTATGTTACTGGTGTGTTCCCTACAACACACAAACAGCTCTATGTTACTGGTGTGTTCCCTTAACACACAAACAGCTCTATGTTACTGGTGTGTTCCCTTAACACACAAACAGCTCTATGTTACTGGTGTGTTCCCTTAACACACAAACAGCTCTATGTTACTGGTGTGTTCCCTTAACACACAAACAGCTCTATGTTACTGGTGTGTTCCCTTAACACACAAACAGCTCTATGTTACTGGTGTGTTCCCTACAACACACAAACAGCTCTATGTTACTGGTGTGTTCCCTACAACACACAAACAGCTCTATGTTACCGGTGTGTTCCCTACAACACACAAACAGCTCTATGTTACTGGTGTGTTCCCTACAACACACAAACAGCTCTATGTTACTGGTGTGTTCCCTTAACACACAAACAGCTCTATGTTACTGGTGTGTTCCCTTAACACACAAACAGCTCTATGTTACTGGTGTGTTCCCTACAACACACAAACAGCTCTATGTTACCGGTGTGTTCCCTTAACACACAAACAGCTCTATGTTACTGGTGTGTTCCCTTAACACACAAACAGCTCTATGTTACTGGTGTGTTCCCTTAACACACAAACAGCTCTATGTTACTGGTGTGTTCCCTACAACACACAAACAGCTCTATGTTACTGGTGTGTTCCCTACAACACACAAACAGCTCTATGTTACTGGTGTGTTCCCTACAACACACAAACAGCTCTATGTTACTGGTGTGTTCCCTTAACACACAAACAGCTCTATGTTACTGGTGTGTTCCCTTAACACACAAACAGCTCTATGTTACTGGTGTGTTCCCTACAACACACAGCTCACCTCTTCAAACTTAAACCGGCTGAGCAGTGAGGGAAGTCAGCCTCTGTCATTAACACTACGTCTTTACAGAGAAAGAAAAAGAAAGGAGGAGTTATTGTGAATATTAACTATGAATCATCACACATAACCTGCCAGTTTTCACCCCCCCAGCCTCTTCACATATTTTTAGAAAGACAAACCATGAGGACACATAGAAAGATCTGCAGCATTACCGTCTCATTTCAGCAGTGTGATTCCTCTTCACTGAAACCCCTCCAGCACGTAGACAACATGTCACTATACTGAAACCAGGACAACCCACTGAGGTGAAGTAAGTACCTGGGTTTGAAGCCTCTGCAGGTATTCTGTCTAACCCGTCTGCTTTTATCAGAGAAATGTAAGGCGATGAATTCGCCCTCAGGCAGCATGTAGAGCAGTAGGGCACCGACAGACACCTGAGCTACTACAGACTGATCCCGTTGTCACGGCTACCCCGGCTGTAAACAACAACAGATGTTACATCATACAGAGAAACCACCAGGTGGATGTAATAACACTAATCATGGCCACTTTCCATTCAGGTGTGTTGACAGACTGCGGGCAAAATACCTGGATCATCACTGGAAGCTGCATCCAAATAAAATCTAATATTAACACTAATATGATTGAGGCTGCCACTAACCGTTATCATCATAATCGATTGTCTTGTTTTATCCGATGAAAAGTCCTCAGTGTTACTGCCACATATGAGGAGGAGAAGCAGCACATCCTGCCACCTGAGGCCGTGGAGCATTATCCACCTTCTGCTGCTTCTCTCATGGCTCATTTCACACATCACCCAACTGGACGTGTACATACAACCTGGACTGGACAGCAGGAACATGTAGGAAAACTCCAGAAATACTCTCAGCGTGGGCCGTGATTATGGAACGGTTTCTAAAAGTGATGGAGGGAGGCCTCGCTCGGCGGTCGGCCTGACGGAAAACAACACTAGATGCAGGAAAAGCATCTGAATGCGTCTGACCGCTGCTCTTTACGCCACCATATCCTGAGGTGAGCGGCCTCCCTGCAGCCGCGGCCGATGTGCTCGCTCGTCGCGGCCGCTGAAGAAGAGGACCTTCAAATAGCGTCCACGACCGCAGGCCTGTCAAACCAAACACACAACTGTTTGCTGGGGGAGCGTTCCACTCGCTGCGTTAAGGCTGAAATAACTACAGGAAATGGAGGTTAAGAGCTTATCTGGATGGACCACAGACCTGCCAACCACAATTAGATACGGCTCGCTGTGTTACGCTAATCACAAATAATAAAACTGACCAAAACGGAGCAGGTTTCAGGCTTCAGTACGGAGGAGTTGAGTTTCCGTCTTCCTTTCTTCTGTGACTACAATGAAACCATATAACAGGTCTCACAGGATGCCGGTTCACAAGGATGAGTTCACGAACCACAACAAAACAACAAAAACATGAAGTCTTCTGTTAGAAAAGTAGTGAAATATTAGTATTATCTAGCTTAACTAGCTTATAGCAGATATATCGCATTGGTTTGAGGCACCATGGTAAAATTGTCCAACTGACCACCGTCAGCCCAACAACCAGTGATTACCATATACATACATTAATGCACACCAATAAATTACCAAAATAAAATGACAAACAAATCAGCCAAAAAAAACAACCGGTGATATACTGGTCCAATAACCGAGCACTAGTCGGTATAATATACAGTATGTTGGCAGATAAATGACAAGAAACTGCACGAAAGGCTAAAACTGTGTCCGAGTCTAAATCACATCTTCAGTGTAAAATGCGTCGCTCACGATGGATCACAGATCTACAGCATCTGTAGCATCACTGACTGATTTTCATGTTATGAGTTTATCTAAAAATAAATATTTTTAAATTCCCAAACGTCGATATTAGTCTCAGCCTCAAACTTCCTGTATCTGTAGAGCTTTAACTAGCATGTCAGTGTTCGAATCGACCTCGTTTACAGTAAATAGCCACTGAGCAAGGCACTTCAGCACCAAGACGTTCTGAGATCAGTTCAGTTCGGATGGATCCAGCTGAACCTGGACCGGCCTCAGACAGATCAGAGATGGAGCTCAGCTGGATCTCAACTGGCTTCAACATGTAAAAGCTGAAGCATCATGTGATGACATGATAAAACTGGGTCAGCTTCAAATCAAGATCACACTGGCTTCAGTTCGATGGCCGTTCTCCAGGCAGCTTAAAGCTGAAAGCACCCTACAGTTTACAGGAGTGCATGTAGAGACGTCACCGGTATGTTTCTAGTATTACAGAATATTAGTGTCTACAGGTACAAAGTAAAATAACTCACTAAATCCAAACAAACTCATGACTAAACCATTTGCATTATTCAAAAAGCAATGCGTGATGCCTTCAGTGTGTGTCGGAAAAATGAGAACATGCATTTACAGGTTGGACAAAGCTGTGTGTCTACGGAGAGCTGATTTAACGATTAATCGATCAGCTTGGCTGTCTGGAATTAACATTATAGACATTATGACTAGTCAGAGTTCTTATTCCAGATATCTATAACCTCTTTGTGACTAGTCAGAGTTCTTATTCCAGATATCTATAACCTCATTGTGACTAGTCAGAGTTCCTATTCCAGATATCTATAACCTCATTGTGACTAGTCAGAGTTCTTATTCCAGATATCTATAACCTCATTGTGACTGGTCAGAGTTCTTATTCCAGATATCTATAACCTCATTATGGCTAGTCAGAGTTCTTATTCCAGATATCTATAACCTCACTGTGACTAGTCAGAGTTCTTATTCCACATATCTATAACCTCATTGTGACTAGTCAGAGTTCCTATTCCAGATATCTATAACCTCATTGTGACTAGTCAGAGTTCTTATTCCAGATATCTATAACCTCATTGTGACTAGTCAGAGTTCTTATTCCAGATATCTATAACCTCATTGTGACTAGTCAGAGTTCTTATTCCAGATATCTATAACCTCATTATGGCTAGTCAGAGTTCTTATTCCAAATATCTATAACCTCATTATGACTAGTCAGAGTTCCTATTCCAGATATCTATAACCTCATTGTGACTAGTCAGAGTTCTTATTCCAGATATCTATAACCTTGTGACTAGTCAGAGTTCTTATTCCAGATATCTATAACCTCATTGTGACTAGTCAGAGTTCTTATTCCACATATCTATAACCTCACTGTGACTAATCAGAGTTCTTATTCCAGATATCTATAACCTCATTATGACTAGTCAGAGCTTCTATTCCAGATATCTATAACCTCATTGTGACTAGTCAGAGTTCTTATTCCAGATATCTATAACCTCATTGTGACTAGTCAGAGTTCTTATTCCAGATATCTATAACCTCATTGTGACTAGTCAGAGTTCTTATTCCAGATATCTATAACATCATTATGACTAGTCAGAGTTCTTATTCCAGATATCTATAACCTCATTATGACTGGTTAGAGTTCTTATTTCAGACATCTATAACCTCATTGTGACTAGTCAGAATTCTTATTCCACATATCTATAACCTCATTGTGACTAGTCAGAGTTCTTATTCCAGATATCTATAACCTTGTGATTAGTCAGAGTTCTTACTCCAGATATCTATAACCTCATTGTGACTAGTCAGAGTTCTTATTCCACATATCTATAACCTCACTGTGACTAGTCAGTGTTCCTATTCCAGATATCTATAACCTCATTGTGACTAGTCAGAGTTCTTATACCATATATCTATAACTTCATTGTGACTAGTCAGAGTTCTTATTCCAGATATCTATAACCTCATTGTGACTAGTCAGAATTTTGAGTAAAGTATTATTAATCATCTATACTGTGTTTTTAGAAATTTTATCACAAAACATATAACTCCATATATAACTCTACATAATAACATCATTTCACCTAGTCACAACCCTAATTCTAGATATATGTAACTACATCCAGACTATCTCGTAACTCCAGTTACAGATAGATCTATAACACCATTCTGACTACTCACAACTCTAATTCTAGGCTGAGGGTAATTAAAGATGTCTTGAATTGGAATTATGACTATCCGAATTAAATTGCAGAAATCTGAAACTGGAATTACGACTAGTCAGAATTGACATTGTGGATATCTGAAACTGAATTGTAGATATCCATAATGATAAACCCCACACACATGAATCATGCTAGTTAAAATGTAGTCACAGATATCTAAAATTTGAGTTTTGACCATTTAAAACAGATCATCTTGAATTATAGATCTTATATCTTGAATTAGAGACTAGTCAAAGTGCGGCGGCAGATTGCTGTAGTGAGTATCCAGAGCAGCTGCTGAGTGTTTCGGCGTCCGGCCGTAGCGTCTCTACGGCCGGAGAGTCCAGAGCTCTCAGCACTCTCCGGTTTGGCTCGAAGCCGCCTGAAGCCCTTTTGTTCCCATACTGTGTATCACACTGTTCCTCCTTTGGTTCAACATGTCTTCACTCGTCTCGGCTCTCCTCCATAGCTCCATAATCTTATGACTGACTAGGTCAACAACTGCAGTGTCATTGTTGGCAGTTAACAGGTCCCTCCCTCTTAGTCAGCTACAGGGAAGAGGAAACCGAAACCACGGGGACAATCAGACAGGGTGTGGATGGGAAACAGAGCTGACAACACCAGAAGGCCAGTTCAAAGCACTGCATTCACCCAACACCTTCAACAACAAGACCTTACCCACACCGTCCAGACTGTAGGGTCAGACACGGGGTTCAGGTTAGTGACGGGGTGAGGACTGTAGGGTCAGAGAGGGGGTTCTGGTTAGTGACCGAGTCCAGACTGTAGGGTCAGAGAGGGGGTTCTGGTAAGTGACGGGGTCAAGACTGTAGGGTCAGAGAGGGGGTTCTGGCTAGTGACCGGGTGAGGACTGTAGGGTCAGAGAGGAGGTTCTGGCTAGTGACCGGGTGAGGACTGTAGGGTCAGAGAGGAGGTTCTGGTTAGTGACCGGGTCCAGACTGTAGGGTCAGACACGGGGTTCAGGTTAGTGACTGGGTCCAGACTGTAGGGTCAGAGAGGGGGTTCTGGTAAGTGACCGGGTCCAGACTGTAGGGTCAGAGAGGAGGTTCTGGTTAGTGACCGAGTGAGGACTGTAGGGTCAGAGAGGAGGTTCTGGTTAGTGACCGAGTGAGGACTGTAGGGTCAGAGAGGGGGTTCTGGTAAGTGACGGGGTGAGGACTGTAGGGTCAGAGAGAGGGTTCTGGTAAGTGACGGGGTGAGGAATGTAGGGTCAGAGAGGGGGTTCTGGCTAGTGACTGGGTCAAGACTGTAGGGTCAGAGAGGGGGTTCTGGCTAGTGACCGGGTGAGGACTGTAGGGTAAGAGACAGGGTTCTGGTTAGTGACAGGGGCCAGACTGTAGGGTCAGAGGGTTCTGGTAAGAGACAGGGTGAGGACTGTAGGGTCAGAGAGGGGGTTCTGGCTAGTGACGGGGTGAGGACTGTAGGGTCAGAGAGGGGGTTCTGGCTAGTGACAGGGTCCAGACTGTAGAGTCAGACAGGGGGTTCTGGTTAGTGACGGGGTCCAGACTGTAGGGTGAGAGAGAGGGTTCTGGTTAGTGACGGGGTCCAGACTGTAGGGTGAGAGAGAGGGTTCTGGTTAGTGACGAGGTCCAGACTGTAGGGTAAGAGAGGAGGTTCTGGTTAGTGACGGGGTCCAGACTGTAGGGTAAGAGAGAGGGTTCTGGTTAGTGACGGGGTCAAGACTGTAGGGTAAGAGACAGGGTTCTGGTTAGTGACGGGGTCCAGACTGTAGGGTAAGAGAGAGGGTTCTGGTTAGTGACGGGGTCCAGACTGTAGGGTAAGAGAGAGGGTTCTGGTTAGTGACGGGGTCCAGACTGTAGGGTGAGAGAGAGGGTTCTGGTTAGTGACGGGGTCAAGACTGCAGGGTCAGAGAGGGGGTTCTGGTAGTGCCATTTTTGACTCAGTACCTTGATATCGGTATTGCAGAGTTGACAAGCTACTAACACAGTGAGATTTCTGATAAGTTCTCATCAGTAATGTGAATATAATGTCAAAGAGTAAAAGACCAATAACGGTCCAGCTAGAACAGCTGAGAAATTTACACCACTTTACTGTAATGTACTGATGAAGCCACATCAGGGTATCACGATATCTAGTCCGATATCACGATATGGATGTAGTGTCGACGTACCGCTCAGCCCCAGTTCCAGGAAATGCTGAACAGCAGCAGGGATGTGGTGGGGCTGGTTGAGCAGGGCCTGGTTGAGCAGGGCCAGGTACAGGTAAGATCTCTCAGCACTCCCTGTTGATACGGTGAACGGCAGAAACGTCTCTGAGGCTGGTAATCGCTGCATGTACGGAGCAACCGAGGCTTATCAGCTGCTTATCAGGACACGGGCAGCAGCCTTACGATAGAGAGCACAGCACATGCACATTACCTGGAACCTGCTGAGTCGTTGTCCAGCCGGATCAAGGCCATGAGGGAACAAGACCTGAACCACTGGGTCCGTACGGAGGAAGGCCAGAAACTCTCAGTCTCAGCTAATGTTAGTTGACGAACTGCCTCTTCTTCACCAAGCAGCCCTTTACACCTGCCTCCAACAACTCACCAATATGGGATCAATAAAGTACGTCTATCTATCTATAGTATCTATCTATCTATAGTATCTATCTATCTATCTATCTATCTATAGTATCTATCTGTCTATGTATCAATAACATCTATCTATCAATAGCATCCATCTATCTACAGCATCCATCCATCTGTCTGTCTGTCGGGGTGGTTATTACCTGTTATATTTCAGATACAGGTGCTCGGTCCGGTCCTCCTCGGCCCCGGTATCTACCTGAACCGTGAGTCCCGGACCTGTCTGAGTGTCGGAGCTAGGCCGTGGCTAAAATGTCCATATTTTGTGAAAATGGCTCCGCATTCATGTGATCATAAAGGGAGTATTGATGGAGCTGAACGCAGCCGAGCTGCTGTTTTCTGGCTAAATGTGGGCAGAAATAAAAGCAGGCTTGTTGGAGCAGCGACGTCGTAAACTGAGTTAAAACTTGAGACAAAGCTCGCCCTGCTCCGTCCCGAGGTTAACCGTTTCCAGCCCGGTTTAGCTCCAACAGCACCGGGACTCACTGTCGCTAGAGACCAGGTCCTACCGTGGCTGGAGGAGACCGCGTCCGTGACGGTCCCGGAGGTCTGAACCGGGGTCTGAACCGGGGGCTGTTTAACGACAACAAAGGGCTGAGCAGACACCAGGAGTCCGGAGCTGAGGCTGGACTACAAAAAGCGGGTATGTGAACGTACCTCGTCCATCTCCTGGACCATCTGGGTGAGCTTTTCGTCGTCCTCCAGGAACTCGTTGAGTTGGGTCATCGTGTAATCGCTGAACTTGTTGGAAAAACTCGACATTTTGTCCGTTGTGGGGTGCTGGAGTCCGCCTCTGGTCCTCTTCTCGCCCGGACTGTGACAGCTGACTGAGCCTTCCTTACAGGAAGTAGTCAGGCCCCGCGCTGCCTTCACGGGCCCTCGGACATCTCCCCTTCACCAGCAACATGCACAAATACACCGCCATTTACTTTACCACCACCATATTATAAACTCAGACCTGCCGCACGTCTTACCTGTGGATTAAACTCTTCACATCCCGCCTAGCCGGGCCGGAGCGGCTCTGGTTGTGTGTCTGAGAGCAGTGTAAGATGGCCGCTGATACACGATGAAAACAACACGCTAAAGGCGAGAGGAGAGGTCATCCTTTTGCGTGGAACCAGAGGAAATAACCTTCAAAGAGCTGGGGTTTACGAGGCGACTGTAAATGCAGCACTTGGTCTAATTTCTACATGTCTGTTTCCCTGAAAGCCAACATCTATTATTTTATTTATTTCTTTATTGAACTCACGCTCATTAACAGAGGCACAAATAAATACAGACACCTGGAAAAAATAAAAAAGAAGCCCAGAAAAAATAATGTGTGATGGTGCTATACTGAATTCATTGATAAACTGCACGGATTTTCCAAAAATAATAAACAATTGTACTGAATACATCATATCTATCTATCTATCTATCTATCTATCTATCTATCTATCTATCGATCTATCTATAGCATCTATCTATCTATCTATCAATAGTATCTATCTGTCTATCGGGGTGGTTATTACCTATTATCTATCTATCCAATATCAATATCCAGCCTTTACTGGATAAACTCTCAGTGAAATCTCCAGACTTCCAGAAGGTAGTTATTGATTCAGTATTTATCACCAGCTTTGCTGTATCAATAAATGAAAGAGCAGAAACATCTGGATGTAGAGACAGAAACAGACCTGATCAATACTGTGTATTAATACCTCCAATAGAAATACTGTAAACTAATACCTCCAATAGAAATACTGTATATTAATACCTCCGATAGAAATACTGTGTATTAATACCTCCGATAGAAGTACTGTGTATTAATACCTCTGATAGAAATACTGTGTATTAATACCTCCGATAGAAGTACTGTGTATTAATACCTCCGAGAGAAGTACTGTGTATTAATACCTCCGATAGAAGTACTGTTTATTAATACCTCCGATAGAAGTACTGTGTATTAATACCTCTGATAGAAATACTGTGTATTAATACCTCCGATAGAAGTACTGTGTATTAATACCTCCGATAGAAGTACTGTGTATTAATACCTCCGATAGAAGTACTGTGTATTCATACCTCCGATAGAAATACTGTTTATTAATACCTCCGATAGAAGTACTGTTTATTAATACCTCCGATAGAAATACTGTATATTAATACCTCCAATAGAAATACTGTATATTAATACCTCCGATAGAAATACTGTATATTAATACCTCCGATAGAAGTACTGTAAACTAATACCTCCAATAGAAATACTGTATATTAATACCTCCGATAGAAGTACTGTGTATTAATACCTCTGATAGAAATACTGTGTATTAATACCTCCGATAGAAATACTGTGTATTAATGTCTCGGATAGAAATACTGTGTATTAATACCTCCAATAGAAATACTGTGTATTAATACCTCCGATAGAAATACTGTATATTAATACCTCAAAATAGAAATACTGTATACTAATACCTTCAATAGAAATACTGTATACTAATACCTCCGATAAAAATACTGTATACTAATACCTCCAATAGAAATACTGTATACTAATACCTCGGATAGAAATATAGCAGTACCTCTAATATAAATACTGTATAGCAATACCTCGGATATAAATACTGTATACTAATACCTCGGATAGAAATACTGTATACTAATACCTCGGATAGAAATATAGCAGTACCTCTAATACAAATACTGTATACTAATACCTCTAATATAAATACTGTATACTAATACCTCGGATAGAAATATAGCAGTACCTCTAATATAAATACTGTATACTAATACCTCGGATAGAAATACTGTATACTAATACCTCGGATAGAAATACTGTATACTAATACCTCTAATATAAATACTGTATACTAATACCTCGGATAGAAATACTGTATACTAATACCTCGGATAGAAATATAGCAGTACCTCTAATAGAAATACTGTATACTAATACCTCCAATAGAAATACTGTATACTAATACCTCGGATAGAAATATAGCAGTACCTCTAATATAAATACTGTATACTAATACCTCGGATAGAAATACTGTATACTAATACCTCGGATAGAAATATAGCAGTACCTCTAATAGAAATACTGTATACTAATACCTCCAATAGAAATACTGTATACTAATACCTCGGATAGAAATATAGCAGTACCTCTAATATAAATACTGTATACTAATACCTCGGATAGAAATACTGTATACTAATACCTCGGATAGAAATACTGTATACTAATACCTCGGATAGAAATACTGTATACTAATACCTCTAATATAAATACTGTATACTAATACCTCGGATAGAAATACTGTATACTAATACCTCGGATAGAAATATAGCAGTACCTCTAATAGAAATACTGTATACTAATACCTCGGATAGACATACTGTATACTAATACCTCGGATAGAAATATAGCAGTACCTCTAATATAAATACTGTATACTAATACCTCCAATATAAATACTGTATACTAATACCTCGGATAGAAATATAGCAGTACCTCTAATAGAAATACTGTATACTAATACCTCCAATAGAAATACTGTATACTAATACCTCGGATAGAAATATAGCAGTACCTCTAATATAAATACTGTATACTAATACCTCGGATAGAAATACTGTATACTAATACCTCGGATAGAAATATAGCAGTACCTCTAATATAAATACTGTATACTAATACCTCTAATATAAATACTGTATACTAATACCTCGGATAGAAATATAGCAGTACCTCTAATAGAAATACTGTATACTAATACCTCTAATATAAATACTGTATACTAATACCTCAGATAGAAATATAGCAGTACCTCTAATAGAAATACTGTATACTAATACGTCGGATAGAAATATAGCAGTACTTCTAATAGAAATACTGTATACTAATACCTCGGATAGAAATATAGCAGTACCTCTAATAGAAATACTGTATACTAATACCTCGGATAGAAATTCTGTATACTAATACCTCGGATAGAAATATAGCAGTACCTCTAATATAAATACTGTATACTAATACCTCGGATAGAAATATAGCAGTACCTCTAACAGAAATACTGTATACTAATACCTCGGATAGAAATATAGCAGTACCTCTAATAGAAATACTGTATACTAATACCTCGGATAGAAATATAGCAGCACCTCTAATAGAAATACTGTATACTAATACCTCGGATAGAAATATAGCAGTACCTCTAATAGAAATACTGTATACTAATACGTCGGATAGAAATATAGCAGTACCTCTAATAGAAATACTGTATACTAATACGTCGGATAGAAATATAGCAGTACCTCTAATATAAATACTGTATACTAATACCTCGGATAGAAATATAGCAGTACCTCTAATAGAAATACTGTATACTAATACCTCGGATAGAAATATAGCAGTACCTCTAATAGAAATACTGTATACTAATACCTCGGATAGAAATATAGCAGTACCTCTAATAGAAATATTTTCCACAGTCTTCTGAATTAAAAGTTGATTAGCAGTAGCAGACGTAGCATAGCTTTGTAGCACTGACAACATTAGCATTCTCCTTTGGTTTCACAGTTATGTTGAATTTATCTAGAAATTCTTTATCAGATAATAAATAACCATTTTATCCAGTAACTGGCCCACGGCCAGTCCTCCTTTATTAAACCATGTGTGATAGAAGTTAGTCCTACTTCTATATGGACTGTCTTTATTATATTAGTTATATGAAATACCTATGAGGTGAACAGTTATGACTGTAAGCATGCTGTCAGTGCTTCTCTGTGAACATTTGTTCATTTAATCAGGATTTTGTCAGCAGAGAGTCACAGTTTAATAGAAATGTGATCCCACCAACTGGATCAATGGGGAAATATTCCAAATATTATCCTTGTTTTTGAAGTATTCAGTAATCAGTAAATAAGTGAAAAATGTAGAATTACCAAACCTGCACATTATCTATTATTACACACCATAAATAATGAGACTTCTTCCTCCAAAGGCCAACACACAGTATATTTGTAGTGTTCATTACAGAGATTCACACACTTCATGTATCTGTGAAGGCATTAACTCATTGATCGTCATCACAGTCTCATAGATCTCTGCAGTGAGCTCAGTCTCATCTTTGTTATTATTACAGCACTTAAAATGATGTAGTTGAAGAAACACAAAGCATCTGCACACCTGCTACAGTAATATCCATATAAAAAGCACAATCAGATCCAGAGGAAGACTTCAGTAAAACAATAATTTATCTGTCTGCACTGCGATGATGCCGACGTGTTAAATATCAAACACAACCTTGTACAACATGTTGCCTCTTCTTAAAGCTCATTTATCAGTTAGTGATCGTGGCCTTTTCTTCAAGTTTTATCAGCCAGAACTCTGTGATATGTTCTAATACAGTCAACCATATTTTTATCTTCATAATGTGACTCCAGAGGTGGATGTTACCCTGAACTGATTCTGATGTGATCAGAGGATCCTGGTTGTTTTCAGTGGTCTGAGGTCTGTTTGCAGATCCCCTCTGCTCTGCATGACAATGGTTCGGTTTTACTGAATATCTGCACTAAACAGCTTCTACAGTACGTACGGTCTGAACTCCGCAGTATCCGGAAATGCATCCAGCAGTCCAGTCTGACTGCCACACTTTGCAGGTTGCTGTCAGTAGCGCATACTGTGCTCAGCCTCACTGCCGCTGCCGCTGCCGCTGCCGCTGCCGCTGCCGCTTCGTCTTCTCTGCCGCCGTCCATCATCCGACTTCCAGCTGAGTTTTTTGGACAGGTTGAGGAGCTCCGCCCCGGTCTCGATGCCAAGGACCTGCCTCTGCACCAGCTTGAAGTAGAGCCCCCTGCTGGCCATCAGCTGACCGTGGGACCCCTGCTCAGCCACACGGCCCCTGTCGATCACAACGATGTTGTCAGCCTTCTCCACGGTGCTGAGCCGATGGGCGATCACCAGCACCGTGTGCTCCTGCATGATGTTGTTCAGAGCCGTCTGGACCTGCAGTAGATACAGCAGAGATGAACTGAATGACCACAGAGATGAATCAGCGTCTCTCTGGCACATTCAACAGTTCACGTACGATGTGTTCGCTCTCTGCATCCAGGGCGCTGGTGGCCTCGTCCAGGATGAGAACACGAGGGTTACGGACCAGGACTCTGGCGATGGCCACCCGTTGTTTCTGCCCCCCTGACAGCTGGGTGCCTTTCTCTCCAACATCTGGGGATAATAAGGAGATAGTATGAGAGTAACAGATTACAATCTAGACCTAACAGTAACTGGACTTAGAGGTGGCAGGAGTTCATACAGAAGCAATAACACTGGTTATCTGTCTCCATGTTGACCATCACTGACTGGGTGTCCTATCGTACTTGTCTGTTTCCCTCCTAAAGCATCAACAGCTGACCTCTAAATGAACACACAGAATATTTACTGGTCTTGTAGCCGGTTGGGAGGCTGGTGATGAAATCGTGAGCGTTAGCCTTGATAGCAGCCTGGACCACAGCCTCCATGGGGACGTCGGTCAGGCCGTAAGTGATGTTCTCCTCCACCGTCCGGGCGAACAGCACCGGCTCCTGACCCACAAGACCTACCTGTGCAGAAACAATGAACTGATCTGATGATGATGAACTGATCCTAGGAACAAGTTTAGTGTGAAAACAAAGGTCTGACTGACCTTCCTCTGTGCCATCGAGGTCTATTGTTGCTATTAAAACACACCAGTGAACCACACGGTTGCACCGGGTGACAAGTTTCTCCATTACAAGTCTCATGTCGTTTACCTTCAGTCTGTCATACACCATCCTGCTGCTATGAAAACTCACTACAGCACCAAGCGTATTAATCCACAGCTGAAAATAGTATCCAACAAATGAGCAAAGTTTGCTAAAAAACAGTGGTTTTAGAAAATGACTCTATTATTTTAAAATGACAACATTTTCTAGAAATCCCTTGCTAACCATCGGCAGTAGGCTGGGAACCAACAGGCTCAGGTCAGAGTGCTGCAAACAGGGTAGGACCGCTGCAAAGTACCACATTATCAGTTTTGGTCTTTTCATTTGATCTGTTGACCACAAGACAAACGCAGAATAAGGCGGTGGAATCCTGTAAAAGGGCGAATCAGTCGTGTGCTGTAGACTGACCTTGGCGTGGAGGTAGTCGGGCCGTAGGGTGTGAACGGGCTTTCCGTCCAGCAGCACTTGGCCTTGCTTAGGAAGGTAGAAGTTTTCCAGCAGACTCACGCAGGAGGTCTTTCCACTGCCTGAAGGCCCCACGAGGGCGGTGACCTCGCCAGGACGCAACGTGAAGGACACGCCCTGCAAAACACGTCAACAGTAAGTGACTGATTTTTCTTCAAGATACTCCACAGACTGGCAGACTACACCCACCAACAGTATCGGCGCTCAAAAGGAATCGTACACCTAATCATGGATGAGAGGGTTTGACAACACGACCTCCGCGGCTGAGCTGTAACGTAAGCTAGCGCCGTGGTGCTAGGTGAGCTAGTGGTTAGCTTCCTTCTGCATGGTGATACGGTTGGCAGGTGTAGTTCAGTTAACAGAAAATAGTTCCAACATGGAAGTGCTCAGTCTGTGGATTATCTTGAGTAAACGGGTCATGACATCTGGAAAAGGGACAGTGATGTTTTTGGCGCTTTGAGGACCACAAGCTGAGCTGATATCCCCAACAGTCAGCAACTCACACCAAAACTATCCAGACTGATAAATACGCCACAGGTAAGAGGAACAATATGTATCTTTGATTTTGAGGTGAACTGTCCCTTTAATGCATGACTGAAAGAACTAGATCGCGAGTACAAGCGACCGAAATGGGTTTTCTCAGGAGGGTGGCTGGCGTCTCCCTTAGAGATAAGGTGAGAAGCTCAGTCATCCGTGAGGGACTCGGAGTAGAGCTGCTGCTCCTTTGTGTTGAAAGGAGCCAGTTGAGGTGGTTCGGACATTTTGTTAGGATGCCTCCTGGGCGCCTCCCTAGGGAGGTGTTCCAGGCACGACCAGCTGGGAGGAGACCCCGGGGACGACCCAGGACTAGATGGAGAGATTATATCTCCACACTGGCCTGGGAACGCCTCGGGATCCCCCAGTCAGAGCTGGTTAATGTGGCCCGGGAAAGGGAAGTTTGGGGTCCCCTGCTGGAGCTGTTGCCCCCGCGACCCGACCCCGATAAGAGGTTGAAGATGAAGATGAAGATGTCCCTTTAATGCATGCTGTCTGCCCTTTAAACATGTTGAACACAACCGTCTAACCCAGTTTACACTGATCCCTCAGAACCCACCTTGAGAATCTCAATGTCAGGGCACGTTGGGTAGGCAAACGTGATGTCTTTGAATTCAACCACACCGGTGCATGACTCGGGAGCCTCCGAGCCATCGGCTGGGTGTTTGGGTTCCCTGTCCAGGTACTCAAACACTTTCTCAGCCGCTCCAACTCCCTGCATGAGGCCCGTGTACACCGATGCAATACTCTGTGAGATAAACCACATGGGATTAGTGTCCTCATACCCACATAATGAAAGGAATGAATAAAACTGATGAAATACCTCAAGACATTCTCCCAGTTCCAGCACGTATATGAAGAACGATATCAAGGCACTGCTACTCATCTGACCGGTAACTACAAGGTGGCCGCCGTAGTAGAGGATGGCGACCTCCAACGCCAGCTCTGAGATCTGGAAACACACAGAGACACCCTGCTATCAGTAAATACAGTAAATGGCCCTTTAAAGGACGGATTTAGCGCTTCACGTCGCTGTGAAGGTGCAGCTGCTGACACCTACACAGCTGGACCACATGTAGCAGGCATAGGACAGGGCTTGTTTCTTGTTGAGCTGGTACATGGCCAGCAGCTTGCCGTAGTAGGAGTCGGCCTCCCCACACTCATTGGCAAAGCTCCGCACCGTCCTCATGGCTGAAATGGTTTCCTCTGCTACTTTATTGGCTTCTGCAAGGGTGGTCTGGACCTCTTTGGTCAATCTCTGAAAAACACCAATACAAAGAAGTTCATTCAGTGTTATCATCAAATGAAATGATCACCACAGAAACAAACGTACTTTACCTTGTAGTAGTTGCCGTAAAGCTGAGAGACGAGGGCGATGAAGGGGAAGCCCATGATGGTCACCAGTGTGAGCTTCCAGGACATCCCGAACATGAAGATGAAGAAGCCGACGCCCTTGATGGTGCTCCGCAGGAAGATGTTGATGTTCTGGGAGATGAGGTCACTCACCTGGGTGGTGTCAGCTGACAGCCGTGAGATGATGTCACCTGCAGGGTGGTGTAGGTAGGTAACACCGTTAGAGGGCCTGCAGGACCACCGCACAGGGAGAAATCATTCACTTATACAGATAGTGTTCCTACAGTATGTCACCTGTATGGTTTTCATCAAAAAAGGCGATTTCCTGCCTCATCAGAGTTCTGAAGAGATGGTTCCTGAGCCGAAGGTTTAACTTAGCAAACGTCAGGGTGAACACTCCTCCTCGTACTCCCATCGCCAGCGAGCTGAGGAGAGTAAATGTGTCATAAAGCATCTAAGTTTGGCACGCGGGACACATGTGAGGCTTTGGCTTCAAATCTAGTCGAGCAGCTTCACCGTATGTCATTATATCATCACACGATGTTTTCAGATCCCGGTCCAACAACGGCAAAGTGACAAAGCAACTGTAATTACCGTTACAACCAATAAAACATATGAATGCACACAGGATCACTGTGGAGACCTACATCTACATCAGAGACCACTGGACAGACTCACCTGGCTAAGGCCAGCACTGACAGCGTGATCAAAGGCTTAGCGAAGTACTCCATGCTCTGGTGAACCACGATGCTGTCTATTGCTTTCCCATAGTAGTACGGTATGAAGGCTTCACCTGCAGGTTAAAGACAGAGGCTGAAACACTACCTGAGGGAAGTCCACATACTGCTATGTTCAGTCGTTTCATGTGTAATGAGCTTTCATATAAGACATAAATTGGCATTTGCGTGGAAAGCAGTAGTAGTAGTAGTAGTAGTAGTAGTAGTAGTAGTAGTAGAGGCAGTAGAAAGAGCAACAGTAGTAGTGTAGTGTGTAGTGTGTTGACTACTAGTGTAGTGTAGTAGTCAAGACGGGGTCCCAGGTTTCCTTTGAACAGAGAGTATGATAGGAAAAGGCCCTCTGACCTGCTGACCTCTTTAACTCTGGGGACAGACAGGAGTCCTGTAGTCTGGCAGACAGGAGTCCTGTAGTCTGACAGACAGGAGTCCTGTAGTCTGACAGACAGGAGTCCTGTAGTCTGACAGACAGGAGTCCTGTAGTCTGGCAGACAGGAGTCCTGTAGTCTGACAGACAGGAGTCCTGTAGTCTGACAGACAGGAGTCCTGTAGTCTGACAGACAGGAGGCCTGTAGTCTGACAGACAGGAGTCCTGTAGTCTGACAGACAGGAGTCCTGTAGTCTGACAGACAGGAGTCCTGTATTCTGACAGACAGGAGTCCTGTATTCTGACAGACAGGAGTCCTGTAGTCTGACAGACAGGAGTCCTGTATTCTGACAGACAGGAGGCCTGTAGTCTGGCAGACAGGAGTCCTGTAGTCTGACAGACAGGAGTCCTGTATTCTGACAGACAGGAGTCCTGTATTCTGACAGACAGGAGGCCTGTAGTCTGACAGACAGGAGTCCTGTAGTCTGACAGACAGGAGTCCTGTAGTCTGACAGACAGGAGTCCTGTAGTCTGGCAGACAGGAGTCCTGTAGTCTGGCAGACAGGAGTCCTGTAGTCTGACAGACAGGAGTCCTGTAGTCTGGCAGACAGGAGTCCTGTATTCTGACAGACAGGAGTCCTGTAGTCTGGCAGACAGGAGTCCTGTATTCTGACAGACAGGAGTCCTGTATTCTGACAGACAGGAGTCCTGTATTCTGACAGACAGGAGTCCTGTAGTCTGGCAGACGGGAGTCCTGTATTCTGACAGACGGGAGTCCTGTATTCTGACAGACGGGAGGCCTGTAGTCTGGCAGACGGGAGTCCTGTATTCTGGCAGACGGGAGGCCTGTAGTCTGACAGACGGGAGGCCTGTAGTCTGGCAGACGGGAGTCCTGTATTCTGACAGACGGGAGTCCTGTATTCTGACAGACGGGAGTCCTGTAGTCTGGCAGACAGGAGTCCTGTAGTCTGACAGACAGGAGTCCTGTAGTCTGGCAGACGGGAGTCCTGTAGTCTGACAGACGGGAGTCCTGTATTCTGACAGACGGGAGGCCTGTAGTCTGCCAGACAGGAGTCCTGTAGTCTGCCAGACAGGAGTCCTGTATTCTGACAGACAGGAGGCCTGTAGTCTGACAGACAGGAGTCCTGTAGTCTGGCAGACAGGAGTCCTGTAGTCTGACAGACAGGAGTCCTGTAGTCTGACAGACAGGAGTCCTGTAGTCTGGCAGACAGGAGTCCTGTAGTCTGACAGACAGGAGTCCTGTAGTCTGGCAGACAGGAGTCCTGTAGTCTGACAGACAGGAGTCCTGTAGTCTGGCAGACAGGAGTCCTGTAGTCTGGCAGACAGGAGTCCTGTAGTCTGACAGACAGGAGTCCTGTATTCTGGCAGACAGGAGTCCTGTATTCTGACAGACAGGAGGCCTGTAGTCTGGCAGACAGGAGTCCTGTAGTCTGACAGACAGGAGTCCTGTATTCTGACAGACAGGAGTCCTGTAGTCTGGCAGACAGGAGTCCTGTATTCTGACAGACAGGAGTCCTGTATTCTGACAGACAGGAGTCCTGTAGTCTGGCAGACAGGAGTCCTGTAGTCTGACAGACAGGAGTCCTGTATTCTGACAGACAGGAGTCCTGTAGTCTGGCAGACAGGAGTCCTGTATTCTGGCAGACAGGAGGCCTGTAGTCTGGCAGACAGGAGTCCTGTATTCTGACAGACAGGAGTCCTGTATTCTGGCAGACAGGAGGCCTGTAGTCTGACAGACAGGAGTCCTGTATTCTGACAGACAGGAGTCCTGTAGTCTGACAGACAGGAGTCCTGTATTCTGACAGACAGGAGTCCTGTAGTCTGGCAGACAGGAGGCCTGTAGTCTGGCAGACAGGAGTCCTGTATTCTGACAGACAGGAGTCCTGTAGTCTGGCAGACAGGAGTCCTGTATTCTGACAGACAGGAGTCCTGTATTCTGACAGACAGGAGGCCTGTAGTCTGGCAGACAGGAGTCCTGTATTCTGACAGACAGGAGTCCTGTAGTCTGGCAGACAGGAGGCCTGTAGTCTGACAGACAGGAGTCCTGTATTCTGACAGACAGGAGTCCTGTAGTCTGGCAGACAGGAGGCCTGTATTCTGACAGACAGGAGTCCTGTAGTCTGACAGACAGGAGTCCTGTAGTCTGGCAGACTGGAGTCCTGTAGTCTGGCAGACAGGAGTCCTGTATTCTGACAGACAGGAGGCCTGTAGTCTGACAGACAGGAGTCCTGTAGTCTGGCAGACTGGAGTCCTGTAGTCTGGCAGACAGGAGTCCTGTAGTCTGGCAGACAGGAGTCCTGTAGTCTGACAGACAGGAGTCCTGTAGTCTGGCAGACAGGAGTCCTGTAGTCTGGCAGACAGGAGTCCTGTATTCTGACAGACAGGCGTCCTGTAGTCTGACAGACAGGAGTCCTGTAGTCTGACAGACAGGAGTCCTGTAGTCTGACAGACAGGAGTCCTGTAGTCTGGCAGACAGGAGTCCTGTATTCTGGCAGACAGGAGTCCTGTATTCTGGCAGACAGGAGTCCTGTAGTCTGGCAGACAGGAGTCCTGTATTCTGGCAGACAGGAGTCCTGTAGTCTGGCAGACAGGAGTCCTGTATTCTGGCAGACAGGAGTCCTGTAGTCTGACAGACAGGAGTCCTGTAGTCTGGCAGACAGGAGTCCTGTATTCTGGCAGACAGGAGTCCTGTATTCTGACAGACAGGAGTCCTGTAGTCTGGCAGACTGGAGTCCTGTATTCTGGCAGACCGGAGTCCTGTATTCTGGCAGACAGGAGTCCTGTATTCTGACAGACAGGAGTCCTGTAGTCTGGCAGACTGGAGTCCTGTAGTCTGGCAGACAGGATCCTTCCACCTGAGGATAACTCAGCCCCCCAACGCTGGAACGCTCCTGCGTGTTGTGTAATCTGGATGAGGGACACAGTCAGTAACTACAGACTCATTACTTTAACAGTTAGACTCTGGTGAGCTGCTGCAGATGGCTGTTGTGATCCTTCATAGCAGACCAGATTAACACTGGTTTATCTCAGCATGTCGAGGAGACTCACACACAGCAGAGATGATGAGGAAGAGGACGGCTACAGACAGCAGTCCGCCATCCTTTCTGCAGTAGGTCAGCAGACGTCCCAGTGTCGCCCCAGAAGAGCCCGTCTTCTCCTGGCTTCCTTCCTCCTTCTTCTTCTTCCTCTCAGTCCCCTCCTCCTCCTCCTCACCAGCTGTCCCCACCAGCTTCCCAGTGTCCTCAGAGCCCCCTCCTCTTCTACTGCTGTTGGGACTGCTCCCCGAGCTGGACTCCTTCCCCAGGAGAGTCCAGAGCAGCAGGACACCCAGAGAGGAGGCACAAGTCCAACATATAAGGCTCAGGACCCAGGGCCGGCGGGTGAGGGACTCCAGCTCAGCCAGCATCAGCAGCTTTGCCAGGGCGTAGGTGATGACCAGCAGGCAGATGAGGAGGATGAGGGTGGTGAGTTTAGCCACCCTTGGTGGGCCGTCTTCTCTGTTCCATGACACCCCGATGGAGGCTCCCAGCAGGAGGGAGGCTCTGAGCAGCACAGTCCACCACAGGTCCACCGTCACCTGGAGGACGTTAAAGTGCAGGGTCTCCGTTCTGAAGATGCTCCACCGGGATCCATGTGTGTACAGGACGGTGGTCACGACCAAGTCCAGGAGGATGTACAACACCGTGCAGCTCACAGCTGCTCTGACACCCATGCTGGATGGATGGATGGATGGATAGATAGATAGATAGATAGATAGACAGATAGATAGATAGATAGATAGATAGATAGATAGATAGATAGATAGATAGATAGAGAGATAGAGAGATAGATAGACAGACAGGTAGATAGATAGATAGATAGATAGATAGATAGATAGATAGACAGATAGAGAGATAGACAGATAGACAGATAGATAGACAGATAGATAGATAGACAGATAGATAGATAGACAGATAGATAGATAGACAGATAGAGAGATATACAGATAGATAGATAGATAGATAGATAGACAGATAGATAGATAGACAGATAGATAGATAGACAGATAGAGAGATATACAGATAGATAGATAGATAGACAGACAGATAGACAGACAGATAGACAGACAGATAGACAGACAGATAGACAAAGTTTTGTTTGACATTTGAATGATCAATAAAAAGAAGACTTATGAAAAGAATTTGCAAATGAAATATGAATCCATCAATAAATAGTTCAAATTAAAAAGTGATTTACAAAAACACCATAAAAGGTCATAATTTTAAAATGGATTAATACATTCACAAATAAACAGTGGAATTTAAAATTCTGCAGCTTAAGAGAGAAATAAATAACTGGACTCACAAATTGAACTAAGAATACAGGTTTTAATCAGGCAGTTAAAACACATTAATTAATGCCTGTTTTATCATACTATTGATACATTAATTTGTAAACATGTATTGTATTTTATTGTACAATTTTTTAAAAAGTATTTGTAAACATTTAATAATACCTATTTTTAATGAACAATTAATAAATGAATTTGTAAACAGTTATTAATGCCTGTTTTTATTGTACAATTAAATACATTTTTAAACATCTATTGGCATTTTATTGTACATTAATAAATGCATTTTCAAACATGTATTGTCTATTTTATTGCACAATTAAATTAATTTGTAAACATGAATTGTAGATTATTGACTGTTTTTACTGTAGAATTAGTTACTAATCAATTAAACGCTCTATTTCTATTAACGTGACTCTTGTGGTCCTCCATAGTAGTTAGTGTTTAGCTTTAAAATTGAGGAAGTTTGTGACTCGGCAGCCATGTTGAGATCAGTTGAAGAAATACCAAGTACCACCCACCAGCTGGAACACAGCCAATAGGAGCACTCTCTATCTGAAATGACCTGTGATTGGTCAAAATGTTCCTTCATGGGTTAGATTATTTAAACCTGAAAACAGAGCCATGAGGAGGAGCAGAAGTCTTGTCTTCTCTCAGAACACTTGAATAACAACATGTTGAAAGGTTATTACGGGCTTTTTGCCTAATAATGCCACAAACTTTCTGCCTACTGATTATAAATACTACAAAAATAAGTCTACGATCACTCAAAAGAAGCAGAAATTAAAAAAAAAAAAAAAGAATATTTTGCAGATTGATAATTTACACTTACTTTTATTTTGAAGGGATGCACTTCCGGTGTCCGGCGGCTCGTTCATATGGTCCTACAAAAACAAGTGCAGAGTGAGAGGTCGCTGCTGATTAATGAAGGGTCAGCTGCATCATGAACAGCTAGCGCTAGCTGTGAACTAGCTAGCGGTTAGCTAGCCGTTAGCTAACTGTACAGGAAGTTAACGTTAGTTCGCGGCCGGCGGTGAGTCCAGCCAGCCAGGTGTCCAGGTGAACATTAAATAGTTCACCACAGTCTCTCTCAGTTCACAACCAAACACACAGCAGCATAAATACGGTTCCGTTACAGGCACACTCTCACAGACAGCATTAACGTAATGCATCTACACCGGTAACAAAGATCGTCTATGTTACAAGGATTCACACTAGTGATGGTCGGTCGCGAACGACACTGATCTTAGAGTCGGCTCTTTGAAGTGAACGACGGGAGCCGGCTCCTTAGTGGGAGCCGTGTTTTTTTTTTCTCTCTCTCTCTCACTTTTTTCTCCTCGCGCCGCACGTAATTGGTCAATATGTGTTTGAGCCTTGTGTTTGCGCTGAGCAGAGGGGGGAGGGGCGAGAGTTATACTAGCAGCAGAATGAGCGCACGAACAGAGAGAGAGAGAGAGAGAGAGAGAGAGAGAGAGAGAACGGGGACAACAAGAAGAGACAACATGGACACATTAGGAAGGTCTAGTAAAGAAAATGAGTGACTCCAGGACCATTTCAATTTTACTGACAATACAAAGGCAGAGTGTAGAGTCTGCAGGAATATCATATAGAGCCACAAACAACCTGCACAGGTAAACAACCTGAGAACAGTCCACCAATCAGAGCAGTGGGAAGATAAAACACTCAGTTGAGTGTGATATTAATGAAGGTGCCAGTGTGTCTACTGCAACTGTTGCAGCTGCTGCAGTAGTAGTAGTAGTAGTACTAGTAGTAGTAGTAGTAGTATCTACAGCATCATGCTGTTCACCACCACAACCACCTAACCAACCCAGAGCTCTATGAGACAGTTTGTGCAGAAGTCTGTGACTCCAGCAAGACATAACTCAGTTGATGAAGAACTGGCAAAAATGATTGCACTTGATTTCCATCCATTTTTCAGTTGTGGATGATAAAGGATTCAGGTAGTTTATAATGCACTGAATCCAATTTATGCAATTCTAAGCAGGAAAACAAAAATCATCCCAGGCCTATATGACAGAGAAGGTGCATCCACTGCAAGAGAGGGTTAAAAAATCCACAGCAGCCTCCTTCTGGTCAGTTACGTGTCACTTTATTGAAAATGATAAAATGGTTTTCTGTCTTCTGGATGGTTTTGAGTTCAGCGACAAACACACTTCTGAGAACTGAGCAGAAGAGCTGCTCAAAGAGGCCAAAGAGGGATGCTGTTACTGACAATGCAGCTAACATAACAATTACATTAGTCATTCATTTTGAGCATAATTTTATATTGTTGTTGATAATAAATTAATTAAAGCAACAAAATAACCTGAAGAGCCGTTTGGGAGCCGAAAGAGCCGGAATTCCCATCACTAATTCACACTGTGCGGGTCTGACGGGTCTGACGGGTCTGACAGCCACGAACGAGGCATGAACGCACACACGCAGCGGACGACTTTATGCAAATCCTGTCTGACTTCCATGGGATGGTGGCGGGTAATCAATCAGTCTGATGGAACGAAACGATCCGTCAAGCAACTCTTGAAATGACGGAGTGAAGATGATGTGTGAAAAATAAAAGTTGTTACAAAGTGAATCCACAAGCTACACTTGACATTTCACACCTATCCTTATAATTTGTAATGGTTATCTATGCAGGATGTCATCGAGTCTGTCAACGTACCTGGTCGATGAGTCACTTCCGCTCTGAGGCGTCGGACGCAGTCGGTCTACCGGACTGATCTCCCAGGAATTAGGGGATACACTGCGTCAGAATGAGACCTCTGCTGTTTGTTGCCTCTCCGATCGCAGCTGTAGCGGAAGTGAACGCTCGTGGCTCCGCCCACCAGGTGAGCGTTCAAGAGCTGCGGGTCAAAAACACAGACTGAGGTTTTCATGTCATCCACAGAGGACACTAAATACCGTGTCACCGTGACAGTCTGCCGCCATAAACTCAACGAACACTGTTTTCCTGACCTGTATAGTTACTACAGGCGCAGTAGAGAGGAATACTTTTACTACTATTTGATTAAAGTTGTCTTTACTGTTTAGGTGATTTTCACTGTGCTCATGGTCTCCAGCGGCTGTTCTCAGGTTAAAGCTCAGACAGACTCACCAACAGTTAGCCTACCTGTCCAGCACCCAATCAGCCAATCAAACTGTTGTCAGGCTATGAAATAATGTTTGTTGTCTAAACCTAAAGAAGTTGTAGTGTTGTCTGAACCTTAAGAAGTTGTAGTGTTGTCTGAACCTAAATAAGTTGTAGTGTTATTGTCTAAACCTAAAGAAGTTGTAGTGTTACTGTCTAAACCTAAAGAAGTTGTAGTGTTATTGTCTAAACCTAAAGAAGTTGTAGTGTTATTATCTAAACCTAAAGAAGTTGTAGTGTTATTGTCTAAACCTAAATAAGTTGTAGTGTTATTATCTAAACCTAAAGAAGTTGTAGTGTTGTCTGAACCTTAAGAAGTTGTAGTGTTATTGTCTAAACCTAAAGAAGTTGTAGTGTTACTGTCTAAACCTAAAGAAGTTGTAGTGTTATTGTCTAAACCTAAAGAAGTTGTAGTGTTATTGTCTAAACCTAAATAAGTTGTAGTGTTATTATCTAAACCTAAAGAAGTTGTAGTGTTGTCTGAACCTTAAGAAGTTGTAGTGTTATTGTCTAAACCTAAAGAAGTTGTAGTGTTACTGTCTAAACCTAAAGAAGTTGTAGTGTTACTGTCTAAACCTAAAGAAGTTGTAGTGTTACTGTCTAAACCTAAAGAAGTTGTAGTGTTACTGTCTAAACCTAAAGAAGTTGTAGTGTTACTGTCTAAACCTAAAGAAGTTGTAGTGTTATTGTCTAAACCTAAAGAAGTTGTAGTGTTATTGTCTAAACCTAAATAAGCTGTAGTGTTATTGTCTAAATCTAAATAAGTTGTAGTGTTATTGTCTGAACCTAAAGAAGTTGTAGTGTTATTGTCTGAACCTAAAGAAGTTGTAGTGTTATTGTCTAAATCTAAATAAGTTGTAGTGTTATTGTCTAAACCTAAATAAGCTGTAGTGTTATTGTCTAAATCTAAATAAGTTGTAGTGTTATTGTCTGAACCTAAAGAAGTTGTAGTTTTACTGTCTGAACCTAAAGAAGTTGTAGTGTTACCGTCTAAACCTAAAGAAGTTGTAGTGTTACTGTCTAAACCTAAAGAAGTTGTAGTGTTACTGTCTAAACCTAAAGAAGTTGTAGTGTTACTGTCTAAACCTAAAGAAGTTGTAGTTTTACTGTCTGAACCTAAAGAAGTTGTAGTTTTACTGTCTAAACCTAAAGAAGTTGTAGTTTTACTGTCTAAACCTAAAGAAGTTGTAGTTTTATTGTCTGAACCTAAAGAAGTTGTAGTTTTATTGTCTGAACCTAAAGAAGCCTTTTAGTTTTAGATCAAAACATGAAGTTTCATTCAGTTTTACACGTTAGAACATTTTGCTTAAAAGTTTCATGTTTACAGCGTAGTAGGTGTAGTAGGCCCCTAATCTCCCACATCTATGGCGCTCATAGTGACGATATACCTATTTTAACTGAGTGATAACAGCTGAATCAGCTGACCGAAGGCGAGATAGACAATGTTAGCGACTACCTGGTGAACATTTAGCAGCTCCAGAGCCAGGTATTTTTTTCTCAGGTGCTGGTAGAGACCAAACCAGAGCTAAAAGGAGCGTGAACAGAGAACTAGCATTGGTTGCGTATGAATGCTGATGTTGCTGTGTCTGCTCCGCGGTTTGAACTTGTTCCACTGCCCTCAAGCTGCAAATAACATTCATTCATTCATTCATTCATTGATTCCTGAATTTCCCTCTGGGGATGAATAAAGGTTCATCTTATCTTATCATTCATTCATGCAGCTTTAATATTTGCAGGAGTGAAGTTGAAGCTGTATCTGGGTCTGATGTGTCCTCCATCACACTGTGGTCCGTTCTGGCAGATAAAACACAGATCAAAAGTAAAGAACGTTTGGAAACCGAAGCTCCACTTCTGCAAATGCATCTGACTGACTGACTGATTGATTGATTGATTGATTAAAGGAGTCTCATTGACACTTTTGGTGTTTGTGTGTTCAGCTTCTACATTCTGCAGCGTTGACAGCAGGGCTGAAGTTTGTCCAGTAATATAAACCACCAGGCCATATGTAGACTCAATAATGTGGACTTAGACTCCACTTAGTTCTGCTAACAAATCCCCACCAGCAGTACCCGACTCCCCATCAGGTAGTGACGACACACCACGGCGACCCAAATGAAACAAAACCTTTATTTTAAAGTACTGCAGCTTAAAAATCTATTGAATGGCAGTGGAAAAAAAATAAGTTAACATCATTTTCATGGGAACAGCTTTTTTTCGAAGGGAAACGATTCATGTGGGTCAGTTTACTGTCATTTCTTTGGTTCCTGGATTCTGGTTCTGAGTGCCAGACTGATGTGAACTGACTCCGATCATCGGTAGCTCCGTGAGCGCTCGTTCTCAGTGGACGTCGGGCCCATTGGACTCATCCTCAGTGAACGTCGGGCCCGTCGGGCTCGTCCTCAGTGGACGTCGGGCCCGTCCTCAGTGGACGTCGGGCTCGTCTGGCCCGTCCTCAGTGGACGTCGGGTCCGTCGGGCACGTCGGGCTCGTCCTCAGTGGACGTCGGGCTCGTCCTCAGTGGACGTCGGGCTCGTCCTCAGTGGACGTCGGGCCCGTCCTCAGTGGACGTCGGGCTCGTCCTCAGTGGACGTCGGGCCCGTCCTCAGTGGACGTCGGGCTCGTCTGGCCCGTCCTCAGTGGACGTCGGGTCCGTCGGGCACGTCGGGCTCTTCCTCAGTGAACGTCGGGCTCGTCCTCAGTGGACGTCGGGCTCGTCTGGCCCGTCCTCAGTGGACGTCGGGCCCGTCCTCAGTGGACGTCGGGCCAGTCGGGCCCGTTCTCAGTGGACGTCGGGCCCGTTGGGCTCGTCCTCAGTGAACGTCGGGCTCATTCTCAGTGAACGTCGGGCCCGTCCTCAGTGGACGTCGGGCCCGTTGGGCTCGTCCTCAGTGGACGTCGGGTCCGTCGGGCACGTCGGGCTCGTCCTCAGTGGACGTCGGGCTCGTCCTCAGTGGACGTCGGGCTCGTCCTCAGTGGACGTCGGGCCCATCGGACTCATCCTCAGTGAACTTCGGGCCCGTCGGGCTCGTCCTCAGTGGACGTCGGGCCCGTCCTCAGTGGACGTCGGGCTCGTCTGGCCCGTCCTCAGTGGGCGCCGGGCTCGTCAGGCTTGTCGGGCTCGTCCTCAGTGGGCGTCGGGCCCGTCGGGCTCGTCCTCAGTGGGCGCCTGGCTCGTCGGGCTCGGCTAAGTGATACGCTAACTCCGCCTTCAGGTCCTCGGAGCCGCTTTGCTCGGCGGCCAGCACCGGCTCAACGGGGAAAGATAAATATAAAGTGTCCTTCAGCTTTTTCGGGGAGGGTGAGTCTCCTGCTGCGAACAGAGGATCTGTGATTTTAAAGGTCATGGATGGCATGTTGCGTGGCCTTCGCTTGGCGTTCTTCTTCTTCTCTTGTTTGTAGGCTGCGTTCATATTGGCTATCACCTGGAGGAGGAACAGAAAGTGATGTTTTAAAAAGGAACCAAACACATATAAAACATCTGGGATGAATCATTTCTGTCCATATCTACCAACAGGAGGTCACACAGTGATATTAATATTAACGAGTTTATTAAACCATATATATTAGTTAGGGCTGTCAGAGTCCACGCAAAATCACTTTAAAGCTATCGAACTATCAGAGGTCGTAGCTGCTACTACTACTACTACTACTACTACTACTACTACTACTACATCCTGGTCTCATCTGAAACTAGAGAACCTGATGGATCCTTCAGTACCAACCAGGTCAGACTACTACTACTACTACTACTACTACTACTACTACTACTACATACTGGTCTCATCTGAAACTAGAGAACCTGATGGATCCTTCAGTACCAACCAGGTCAGACTACTACTACTACTACTACTACTACTACTACTACTACTACTACTACTACTTCCTGGTCTCATCTGAAACTAGAGAACCTGATGGATCCTTCAGTACCAACCAGGTCAGACTACTACTACTACTACTACTACTACTACTACTACTACTACTACTACTACTACATACTGGTCTCATCTGAAACTAGAGAACCTGATGGATCCTTCAGTACCAACCAGGTCAGACTACTACTACTACTACTACTACTACTACTACTACTACATCCTGGTCTCATCTGAAACTAGAGAACCTGATGGATCCTTCAGTACCAACCAGGTCAGACTACTACTACTACTACTACTACTACTACTACTACTACATCCTGGTCTCATCTGAAACTAGAGAACCTGATGGATCCTTCAGTACTAACCAGTCCAGACTACTACTACTACTACTACTACTACTACTACATCCTGGTCTCATCTGAAACTAGAGAACCTGATGGATCCTTCAGTACCAACCAGGTCAGACTACTACTACTACTACTACTACTACTACTACTACATACTGGTCTCATCTGAAACTAGAGAACCTGATGGATCCTTCAGTACCAACCAGGTCAGACTACTACTACTACTACTACTACTACTACTACTACATACTGGTCTCATCTGAAACTAGAGAACCTGATGGATCCTTCAGTACCAACCAGGTCAGACTACTACTACTACTACTACTACCACCACTACTACTACTACTACTACTACTACTACTGGTCTCATCTGAAACTAGAGAACCTGATGGATCCATCAGTACCAACCAGGTCAGACTACTACTACTACTACTACTACTACTACTACATACTGGTCTCATCTGAAACTAGAGAACCTGATGGATCCTTCAGTACCAACCAGGTCAGACTACTACTACTACTACTACTACTACTACTACTACAACAACGTAACCCTGGACAGTGTTTCTCAGGCAGGTCACCAGCTGCACAGCCCTGGTTGTTTGGGTTGGTTAGGTTTAGGCATGAGGAGTGAGCCTGGTTAGGGTTAGGTCAGTATGACCACTCTGGGTTAGGGTCATCAACAACTCATTCAACATCTACACTGTGCATCTTTTCCATTTTTAAGTAGTGTTTTCAAAGTATTTTTACTGCACTGTCTATTCTACAGCTGTTTCTTGTCTATGCACCAACACACCAAAATAAATCTGCTGTATGTGAAAAGCGACTTGGCCCAAACACTGATCCTGATTCTGATCTCAGCCTGTTCTGCTGCCCCCAGGTGGCCAAAATAATCAATTAGTGCATCTTCAAAGCCTCCACGAATCCAAGGATTTATGATTTATGATTTATGATTTACGATTACGTCCCTTCAAACTGTGCATCTCCACTGGTGTGGAAATAAACAATCAAACATTTTTCACTATTAATCAAACCATCTCTAGAAACACGTCATTTTACAGCGCCACACATTTATCAGTAATCAGCTGATAATTAGCAAGTCACTAATTTGAAAGTTCTTTGCAGTAACTGACAGATTACCTCAACATTTATAAATATGACTTTATTATAAAGATGATTTAATACTGATATGGTGACATCATCTCAGGAGCAGCTGCTCTTCATCTGATCAGGAACTAATCTCCCCGCTGAGACCGATCGTCTCCTCTAATGTAACCTGGTGGCTGACGCCCTGATTCAGGGAGGTTATTAATATATTTATTATCATCTATTTATCAGCAGACATGGAGGTAAAACAGGTCTGTTAACTCTGGATTTTTTCCTGGATCTTCACAGACAGTGTAGTATAATTATCTAAATATGTAAATGAAGTCATTTTTATAAATGTTGAGGTAAACGTCGGGGTAATTACGCAGTAATTCCAGATATTTCGGATGGGTTACATGCTAATTATCAGCTAATTACCATGACATGTGCGGAGCAGTAAAATGCAGTGTTATTTCCACCTGAACTGACCCGTCGCTGTCTCACTCCGTCCCACAAAGACAGTCTAGACGCCACACTAACGGAGTTTAGACTCGACGCTCCGCCAGCAGCAGCCGCTGCGACAGAGCAGGACAAGCACGACAATTACCAGCTGCTTCACCGAGTTCTGCTGCTCCTGCATTATGCTCATGTAGGTGGAGGCCTTCTCCTTCGTAGAGTACACATCCTGCTCTGGATCGTCATCATTCAGCGGGCTCAGCGTGGTCTAGAGGACAGGAAGGACCACTGGTGAGCAGAAGCAAACCACACACTTTGACTTTGTGCCTCTGTCGGTGGAGTCCTACCTCGTTTGGTAGATTAGCTTTCCTGTTGAACATGAGGGAGTAAGGGCTGAACTTGGTCGTAGGGTTGGTGGACGTCCTGAACAGAAACAGCACCGGGTCCAGGAAGTCGTCCCAGTCGGACTGCTTCTCCGTTACCATCTGCACGATGGCTTCCTTCAGCAGAGGGCCGGTGCAGTCGTGAAGCGGGTTGAGCTGAGGTTGATCCAGAGGAGACACCTTCTGAACAATGCTCCACCTGTCGCACAGCAGCTTCGTCACCTAGAAAACACCGGCACCGGCGCTGATACATCGACTCCGATTATTGATCCGTTTATCACAATCAACTTGGTGACCCACATCTCACCTCGTCACAGAAGTCAGCATCCTGCGTACACACCAGTGTTTTAGGGGCACCAAACCTGATTGAACAGAGAACAGAATGAGTCCAGAATTAAATGCCAGCATCCCGATAGTGGTCTTTATTATTATTATTATCATTATTATTATTATTGAATTATTAAAAACAAAATGAACATGAAAATGTTCTCACGTAGAGCCCAAAATACCACATTCTGTCAAAATACATCCTCAGAACGATTATTTAGGATTGTGTGACATGTCTCTACCTGTATATGCATTTGGAAATACACTTTGCAACCGAGAGAGCATCTGTCTTTAGCACTGGAAAAGCTTCTGTCCATTTACTGAAGTAGTCGATGAGGACCGTGACAGTGGTGTTGCCCTGCGCTGTCTCTGGGAAAGGTCCTGGTGAGGAGACCAGAGGATCAGCCGCCACGGCTCAACACAAGGAAACAAATGTTATAGCAGAAGAATGGAAAGAGTGAAATGAAGAGAGGTAAAAACCTATCAGGTCAATCCCAACGATGTCCCACGGGGCGTCCACTTTGATAGGCCGGACAGTCCGAGCCAGGTTCTTATTCCTCTCTGTGTGCTGACAGGTCTCACATACTTTTATCTGAAACAGTCACCACAGAGGTTAATCATCATCATCATCGTCATCGTGTCTCGGTGATGTTAACACTGTAGACGTAAAGATGCATGTACCCAGTCCACTACGTCCTTGATGATCCCCAGCCAGTAGTACTTGCTCTGGATCCTGTGGACGGTCTTCTTCTGGCCCAGGTGATGGCCGATGTCATTGAAGTGGCAGTCGAGAAAAATCTGCCTCTTCCTCTCAGCCTCTATCACCACCTCCCTCTTCTCCTCTTTCTTGGGTCCCACATAGTACAGCTTGTCCTCTGGAAGGAGCCAGTGAAGAGACATGGACATGCAGGGAGTCTCACCACACCTCGTTCAAAAAAACAACTATTTCATGCTGCCTCGCTTGTCTCTAAAGGTAGACACAGATAAAGACGTGACTGGACCTGCTGAAAGCTGTCGGGTTTAACCTCCCCAGTTCGGCTAACTCTCGACTCACAAAACGCGACTGATCTGAACAAAATGTGGACTTTAACGAGTAGCTGAACGTTACTCCTTTAATCCTCCTCCACCGTATGACCCACGGTAAGTTAGCAAGTAACGCCACTGGAGTCCGGTTTTCTTTTTACAGTCGGTGAGTTAGAGAGCGGATTGTTCACCAGGCTCCTACAGAGTCACATCATATCTCACGTTATGCCCTACGTGGTGCACACGCACGGACACGGACAGCGATGTTAAATTAGCAGCTTTTTGGATGGAGGTCCGTGACGCACCGGAGGAAGCGCTGCATTGTCAGCGTTTAAAACAAACCTTACCGTCGATGATAAACTTCTGGGCGTATCGTTTCAGGTTCTTCTTTCGTAGAGGATTCATCGTCTGAGGAAAGCAGCCTTTAGCCACAAACGTGTAAATGTCACCGAGCTTATTGGAGCTGGACTCGACCACCTCCTCCTCAGCGACCTGCAACGACTCCACGCTCAACATGTCCGCCGCCTCTCTGCAGACCAGCGCCGGGAGACCGTAGATCCACCTCAGTAACCAGACCAGTGCTGGCTGAGCATCGGCATAGTTAGCGGCGCTGCTAGCTGCTGCTAGCTGCTGCTAACGAAGACAAATAACCGTCAACAGAGCCGCATCGGGACGGAGCGCCACACCGCGCCGTCGGCTTTCTCTTCTTCTACGTTTCCACTCAGATGCTGCCGGCCTGCGCCCCCTGCTGGTCACCGGCCGGTTCTTCACCCTACCGGCCAGGCCGCTGACTGCCACGACGTCTACCGACCACCGACCACCGACCACCGTACACAACAAGCCATCAGTCAACACCTGAGAAGAGTGTAGAATGTGGTTTCATACCTATAGCTAGGTTCATGTATTTAATATTACTTTATTCAACCTGTGTTTGTAGATTGTTTTCATGCTGCTTCTTTTTATTTGATTTACAGAAGAGCTTCTCAAAAACATTGTGACCAAGATATCACACGGTACTAACAAATACTGAGATATTACTCACTTTTAACAATCCTAGTCTTTCGGCAGATGAGATTTGTGTATTTATATAATTAAGATAATTAAAATCTCAGCTAAATATGAGATACATAAAATGATATAGCTGAAAAGAATACCCTCCCTCTATATTTCTTTCTTATTAAGATACCGATTTTAAACATATTTGACTATGATTGAAAACCTAAAACTCGACGCAAAACGCAAAAACTGTTTTATTTCAAATTTATTCCAGTTGTTTAACACACTGTTGTTGTTTTTTTGTTTGAAATTTTTTATTGGATTTTATTATTCATCTTTTCCTTTCCTTACATTTCATTTGATGTATAATTTATTGTATTTTTACATTATTTTTAAACTGTAAACATACGTAACATATCTACATCTACTGTATTTGACTCGTGAAATTAAGTATTAAAAGAAATAAATAACCGAAATCATGTCGTCACTTCCTCCTCCTCTCCCGGAGACGTGTAACCATGGTAACCTCTGCCAACCTCATGTGACCAAACGACGGGTTTTAATTCATATAAACTGTATATTACACCTAGCGCAGTGAAATCTTGTATTTTTAACTTTAAACTTTAAACTAAAGTGATGTTACAGAACTGTCCGTCAACATCTGTTGTGAACGTTGTCGTCCCGACCGCATTGCATTGTGGGATATGTATGCCGGCGTCCAGTGTTGCTTACTGTCATATTTAACCGGAAATAGTATAAAATATACGTACTTTTCGGACGTTTCATAGTTGGGTATGTAAGGTCAGCGAAGGCTAGTAAACTGTATTCAGAAATAAGTGTACAGAGCTTTATTGCATAGACATTTTTGATTTTCTTTATGCATTAATACAGTATAGATATTTCATTTATCAATGCGACACGGCATTTATGACTATAGTATTTGGTGATAATGATTATGTTGTTTATAAGAAATTCAATCTTCTTATTTTTTTCATTATTCTTCATCATCATTTTTCATTTGAGGGATAAATTTTGTTAAAAATTTAAAAATATAACTCTGTATATTTATATATATATTTAGGAGGAACTGGGTATTTAAGAAATTTGGTTCTAATTGTGGATTTTTGCTTTTTTCATAGGTTTGAAAATGTGGTAACGATGGGTACATTAACTTTACAAAATAATGTAAAGAAATTTATTGTTACATCTTTTATGTAAAAAATGTTCATTGTCAATATCTAAGCGTTGTAGTTTTGCTGTCGGAGTGTTATAATGGAGCAATTTAAATTGTATTTAGTATTAAATTCAACTAGCTTAAGCACGGTTTATTAATCAAGTGCACAGCTGACCAAATTCCTTTCCCCATCCAGTCATCCATAAAAATAGATCGTCTGTGGTTTAAAACGTCTCCGTGTGGATTTGCGGAGATGAGGCTTTTATTTTGAGGACTTTGACCCGGAAGTGTAATGTTTGTTTGTTGCTGTTAGCCTGTTAGCCTGTTAGCTACCCAACACCGAAGTAGCTGTGTAGCTGGTCAGTAAACAGTCTTGGTGGAAGTACTACCTTTATTACATGTCTGCGAGTTTTTATTAAAGTATTCCCTTTAAAGACGTAGTGATGACAAACGAGGAAGACGGAAACCGTCAGTTTTGTTTCTGTAACTGTTTCACTACTGATAACATTTACCTGGAGGACTACAAGCTCCACGTCCGCTTTCTGTCCGAGCAGCAGTTCAGACTGGACTACGGAGCGGTGAGTGATGCTAACAGCTAACAGCTAACAGCTGCTCTGTCTAAACAAACATGTCCGTCCGCTTTCTGTCCTCTACTGGCTGACTGTCTGTCTATTCAATTCTCAGCTGCTCAGGACTCTCGGCTGTGTGACGGACCAGCAGTTCGAGGATGTGTTCAGCAAGGTAACTGTTCAGTTAGCCCCGTTACTCTACTGCTGTAACACAGAACTGTTCAGTTAGCCCCGTTACTCTACTGCTGTAACAGAACTGTTCAGATAGCCCCGTTACTCTACTGCTGTAACAGAACTGTTCAGATAGCCCCGTTACTCTACTGCTGTAACAGAACTGTTCAGATAGCCCCGTTACTCTACTGCTGTAACACAGAACTGTTCAGATAGCCCCGTTACTCTACTGCTGTAACACAGAACTGTTCAGATAGCCCCGTTACTCTACTGCTGTAACAGAACTGTTCAGATAGCCCCGTTACTCTACTGCTGTAACAGAACTGTTCAGTTAGCCCCGTTACTCTACTGCTGTAACAGAACTGTTCAGTTAGCCCCGTTACTCTACTGCTGTAACAGAACTGTTCAGTTAGCCCCGTTACTCTACTGCTGTAACAGAACTGTTCAGTTAGCCCCGTTACTCTACTGCTGTAACAGAACTGTTCAGTTAGCCCCGTTACTCTACTGCTGTAACACAGAACTGTTCAGTTAGCCCCGTTACTCTACTGCTGTAACACAGAACTGTTCAGATAGCCCCGTTACTCTACTGCTGTAACAGAACTGTTCAGATAGCCCCGTTACTCTACTGCTGTAACAGAACTGTTCAGTTAGCCCCGTTACTCTACTGCTGTAACAGAACTGTTCAGTTAGCCCCGTTACTCTACTGCTGTAACAGAACTGTTCAGATAGCCCCGTTACTCTACTGCTGTAACACAGAACTGTTCAGATAGCCCCGTTACTCTACTGCTGTAACAGAACTGTTCAGTTAGCCCCGTTACTCTACTGCTGTAACACAGAACTGTTCAGATAGCCCCGTTACTCTACTGCTGTAACACAGAACTGTTCAGTTAGCCCCGTTACTCTACTGCTGTAACAGAACTGTTCAGATAGCCCCGTTACTCTACTGCTGTAACACAGAACTGTTCAGATAGCCCCGTTACTCTACTGCTGTAACACAGAACTGTTCAGTTAGCCCCGTTACTCTACTGCTGTAACACAGAACTGTTCAGTTAGCCCCGTTACTCTACTGCTGTAACAGAACTGTTCAGATAGCCCCGTTATTCTACTGCTGTAACACAGAACTGTTCAGTTAGCCCCGTTACTCTACTGCTGTAACAGAACTGTTCAGATAGCCCCGTTACTCTACTGCTGTAACAGAACTGTTCAGTTAGCCCCGTTACTCTACTGCTGTAACACAGAACTGTTCAGATAGCCCCGTTACTCTACTGCTGTAACAGAACTGTTCAGATAGCCCCGTTACTCTACTGCTGTAACAGAACTGTTCAGATAGCCCCGTTACTCTACTGCTGTAACACAGAACTGTTCAGTTAGCCCCGTTACTCTACTGCTGTAACAGAACTGTTCAGATAGCCCCGTTACTCTACTGCTGTAACAGAACTGTTCAGTTAGCCCCGTTACTCTACTGCTGTAACAGAACTGTTCAGTTAGCCCCGTTACTCTACTGCTGTAACAGAACTGTTCAGATAGCCCCGTTACTCTACTGCTGTAACACAGAACTGTTCAGATAGCCGCGTTACTCTACTGCTGTAACAGAACTGTTCAGTTAGCCCCGTTACTCTACTGCTGTAACAGAACTGTTCAGTTAGCCTCGTTACTCTACTGCTGTAACACAGAACTGTTCAGTTAGCCCCGTTACTCTACTGCTGTAACAGAACTGTTCAGATAGCCCCGTTACTCTACTGCTGTAACACAGAACTGTTCAGATAGCCTCGTTACTCTACTGCTGTAACAGAACTGTTCAGTTAGCCTCGTTACTCTACTGCTGTAACACAGAACTGTTCAGTTAGCCCCGTTACTCTACTGCTGTAACAGAACTGTTCAGTTAGCCCCGTTACTCTACTGCTGTAACAGAACTGTTCAGATAGCCCCGTTACTCTACTGCTGTAACACAGAACTGTTCAGATAGCCTCGTTACTCTACTGCTGTAACAGAACTGTTCAGTTAGCCTCGTTACTCTACTGCTGTAACACAGAACTGTTCAGTTAGCCCCGTTACTCTACTGCTGTAACAGAACTGTTCAGTTAGCCCCGTTACTCTACTGCTGTAACAGAACTGTTCAGATAGCCCCGTTACTCTACTGCTGTAACACAGAACTGTTCAGATAGCCCCGTTACTCTACTGCTGTAACAGAACTGTTCAGATAGCCCCGTTACTCTACTGCTGTAACAGAACTGTTCAGTTAGCCCCGTTACTCTACTGCTGTAACAGAACTGTTCAGTTAGCCCCGTTACTCTACTGCTGTAACAGAACTGTTCAGTTAGCCCCGTTACTCTACTGCTGTAACAGAACTGTTCAGATAGCCCCGTTACTCTACTGCTGTAACACAGAACTGTTCAGTTAGCCCCGTTACTCTACTGCTGTAACACAGAACTGTTCAGATAGCCCCGTTACTCTACTGCTGTAACAGAACTGTTCAGATAGCCCCGTTACTCTACTGCTGTAACAGAACTGTTCAGTTAGCCCCGTTACTCTACTGCTGTAACAGAACTGTTCAGTTAGCCCCGTTACTCTACTGCTGTAACAGAACTGTTCAGATAGCCCCGTTACTCTACTGCTGTAACAGAACTGTTCAGATAGCCCCGTTACTCTACTGCTGTAACACAGAACTGTTCAGATAGCCCCGTTACTCTACTGCTGTAACAGAACTGTTCAGTTAGCCCCGTTACTCTACTGCTGTAACAGAACTGTTCAGATAGCCCCGTTACTCTACTGCTGTAACAGAACTGTTCAGATAGCCCCGTTACTCTACTGCTGTAACAGAACTGTTCAGATAGCCCCGTTACTCTACTGCTGTAACAGAACTGTTCAGATAGCCCCGTTACTCTACTGCTGTAACAGAACTGTTCAGATAGCCCCGTTACTCTACTGCTGTAACAGAACTGTTCAGATAGCCCCGTTACTCTACTGCTGTAACAGAACTGTTCAGATAGCCCCGTTACTCTACTGCTGTAACACAGAACTGTTCAGATAGCCCCGTTACTCTACTGCTGTAACAGAACTGTTCAGTTAGCCCCGTTACTCTACTGCTGTAACACAGAACTGTTCAGTTAGCCCCGTTACTCCACTGCTGTAACAGAACTGTTCAGTTAGCCCCGTTACTCTACTGCTGTAACAGAACTGTTCAGATAGCCCCGTTACTCTACTGCTGTAACAGAACTGTTCAGATAGCCCCGTTACTCTACTGCTGTAACAGAACTGTTCAGATAGCCCCGTTACTCTACTGCTGTAACACAGAACTGTTCAGATAGCCCCGTTACTCTACTGCTGTAACAGAACTGTTCAGATAGCCCCGTTACTCTACTGCTGTAACAGAACTGTTCAGATAGCCCCGTTACTCTACTGCTGTAACAGAACTGTTCAGATAGCCCCGTTACTCTACTGCTGTAACAGAACTGTTCAGATAGCCGCGTTACTCTACTGCTGTAACAGAACTGTTCAGTTAGCCCCGTTACTCTACTGCTGTAACAGAACTGTTCAGATAGCCCCGTTACTCTACTGCTGTAACAGATAGCCCCGTTACTCTACTGCTGTAACAGAACTGTTCAGATAGCCCCGTTACTCTACTGCTGTAACAGAACTGTTCAGATAGCCCCGTTACTCTACTGCTGTAACAGAACTGTTCAGATAGCCCCGTTACTCTACTGCTGTAACAGAACTGTTCAGATAGCCCCGTTACAGAACTGTTCAGTTAGCCCCGTTACTCTATTGCTGTAACACAGAACTGTTCAGTTAGCCCCGTTACTCTACTGCTGTAACAGAACTGTTCAGATAGCCCCGTTACTCTACTGCTGTAACACAGAACTGTTCAGTTAGCCCCGTTACTCTACTGCTGTAACAGAACTGTTCAGTTAGCCCCGTTACTCTACTGCTGTAACAGAACTGTTCAGTTAGCCCCGTTATTCTACTGCTGTAACACAGAACTGTTCAGATAGCCCCGTTACTCTACTGCTGTAACAGAACTGTTCAGATAGCCCCGTTACTCTACTGCTGTAACAGAACTGTTCAGGTAGCCCCGTTACTCTACTGCTGTAACAGAACTGTTCAGTTAGCCCCGTTACTCTACTGCTGTAACACAGAACTGTTCAGATAGCCCCGTTATTCTACTGCTGTAACACAGAACTGTTCAGTTAGCCCCGTTACTCTACTGCTGTAACACAGAACTGTTCAGTTAGCCCAGTTACTCTACTGCTGTAACACAGAACTGTTCAGATAGCCCAGTTACTCTACTGCTGTAACAGAACTGTTCAGTTAGCCCCGTTACTCTTCTGCTGTAACAGAACTGTTCAGTTAGCCCCGTTACTCTACTGCTGTAACACAGAACTGTTCAGATAGCCCCGTTACTCTACTGCTGTAACAGAACTGTTCAGTTAGCCCCGTTACTCTACTGCTGTAACAGAACTGTTCAGATAGCCCCGTTACTCTACTGCTGTAACACAGAGCTGTTCAGATAGCCCAGTTACTCTACTGCTGTAACAGAACTGTTCAGATAGCCCCGTTACTCTACTGCTGTAACACAGAACTGTTCAGATAGCCCCGTTACTCTACTGCTGTAACAGAACTGTTCAGTTAGCCCAGTTACTCTACTGCTGTAACACAGAACTGTTCAGATAGCCCCGTTACTCTACTGCTGTAACACAGAACTGTTCAGTTAGCCCAGTTACTCTACTGCTGTAACACAGAACTGTTCAGATAGCCCCGTTACTCTACTGCTGTAACACAGAACTGTTCAGTTAGCCCAGTTACTCTACTGCTGTAACACAGAACTGTTCAGATAGCCCCGTTACTCTACTGCTGTAACACAGAACTGTTCAGTTAGCCCCGTTACTCTACTGCTGTAACACAGAACTGTTCAGATAGCCGCGTTACTCTACTGCTGTAACAGAACTGTTCAGTTAGCCCAGTTACTCTACTGCTGTAACACAGAACTGTTCAGATAGCCCCATTACTCTACTGCTGTAACACAGAACTGTTCAGATAGCCCCGTTACTCTACTGCTGTAACAGAACTGTTCAGTTAGCCCCGTTACTCTACTGCTGTAACACAGAACTGTTCAGATAGCCCCGTTACTCTACTGCTGTAACAGAACTGTTCAGATAGCCCCGTTACTCTACTGCTGTAACAGAACTGTTCAGATAGCCGCGTTACTCTACTGCTGTAACACAGAACTGTTCAGTTAGCCCCGTTACTCTATTGCTGTAACACAGAACTGTTCAGTTAGCCCCGTTACTCTACTGCTGTAACACAGAACTGTTCAGTTAGCCCCGTTACTCTACTGCTGTAACAGAACTGTTCAGATAGCCCCGTTATTCTACTGCTGTAACAGAACTGTTCAGTTAGCCCCGTTACTCTACTGCTGTAACAGAACTGTTCAGTTAGCCCAGTTATTCTACTGCTGTAACACAGAACTGTTCAGTTAGCCCCGTTACTCTACTGCTGTAACAGAACTGTTCAGTTAGCCCCGTTACTCTACTGCTGTAACAGAACTGTTCAGTTAGCCCCGTTACTCTACTGCTGTAACAGAACTGTTCAGTTAGCCCCGTTACTCTACTGCTGTAACACAGAACTGTTCAGTTAGCCCCGTTACTCTACTGCTGTAACACAGAACTGTTCAGATAGCCCCGTTACTCTACTGCTGTAACACAGAACTGTTCAGATAGCCCCGTTACTCTACTGCTGTAACACAGAACTGTTCAGTTAGCCCCGTTACTCTACTGCTGTAACAGAACTGTTCAGATAGCCCCGTTACTCTACTGCTGTAACACAGAACTGTTCAGATAGCCCCGTTACTCTACTGCTGTAACACAGAACTGTTCAGATAGCCCCGTTACTCTACTGCTGTAACAGAACTGTTCAGATAGCCCCGTTACTCTACTGCTGTAACAGAACTGTTCAGTTAGCCGCGTTACTCTACTGCTGTAACAGAACTGTTCAGATAGCCCCGTTACTCTACTGCTGTAACACAGAACTGTTCAGTTAGCCCCGTTACTCTACTGCTGTAACAGAACTGTTCAGATAGCCCCGTTACTCTACTGCTGTAACAGAACTGTTCAGATAGCCCCGTTACTCTACTACTGTAACACAGAACTGTTCAGATAGCCCCGTTACTCTACTGCTGTAACGTAGAACTTCTCTGTTCAGATTTCACAGGAGGTGGACAGACGACGGCATCTAGGCGTGACGTCAGCTGAGAGAGCTGCTGTTATAAAAGACGTATACCAGCCTCTCCATCCTCATGTCTACTATCTGCAGGTACTTCAGCCGCTATCAGCCGCCGCTATCAGCCGCCGCTATCAGCCGCCGCTATCAGCCGCCGCTAACGGTGTCATCAATAATGTGTCATTGACTCCTCGCTGAGCCAGACCACCTCTCCACAGGAGTCCTACCTCGCACCCAAGTTCAGGCAGATGGTTGAATACTGTCGAAGCGGCGACATCAGTGAGGAAGGTCTCAGAGACCTGTTGGAGGAAGAGGCAGGTGAGCTCTGATTTCCTCTCAGGGGTTAAAGTTCAAATTAGAAATCTGTAATAGATTTCCATCTTTGTGTTGAAGCTGCGAGGGTTTACCGCTTCCCAGTGTTTGAGAGAAGCTTCTGTGAGCAGCTGGTGGAGGAGCTGGAGCACTTTGAGCAGTCCTCCGCCCCTAAAGGAAGACCCAACACCATGAACCATTACGGGGTAATGCATGCCTTCCCATACAGGCTGAGACCTCTTAAAGCTCTGTTCAGTCACTGCTCAGTCATTTATTGTGCTGTCCGTGGCCTGCTGGCGTCCCCCAGCCATGAAATCTGCTCTGTGAAATATGAGGACTTTGATGGATTTTAGAGGACAGTCAGAGATATTCACAGGTCATTTCACAGTAACATGCTTATATACTGAAGCCTTCAGTCAGGAGGATATAGTGTTGAAGCAGTGAAAGAGCTCGTCGTCAGGAGGTCAGACATGAGGGTCATGTTCTTTTAGTCATGAGATCGTCCTCTTTTTCTCTCTTCCAGATCCTCCTGAATGAACTGGGCTTTGACGAGGGCTTCATCACGCCTCTCCGTCAGCTCTACCTGCATCCGCTCACCTCCCTGCTGTACCCAGACTGTGGGGGGTGCTGTCTGGACAGCCACAAGGCCTTCGTTGTTAAATACGACCTGAATGAAGACGTGGACCTGAGCTACCACTACGACAATGCAGAGGTCACCCTCAATGTCTCCCTGGGCAAGGACTTCACCGAAGGCAACCTTTACTTTGGTGATATGAGACAGGTGGTTACTGGTACTACTTATTAACATCATTTCTAACACGAGGAACCCGGCTGATAAAACGCTGAAAGCTTATTCTGGCAGTTCAGAAGTACTGTAATGACGGTGAATGTTCACCAGCTAACATTTTTGAGTATAATAGTTGTTATGATGCGTTATGTGTAAGGTTGTGGTTGTGTTGGCCCTGCAGGTGCCGTTAAGTGAGATGGAGTGTTCAGAGGTTGAACACCGGGTGAGCGAGGGCCTCCTCCACCGGGGCCAGCACATGCACGGGGCCCTGCCCATCTCCTCCGGCCAGCGCTGGAACCTCATCATCTGGATGAGAGCCTCCCAGCAACGCAACCAGCTGTGCCCCATGTGCAACCAGAAGCCCACGCTGGTGGCGGGGGAGGGCTTCGCTGACGGGTTCACCCAACACGACGCTGGACCCAGCACTTCCTGTGTGATGACGTGACGCCTCCCGCCGCTGTCGGCCACCATTTAAGCCACTGTGCTGGGGGATTTGGCGTCCCGGGTGGTATGAAATGAGACGCTGAGGCAGAAATGCATGCTGGTGCCTCCGACGATGCTGGAGGAATACAGTCACATCTGAGTGTGTCCCGCCCAAAGACTGACATGCTGTTGTTGAGTTAATCAGGACTACCGTGGTGGTGCCTCAGGTGGGGTTTACCCTGTGAAATTCATTTTTTGTTGCACAGTAAGTTAATAAATCGTAACTTTAGTCATGAATTGTTTTTCTTGGTAATTATGTCTTTGCATATACTATATTCTGTTACCCTGCTTAGCAGCAGCGCTCCTCACGACTTCACCACTTGAACGCAGCATATCTTGTGTTGTCGGCTTCCCATCTTATAAACACGAGTTCACACCTTTGATTTGAAGGCTCCATCTGTAACTATTGCAGGATGCTGGATGGTAATCCACAAGTAGAATTAATTCTAATGAGGCATTATGACTGAATATTTATTATTTGTACTCTTAATAGTATTAATTATTCTATAGTGTTTGTGACGAGTATATTTATGACTTGAGTGTCTCATATTAGTGCAGTAATGTGCAGTAATGTCTAACAAGCCATCCTGGTCAAACCCCGTACTTGTGCCAAAGAATATTTCCTCTATTACCGATTCCAACACCCAAAGTCTGTAAGGGCGTTTTCTGTGAAACTCTTTGGGATCATTTTTCTATCGGGTACCATGAGGCCTTCAGTCAGACTGGCTATAGATACGAAACCATAGACCGTGTGCTATAGCTGCTCATACCAGTAGATGTCCTGGTTCCTCTGTATCTACACCGAGGACGACGCTGCACATCACTGCTGCTGGATTCATCCTCCGCTGAGCAGAGTAGTAACGTAGCAGCACTCTGCTGGATGGTAACCCACAAACAGGGCTGCACCATCATGGCCAAAATGATCATCACCTTTATTTTGATCGATATTCACGATTATTCATTGATTATAACACACGGCGCGCTGTCTTCACTTCCTTTCTGCTACCTTCCCGCCGGTGATCAGATCAGGGCTGAACCAGCTGGAGAAAAGTGACATTACAACTATTTTTATTTCTGCAATATGAGAAAATATAGAGGAATATTATTAGAATATTATATTCAACCTTCTGTTAGCTATATTTTAAAGTTAAATACATCAATCTATAAACACAGTGGTTGTATAGATATCTATAAATACAGGGGCTGTATAGATGATATCTATAAGCACAGCGGGTGTATAGATGATATCTATAAAGTCACTGGAAGAACAGAGCCGGTACTCCACCCTGGATCTGTCTGCCTGGTGGTGTCAGCCTGTGATCATACAGCCAGTAACTGTACTGATATATAGAGATATTGTAGATATATAACGTCGATCAGGAGGAACAGCAGTGAACACGCTGATGATGTGTATTAAACTGTGGATGACTCAACACAAGACAAACCACAGGCTTTGGAGTAATGGCCTTTAATGACATAAATGATATCAGTTCTTGTGGTCAGTGTTGTGGTGGAGGTTAATGGTGTGCGAGTTAAAAGACACGATGAACCTGTAGACTACTTGTGGCTCATTAAATCCATCCTGTTCAGCAGCATCAGGACTTTTTGGTTGTTTCTTTTTGTTCCAGGTCAGCGTGCCGACATGCAGAGGCGATAACGGAGGTCCACTACAGCACAGGGAGGCTAACGGAGACAGGACAGTCTACAGGCTTCACTCCTGAGTCAGTCTGCTCAGACTGGTTCAAATTATTATCATTATTATTGAACCCATTATGGAGGAATTACATTAATAGCATAATATCATTATATAGCAAGTATGTATACAGGTAAATATTTTCACATTGAATATATAATCCTATACAGAACGTACAGATAAATATTTCCTCTGTTATAGACAATTACATCATACAAGTAAACAAATATATTTTGTATTTAATGAATTATTCTGAGAAAGCTGTGTCACAACTGCAGCAGTGAAAGAGCAGATTGTGCCACGAGTTGCAGCTGTGAGGCTGCTGTGACGGGATCAGTCTGCTGGTCTGCCTCCTGGTGCTGACCCTGGGTCAGCACTGGCTGACGAGTCCCAGATCTACAACGTGGTCTCGCCGCTCACGTCCCGAGGGCGGCGGTGGTCCGCGTCCGAGTCGTAGTCCGACTCCATCTCGATCTTGACCTGGGGCACGGGGCAGGCCATCCCTCGGCCCAGGGGCGCAGCCGGAGACGACGGGCACGAGATCTTCAGGTGGAGGGTGATGCTGAGGAAGGGCAAGCTCCAGTTACCAAAAACACTGAGGGTGGAGGAGGGCGGAGGGTGGTGGAGGAGGGCGGAGGAGGAGGGTGGGGGAGGAAGGTGGGTGGAGAGGGATAGAGGAGGAGGGTGGGGGAGGAAGGTGGGTGGAGAGGGATAGAGGAGGAGGATGGCAGAGGGTGGTGGAGGTGGGCGGAGGATGGTGGAGGAGGGCGGAGGGGGGCAGAGGAGGAAGGTGGGTGGAGAGGGATAGAGGAGGAGGATGGCAGAGGGTGGTGGAGGTGGGCGGAGGATGGTGGAGGTGGGCGGAGGATGGTGGAGGGGGGCAGAGGAGGAAGGTGGGTGGAGAGGGATAGAGGAGGAGGGTGGGGGAGGAAGGTGGGTGGAGAGGGATAGAGGAGGAGGATGGCAGAGGGTGGTGGAGGTGGGCGGAGGATGGTGGAGGGTGGTGGAGGACGGTGGAAAGAGGGCGGAGGAGCTCAGCCATGTGGCATCATGACCCCCGGCCAAACAGCGCAGCAGCTCCTGTAACGAGCTGCTGCGCTGGTCGTCTGTGGACACGGTGCCTCATGGTGGAGGCTCAGACTGGGACGGGACGGGTGGCGTCATCATGGGAGTCAGACCCACATTTTCACAGACCGAACCGCCGGTTCTACCCTGGTCTGACAGAACCTCAGTGGTAGCAGCTGGTCCACTTCTGCCCAGTGAGAGGAGACTGATGAAGATCTGCATTCAGCTCTACACCCGATGCACTCGCTACGTCGGCACATGGTGTAATATTACTTATTAGTTATTAGCTGATAACCAGTGAGGAACCTATTTGAAATGTCTTTGGAGTTACTGACAAAATATTTACCTCAACATTTAGAAAAATGACTTTGTTTGGCTCTCTTGACTCTGGACTTTCAATATTAGTATTGTATTTTTTTATCTATTGTAAACATTATTTAATAATTATGTTAGGCTATTTCCTAAAAAGCAGTAATAATAATAAAATATATAATAATAATAATAAAATTATAATTTATTTAGTTAAGTTAACAGACCTGTTTTACCTCCATGTCTGCTGATAAATAGATGATAATAAATATATTAATAACCTCCCTGAATCATGGCGTCAGCCACCAGGTTACATTAGATGATATGTCACCATATCAGTATTAAATCATCTTTATAATAAAGTCATATTTATAAATGTTGGGGTAATCTGTCAGTTACTGCAAAGAAGCACAGCTGACAACAAACTGATATTAATCAATACTCAGTTAATCCAAACCATGCCTCTTTGAAAGCAATGCAGACATGATGGTCAGTTCTCCCTCGACGGGTAAAATCAGAGTGTTTGTGAGTATTAGTGGTGAAACGTTCAGCACGCTGAGACGAGGTGAGCAGCCTCAGCAGACTGAAACAGACTGAAAGTGACTGATGGAGGAAAAAGAAACAACCAAAACCGTGATGCCTGTTGCATGTGGACGTTATACAGGTAGATCCTCTACATGATACACAGCAGGACTCATATACATCCCATACATGGTCACCTAAACAAAGACACAGAGCCAACTGGCAGCATGTAAATGATTTCAGCCTGTCAGAAACGAAGAATTACAGCATGCTGAGCTACACGATCACAGTAACATCACAGTCATCTGCATTGCCTTAGAGAGCATGGAGAGGACACCGAGTCCAACAGGACGACACGTCAATAACCCGTCTTCAGTCGTCCAGCATGTGTAGACATTACATTTATTCTGAGCGTTAACGAAGGAAGGAATAAAAAGAAGTGATGGAGGGTGTTTAACTGTTAGAGGGCAAGTAATATAGTAATAAATTAATCTGGAAGTAAACAACACAAAGGACTGATGTTTGAATGGAGAAAAGCACCATAATATAACAGGGCTTCTATGGACTACTGTCATACTACTGTGTCTGTGTATTTTAAAGGGTCAGTTCACCAAAAACATCTAACAGCTTAGCTGCAGACATGCAGCATCTGCCCACGTAGGTAAAACCAGACTCCTGCTGCCCCCTCGTTACAGCGGAGGTAAAAGGTCTTTAGTTCATTAGACATCATCACGAGTCAGGACCAGTGTGTGCTTCCTGAACAGTGTCCTGGTTACTGAGGAGGATCCAGGGAGATCGCCATCAACCGTTTTCATCTTTCTATCAAACGGTCCCAGTGAAAACGTGTTCTGTGGGTAATATCATAATAATGTAGCAGAGCAGCACCATAAATATTACTCCATCACCTCCACCACGGTCAAACATCCGCGAGGAGACGTCTGACAGCGTAGGCAGATAGAGTGACGTCTAGTCAGTCAGTCATCTCCAGGTGCTGCTGTTCACTCCCCAACACACTTCCTGTTTGAGTTAACCCTTCTTCTACCAGGATTTATGTCTTCTTCACCTTATTCTCACTGTACAAATGAGAATGTGTGTAACTTCTGGTGAGGTAGCAGAGCTAGCTGTAAGCTAGTTTAGTCCCATAGGCTAACCATAGAGGCTAACCACAGTGCTAACCATAGAGGCTACCCACAGTGGCTAATCATAGAGGCTAACTAGTGGTTAACCATAGAGGCCAGCCATAGAGGCTAATCATAGAGGCTAACCACAGTGGCTAACCACAGTGGCTAACCACAGTGGCTAACCATAGAGGCTAATCATAGTGCTAACCACAGTGGCTAACCATAGAGGCTAACCACAGTGCTAACCACAGTGGCTAACCACAGAGGCTAACCACAGTGCTAACCACAGTGGCTAACCATAGAGGCTAAATTGTGGCTAACCGTGAAGGCTTACCATAGAGGCTAACTAGTGGCTAACTATAGGGGCTAACCATAGAGGCTAACTAAAGGCTAACCATAGGGGCTAACCATAGAGGCTAACTGGTGGCTAACCATAAAGGCTTACCATAGAGGCTAACTAGTGGCTAACCATAGAGACTAACCATAGTGGCTAACCATAGAGGTTTACTAGTGGCTAACCATACAGGCTAATCATAGAGGCTAACTAGTGTAACCATAGAGGCTAACTAGTGGCTAACCTTAGAGGCTAACTAGTGGCTAACCTTAGAGGCCAGTTACTTTGACTATTTTCTATACAGTTTAAAATATAAGCCAGATAATGGCTTGGAGTGCAGGGCAGCATTTAACCATACATACATGGTAGTGTAGATTATCATAATGTATCTAAATATGCTAGTGTAGGTTATCACAACCTAGCTAAATATGCTAGAGTAGGTCATCATAAAGTAGTTAAATATGCTAGTGTGAGTTATAACACAGCTAAATATGCTACTGTAAGGTGATCATAACACAGATAAATATGCTACTGTAAGGTTATCATAACACAGCCAAATATGCTACTGTAAGGTGATCATAGCACAGCTAAATATGCTACTGTAAGGTTATCATAACACAGCCAAATATGCTACTGTAAGGTGATCATAGCACAGCTAAATATGCTACTGTAAGGTTATCATAACACAGCCAAATATGCTAATGTAGGTCATCATAACTTAGCTAAATATGCTAGTGTAGGTCATCATAACCTAGCTATATATGCTAGTGTAGGTCATCATAAGGTATCTGAATATGCTAGCGCAGATTATCATAACGTAGCTTCTTCAGGTCGTCCTCCACAGTCGAAGGCAGAGCTATGATCACATTATCCTGTCTGAGCTGGAATAGCTGCTGTTCACATGTTTTACTAGATCCATTAATATAATTGCTCTAGGAGAGATGATTAGCATACCGTTACCATGGAAAACACCAGTTCTGGTTCAGTGACACGATGGCCATAATTCATGCCAGGCATCATGGGAGCTAAGAATAAGTGGATAGGAGGGAGTCCTGGCTGTGAACACATCTTTTAACCACGGAGGGGTCCGTCAGGCATCAGCGCTCTGTGTTGTGGGCTTTATGAGCCTCAGCTGAAGCCCAGCAGCATCCCCCCGGTGGCCCAGAGTCTACGGTCCTTCAGGAACAGCTATACTTTGTTATGGTTAAGTGTGTGAACTGACCCTTTAACTTGTGCTTCCCACGTACACAGCAGGTACCGGTCTATGAGTGTGTATTACAGAGCGCTGTGAGTGGCAGCAGCCTGGCAGTACGCCCCCCACTGGGCCTGGGCCACATCAGGGTAGACCAGGTCTTCGTAGGGGATGTGCAGTTTGAGGACACAGTACCTGCGGTCCAGGTCGGACTCGGGGCTGGGCGAGTGGTTGGAGTAAACGGGACACTTGTCCTGCAAGCAAACACACCACAGAGACCCAGATCATCAGAAACCGGTGTCATGACTGGTCAGACCTGCAGGGGGCAGCAGCAGCTCGAGTTTCTCACCTCCTCCTCGCTGTCGACTGGTTTGGGCTTCTTCTTCTCCTTCTTCTTATCGTCCTCCTTCTTCTTCTTCTCTTTCTCAGGGAGGAGGTCGTCCAGCCAGGCCAGGTCGTGCTGGGAGAAGACCATGTCCAGCATCTTCCGGACGACCATCAGACCCAGAATCTGAGGGGTTCAGCACAGACACACCGGCCTCCTTAACCCACATTAACATTCAGCTCAGTCATGGTCTGATTAGGATCTAGCTGGATGACATTTATAAATGACATGAAGATGAATCTCAGCTTTACACGGTGAATCGCATCACTTCCTGTCGTACTCTGACGTACAGCAGACATCAATCTATCACTATCACTACCACTACTACCACTGCTGCTACTACTACTGCTACTACTACCACTACTACCACTGCTGCTACTACCACTGCTACTACTACCACTACCACTACTACCACTGCTACTACTACCACTACTACCACTGCTACTACTACCACTACTACCACTGCTACTACTACCACTGCTACCACTACCACTACCACTGCTACTACTACCACTACTACCACTGCTACCACTACCACTACCACTGCTACTACTACCACTACTACCACTACTACCACTGCTGCTACTACTACTGCTACTACTACCACTACTACCACTACTACCACTGCTGCTACTACTACTGCTACTACTACCACTACTACCACTACTGCCACTACCACTGCTACTACTACCACTACCACTACTACCACTGCTGCTACTACTACTGCTACTACTACCACTACTACCACTGCTACCACTACCACTGCTACTACTACCACTACCACTACCACTGCTACTACTACCAGTACTACCACTGCTGCCACTACTACCACTACTACCACTGCTGCTACTACTACTGCTACTACTACCACTACTGCCACTGCTGCCACTGCTGCCGCTACTACCACTGCTGCTACTACTACTGCTACTACTACCACTACTACCACTGCTACCACTACCACTACCACTGCTACTACTACCACTACTACCACTGCTGCTACTACTACTGCTACTGCCACTGCTGCCGCTACTACCACTGCTGCTACTACTACCACTAGTACCACTACTACCACTACTGCCACTGCTGCCGCTACTACCACTGCTGCTACTACTACTGCTACTACTACCACTACTACCACTACTACCACTGCTACCACTACCACTGCTACTACTACCACTACTGCTACTACTACCACTACTACCACTACTACCACTGCTGCCGCTACTACCACTGCTACTACTACCACTACTACCACTACTGCTACTACTACTGCTACTACTACCACTACTACCACTACTACCACTGCTGCTACTACTACTGCTACTACTACCACTACTACCACTACTACCACTACTACCACTGCTGCTACTACCACTACTACCACTACTACCACTGCTGCTACTACTACTGCTACTACTACCACTACTACCACTGCTGCTACTACCACTGCTACTACTACCACTACTACCACTGCTACCACTACCACTACCACTGCTACTACTACCACTACTACCACTGCTGCTACTACCACTACTACCACTACTACCACTGCTACTACTACCACTACTACCACTACTACCACTGCTGCTACTACTACTGCTACTACTACCACTACTACCACTACTACCACTGCTGCTACTACTACTGCTACTACTACCACTACTACCACTACTGCTACTACTACCACTACTACCACTGCTGCTACTACTACTGCTACTACTACCACTACTACCACTGCTGCTACTACTACTGCTACTACTACCACTACTGCCACTGCTGCCGCTACTACCACTACTACCACTGCTGCTACTACTACCACTACTACCACTGCTGCTACTACTACTGCTACTACTACCACTACTACCACTACTGCTACTACTACTGCTACTACTACCACTACTACCACTGCTGCTACTACTACTGCTACTACTACCACTACTACCACTGCTGCTACTACTACTGCTACTACTACCACTACTACCACTGCTGCCGCTACTACCACTGCTACTACTGCTACTGCTACTACTACCACTACTACCACTACTACCACTGCTGCTACTACCACTGCTACTACTACCACTACTGCCACTACTACCACTGCTGCTACTACTACTACCACTACTACCACTACTACCACTGCTGCCGCTACTACCACTGCTACTACTACCACTACTACCACTACTGCTACTACTACTGCTACTACTACCACTACTACCACTACTACCACTGCTGCTACTACTACTGCTACTACTACCACTACTACCACTACTACCACTACTACCACTGCTGCTACTACCACTACTACCACTACTACCACTGCTGCTACTACTACTGCTACTACTACCACTACTACCACTGCTGCTACTACCACTGCTACTACTACCACTACTACCACTGCTACCACTACCACTACCACTGCTACTACTACCACTACTACCACTGCTGCTACTACCACTACTACCACTACTACCACTGCTACTACTACCACTACTACCACTACTACCACTGCTGCTACTACTACTGCTACTACTACCACTACTACCACTACTACCACTGCTGCTACTACTACTGCTACTACTACCACTACTACCACTACTGCTACTACTACCACTACTACCACTGCTGCTACTACTACTGCTACTACTACCACTACTACCACTGCTGCTACTACTACTGCTACTACTACCACTACTGCCACTGCTGCCGCTACTACCACTACTACCACTGCTGCTACTACTACCACTACTACCACTGCTGCTACTACTACTGCTACTACTACCACTGCTACCACTACTGCTACTACTACTGCTACTACTACCACTACTACCACTGCTGCTACTACTACTGCTACTACTACCACTACTACCACTACTGCTACTACTACTGCTACTACTACCACTACTACCACTGCTGCCGCTACTACCACTGCTACTACTGCTACTGCTACTACTACCACTACTACCACTACTACCACTGCTGCTACTACCACTGCTACTACTACCACTACTGCCACTACTACCACTGCTACTACTACTACTACCACTACTACCACTGCTACTACTACCACTACTACCACTGCTGCTACTACCACTACTACTACTACTACCACTGCTGCTACTACTACTACTACTACTACTACTACTACCTCTAGGATAATCACAGCCTCTACTACTACTACTACTACTACTACTACTACTACCTCTAGGATAATCGCCGCCTCTACTACTACTACTACTACCTTTAGGATAATCGCTGCCTCTACTACTACTACTACTACTACTACTACCTCTAGGATAATCACAGCCTCTACTACTACTACTACTACTACTACTACTACTACTACTACCTCTAGGATAATCGCCGCCTCTACTACTACTACTACTACTACCTCTAGGATAATCACAGCCTCTACTACTACTACTACTACTACTACCTCTAGGATAATCGCCGCCTCTACTACTACTACTACTACTACTACTACTACTACTACTACTACCTCTAGGATAATCACAGCCTCTACTACTACTACTACTACCTTTAGGATAATCGCTGCCTCTACTACTACTACTACTACTACTACTACTACCTCTAGGATAATCACAGCCTCTACTACTACTACTACTACTACTACTACTACTACCTCTAGGATAATCGCCGCCTCTACTACTACTACTACTACTACTACCTCTAGGATAATCACAGCCTCTACTACTACTACTACTACTACTACTACCTCTAGGATAATCACAGCCTCTACTACTACTACTACTACCTTAGGGATAATCACAGCCTCTACTACTACTACTACTACTACTACTACTACTACCTCTAGGATAATCACAGCCTCTACTACTACTACTACTACTACTACTACTACCTCTAGGATAATCACAGCCTCTACTACTACTACTACTACTACTACTACTACCTCTAGGATAATCACAGCCTCTACTACTACTACTACTACTACTACTACCTCTAGGATAATCACAGCCTCTACTACTACTACTACTACTACTACTACTACTACTACCTCTAGGATAATCACAGCCTCTACTATTACTACTACTACTACTACTACTACTACTACCTCTAGGATAATCACAGCCTCTACTACTACTACTACTACTACTACTACTACCTCTAGGATAATCACAGCCTCTACTACTACTACTACTACTACTACTACTACCTCTAGGATAATCACAGCCTCTACTACTACTACTACTACTACTACTACTACTACTACTACTACCTCTAGGATAATCACAGCCTCTACTACTACTACTACTATACTACTACAGAAATCTCCAAATGTCAATAGTTATTGATCCCAGATCCCAGCAGGTCTTCTTCTATGGTGTTCCTCCAGGTCTTGGTGTCTTAATGTGGTATTGTGGAGGATTATTGATCATCTTGATCAGTTGTCTAGTGGTAAAAATGGTTCAATTTAGCATCAAATCTGTGGAAGATGAGAGCTGACAGAGCAGGAGGATGGACGTCAGATATTAATATCATCATGTTTCACTTTAATCACTTTAATATTTTATCTTAATATCTTAATTGTCTTAATAAATAAATAAATCAATTAATTCATGTTTATTTCTGATTTATAACTAGAAGAACTTGACTTGAGCTGAGCTGCATCTCAAATTAATCTACTGGTCCTCAGTTTTCAGATGATGTTCACTTCTATGTGACATCTACTGTTGACCTGCTATCTCCCCCTAAAGACCCCCGGGACCCCCCAAAGACCCCTGGACCTCCCTAAAGCCCCCCTGGGACCCCCGGGACCCCCCAAAGACCCCTGGACCTCCCTAAAGCCCCCCTGGGACCCCTGGGACCCCCTAAAGAGACCAGCTCTATTGTGGGCCTCAGAGCTCAAGCTGCGGTTTCTCTTCCTCTACTACAGTACAACACAGGAGTCATCAGAATCACGTACCATAACAGGGAAGATGATGGCCAAGAAGGTGGATTTGAGGGTCCAGAGCACAGCCAGACATGCGATCTGGATCAGTGTGAAGAGGTGAACCCTCCTCAGAGGAACATGGCGGAGGTAGGTGAAGTCGGGCTGGTGCTTGGACGGCATCATGTACAGCTTAATCCTGTCCCAGAACTGTGGAGGACCATGAGACAAGGGGGGTGGGGGTCGATGAGGGGCACGGGTTACTTCCATGTAGACCTCTATGAATGACTCCTAAACACCAGAGGATTATGGGGGATCTGTATCTGTATCACAGCTCAGCCTGCCTGGTACTGGGTCTGATAATGAGACACAGAACAGAACCAGGTCTCCCAGCTCCTCTTCATCTCTTCATCATTTACACAAAATGTGGGAGCTGAAAACATCCAGATATTTCCTTTCCTGTGAGAACGCTGCTGATTGGTTCACGCCTGCCTCTCTGCTTGTTTTGTGATTGGCAGCGTTAAATAAGTCGCTTCCGATGTTCAACCACAATAACTCAATTCATCACGTTAAACAACAACATCAGCCGCCGGCACACGGCGTACCTGGATTCCACTGAGGGAGGCGACGCCCATGTAGAGGAAGACGCCGTACAGCACGGGCATGGGGATGAACTGGAGCAGCAGGAGGACATGAAAGCATCATCATCATCATCATCATCATTATTATTATTATTATTACAGTCTGCTCAACATGTTTATTTCCTGCTGTGTGAATGAGACAAGCTGACAGGAAGTCAAGATGGTAAGTACACAGTAAACAAGCTGTTGCCTAGCAACAGCATCCTGTTGAGAAGCTCTATAGGCGGTGATGGAGGCAGACAGCAGCTGACTGGATCCACCTGGGCCCAGATCCCAGTCCACTCGTCCCCAAAGTCCAGTTTGTTTGACTCGTGTGGACGCTCTGTACCGTAGTCCACATGAAAAGGTGGTCCGGTAATCATACTCAGACACAGATCGGATCAACTCTGAAATATGATCCTGGCAAAACTAGTTTCTGTCTAACCTCACAGATCTTCTGCAGGACGGAGCCCCACTATGTTCAATATTAAATAAATATACAGTTATGAAGAACAATTATCCAATGAATAACCTGTATAACGTATATAAATACATAATATATGTAATATATAATAAAATATAACATAACATTTTTCATTTCATCATAGAAGTTTTCATTTCTTTTTCAAAAGTCAGTTTTTACATCACAAAGGCATTTTTTCCTCATGACACTAATTTCATGTCATTTTATTTCATAATCATGTCGCATGATGACACCAGCTCAATGAATCCTGAGTCATAAGCAACTGGCTTTAATCTATTTGTTTATTTATTTATTTATTTTGTTTATTTATACATTTATTTATTTATTTATCCAAATATTTATTTATTTATTCATTTATTTATTTATTAATAAATAAATTGATAAAATAAAAATAATTTTAAAAAGTAAATTAACAGAAAATAAAATAATGAGACAAAAACCTATGAAATCAAATAATTATTAATTATAATGATAATTTTATTAAATAAAAAAATTAAATCTTACAATCACAAATATTTGTCCTTTCATTTATATATCTTACCATATATGATTATTTCATAAGGTGTCATTCATTTATTTAACACTGAACACACCATAGTGATCATGGAAATAATAGACGAGGATAAACTGGACTAATATGATCACAGAATCAGTTCTGTTGTCGGGAAAGCTTTTGCTGTATATTTATATTTGCTGAGTACTGACATGGTTTGGTCCTCCATTACAGGCCTGATTTCAGCAGACATGAGACAGAACCGATCACGTATCGTTCATGCTGGACCACAACGGTCCACTTCGTACCTTCAGTACTGGAGCGAGGAAGATGGAGACTCCGGTGAGGGCAAACACCAAAATACCCGTCACTCGTTGTTCTCTGTATATTGGACATGATAAAAAAGATAAGATAAGATAAGATATTCCTTTATTAGTCCCACAGTGGAGAAATTTACAAAGAGACCATCGAGTCAGTTTCTCAAGGTTCTGGCTCTGTTTCAGCTACACAGGGCTGGCGGTGGGTTTCTCATAGACTGGCTGGCTTCCAGCGGCAGCCCGCAGGGACCACGTCCCCCTTCTCTTTTAATTTGGTTGTTCTGGCTTATTGTGGACCGACCTGACGCCGAGGAACTGAGGCTGCTCTCCGGGAGCGCTCGACTCGCTCTCCATCTTCAGAGAGTCGATGTGGGCGATGGAGATGACGGTGGCCGCCACGTACCAGGGCAGGCCCATGAAGGAGCAGGCGGCCATCAGGACGCCCACCCAGAACAGATCCAGGTGATAGCCACAGCCTTTCTGCAGGGACGTGGTTTGGTTTGGTTCAGTGTTTTTTTTTTTCTTTAACAAATCTATTTTGTTAATACACTGATTCAATCACACAAAAATGAATAATACCATTTTAAAATGCTATGAAAGAACTGTATCACTATCAATATGCCCTACCTTGAGTTTGTTCTCCTTGCGGTTAACGATGACGGCGCTGATTTGCTGGTCCATGAAGATGAGGATGGTGACGAGGAGGGCGGGGACGAAGCTGGCCAGGTAGATCCACCACGGGTTCTTACCAAACGGCATCACCAGCCAGCCGCGATCTGGACGAGTTGGCTGGTGGGAGATGAGATGCCACGTTATCTCCACAACTGGGCAGTCCATGTCCACAGAGGACCGTTTGAGACAGAGACCAGTATCTGTAGCGTTCGACGTTCAGGGACAGAGAGGTGGATTTACAGGTGCTGGTGGGTTGCTTTAGCTTTCGGGGGAAGCTATGCTAACATTAGCTACCTGTCTGCTGGCTCCAGCTCAGATTTAATGAACAGAACAGTTTGTGCTGTCAAAACCTTTGTAGGAGCAGCTTTACTCTTATTTTGAAGAAAATGACCTTACCTTAAACTCTGTGGGGACAATCAGTTTGGGAGTTTTGAGTCCCATCAACATGTCCAGTCCCACGAACGTCATGATGGACATGAAGATGGAGAAGTCACTGATGAGTTTCCTCAACTGACAACAGACATGAGAAGATAAGATAAGATAAGATAAGATGAACCTTTATTAATCCCTGGAGGGAAATTCGGGAGAATTATAAATGAGAAAAATAGAAAAGCAAACATTTCTTTGGAGAAGTGAAATCAGCTCAGTAATATTTTCTTAAAGTTTCAGGTCAATTAACATCACTGCTGCTGATTTCTGACAGCAGGACTTACGTTTACTGTGAATAACAGCTGGTAGTTAGAAAACTCTGAGTTAATCCTGAGATGAGGGGAACTCTGGGTACGTTAATCCTGAGATGAGGGAAACTCTGAGGAAGTTAATCCTGAGATGAGGGGAACTCTGAGTATGTTAATCCTGAGATGAGGGAAACTCTGAGTATGTTAATCCTGAGATGAGGGAAACTCTGAGTATGTTAATCCTGAGATGAGGGGAACTCTGAGTAAGTTAATCCTGAGATGAGGGGAACTCTGAGGAAGTTAATCCTGAGATGAGAGAAACTCTGAGTACATTAATCCTGAGATGAGGGGAACTCTGAGTACATTAATCCTGAGATGAGGGAAACTCTGAGTACGTTAATCCTGAGATGAGGGGAACTCTGAGTACGTTAATCCTGAGATGAGGGAAACTCTGAGTACGTTAATCCTGAGATGAGGGAAACTCTGAGTATGTTAATCCTGAGATGAGGGGAACTCTGAGTAAGTTAATCCTGAGATGAGGGGAACTCTGAGGAAGTTAATCCTGAGATGAGGGGAACTCTGAGGAAGTTAATCCTGAGATGAGGGAAACTCTGAGTAAGTTAATCCTGAGATGAGGGAAACTCTGAGTACATTAATCCTGAGATGAGGGGAACTCTGAGTAAGTTAATCCTGAGATGAGGGGAACTCTGAGTACATTAATCCTGAGATGAGGGAAACTCTGAGTACGTTAATCCTGAGATGAGGGGAACTCTGAGGAAGTTAATCCTGAGATGAGGGGAACTCTGAGGAAGTTAATCCTGAGATGAGGGGAACTCTGAGGAAGTTAATCCTGAGATGAGGGGAACTCTGAGGAAGTTAATCCTGAGATGAGGGAAACTCTGAATAAGTTAATCCTGAGATGAGGGAAACTGAGTATGTTAATCCTGAGATGAGGGGAACTCTGAATAAATTAATCCTGAGGTGAGGGAAACTCTGAGGAAGTTAATCCTGAGATGAGGGGAACTCTGAGTAAGTTAATCCTGAGATGAGGGAAACTCTGAGTAAGTTAATCCTGAGATGAGGGAAACTCTGAGTACGTTGATCCTGAGATTAGGGGAACTCTGAGGAAGTTAATCCTGAGGTGAGGGAAACTCTGAGTAAGTTAATCCTGAGATGAGGGGAACTCTGAATAAATTAATCCTGAGGTGAGGGAAACTCTGAATAAGTTAATTCTGAGATGAGGGGAACTCTGAGGAAGTTAATCCTGAGATGAGGGAAACTCTGAGTACGTTAATCCTGAGATGAGGGAAACTCTGAGTATGTTGATCCTGAGATTAGGGGAACTCTGAGGAAGTTAATCCTGAGATGAGGGGAACTCTGAGTACGTTAATCCTGAGATGAGGGAAACTCTGAGTACGTTGATCCTGAGATTAGGGGAACTCTGAGTATGTTAATCCTGAGATGAGGGGAACTCTGAGGAAGTTAATCCTGAGATGAGGGGAACTCTGAGGTAGTTAATCCTGAGATGAGGGGAACTCTGAGTACGTTGATCCTGAGATTAGGGGAACTCTGAGGAAGTTAATCCTGAGATGAGGGGAACTCTGAGTACGTTAATCCTGAGATGAGGGGAACTCTGAGGAAGTTAATCCTGAGGTGAGGGAAACTCTGAGTAAGTTAATCCTGAGATGAGGGGAACTCTGAGGAAGTTAATCCTGAGATGAGGGAAACTCTGAGTAAGTTAATCCTGAGATGAGGGGAACTCTGAGGAAGTTAATCCTGAGGTGAGGGAAACTCTGAGTAAGTTAATCCTGAGATGAGGGGAACTCTGAATAAATTAATCCTGAGGTGAGGGAAACTCTGAATAAGTTAATCCTGAGATGAGGGGAACTCTGAGGAAGTTAATCCTGAGATGAGGGAAACTCTGAGGAAGTTAATCCTGAGGTGAGGGAAACTCTGAGTATGTTAATCCTGAGATGAGGGGAACTCTGAGGAAGTTAATCTTGAGATGAGGGAAACTCTGAGTACGTTGATCCTGAGATTAGGGGAACTCTGAGGAAGTTAATCCTGAGATGAGGGGAACTCTGAGTACGTTAATCCTGAGATGAGGGAAACTCTGAGTACGTTGATCCTGAGATTAGGGGAACTCTGAGTATGTTAATCCTGAGATGAGGGAAACTCTGAGTACGTTAATCCTGAGATGAGGGGAACTCTGAGGAAGTTAATCCTGAGATGAGGGAAACTCTGAGTACGTTGATCCTGAGATTAGGGGAACTCTGAGTATGTTAATCCTGAGATGAGGGGAACTCTGAGGAAGTTAATCCTGAGGTGAGGGGAACTCTGAGTAAGTTAATCCTGAGATGAGGGGAACTCTGAGTACGTTGATCCTGAGATTAGGGGAACTCTGAGTAAGTTAATCCTGAGATGAGGGGAACTCTGAGTAAGTTAATCCTGAGATGAGGGGAACTCTGAGTACGTTGATCCTGAGATTAGGGGAACTCTGAGTATGTCAATCCTGAGATGAGGGGAACTCTGAGGAAGTTAATCCTGAGATGAGGGGAACTCTGAGTACGTTGATCCTGAGATTAGGGGAACTCTGAGGAAGTTAATCCTGAGATGAGGGGAACTCTGAGTAAGTTAATCCTGAGATGAGGGAAACATTTTTGGATCCTTGGAGGAGACAGGCAGGTAGACGGGCAGACGTTTGGTCACCTTGGTGGGGAAGTAGCGGCTGAACTTGAACTTCTTGAGGGTGACGGTCATGGTGTACGTGCCGAAGAAGAGGATGAAGGACATGAGGGCCAGATCGGGGACGTACTTGCAGGACATTCCCACCAGAGAGCCGCCGTACTTCAGACACTCCTTCTTGCTCAGCTGGCTCCAGTCCACACCTGTCACATTCAACTGGGATGGCGGGAGGCAGCGGCGGAGAGACGGAGAGGAAGAACGGTGAAAGACGTAGAGGAGAGCGTAAACACAACCAGAGTAAAAGTTGTTAACCCAGAGTGAGACGGGACGGTGGGATACAAACAGAGGAGAGGACGAAGAGAGCAGAGCCAGGTCTTTATCACACAGCTCCAGGTACAGCGCTCAGCACCAAAACTGAAAGGAGGCACTTACCCCAGAAACACTGGAGCTGTTATCTGCCACTGGAACTAAACCATTGAAGATGATTGCAGCCGCTGTTCATGAATGGAAGAGAGACAGACAGAGAGGTGAGGACGGAAACAAAATGGAGAGAAAAAGAAATGAAAAACAGACTGAGGGTCCAGCGGTTGCACATTGCAGCACCCTAAGGCCCATGCACACTAACCAAGAGGTACTCACTTCCAAGATGGCAGCCACATTGATGGTGCATGGCAAAAACAAACAAGAGACAAATCAGTTACAGAAATCAATGTCTACAGAAATGACTGCAACACCTACAGCCCACAACACATATGTGATATAATAGAGACACAAAGCTAACAGCCATATGTAAAATACACAACTTTTACATAAACACATTAGATCAGATTAGAGGCTGCCGTGCAGGGAGCCAACTTAGCCCATCAGGATCTGATCTAAATCTAATCTAAATACTCTGGCTCAGCCTTCGGGAGCAATTTGGGGTAAAGTGTCTCGCTCAAGGACACATCAACATGTGACCGGAGCAGCCGGGATCGAACCATCGCTTGGTGGACGACCTGCTCTACCCTCTGAGCCCCATTAACTGCTGAGAACGACAGGCAACAAGCACACATGGACAATCAGGAAAAACATGGTTGAGATTTTATCATTTCTGTCATTAAACGGTTTGTAATTCTGCTGCAAACTATTAACTCTCAAATGTCCAAGTGTCTTCAAACGCACCACGACAGACAGCTGTCTGTGAAATGGGCTGAAACCAAAGGCAGGAGATTAACTCAGAAACGTAGTAATGTGCATGTTCCTAATTTGATCAGGAAAGATAAGGTTACCACCCTCCACTGATGAGAGGTGGACTCTCCCCTCAGTTTCAGCACTACGTTGTTACTGAATATTGTCTAAAGATAAGAGCTCTTTACTGCAGCTTGGAAATAAACTTCCAATGTCATCTCCTTAAAGGTGCAATGTGTCAGACCTGACCACTACAGCTCTACTGGGTCCATACAATCTACATTATCAGTCATTAACAGCAGTAATATGTAAAATTCAACCAAACTGAGAGCCGATCAAAACATCTCTGCTATCTTCTAATCTTCAAATGTGGCGTCGGCCTGTGGTGAGTTTACTGTCACTAACTGGGCTGTACGCTCTACGCTTTATAGTCTGATTACTGGATTAAATCCAAAGTGGCAGAAACCAGAAAACAATCACCAGAAGGACAGCATGAGGCGGCTGCAGGAGACCGATGAGCTGCAGCAACTACAAATCCAAACCCCAGCACCGGGGTATGGTCCCAGGGACTCTGATCCCGGGGGTATGGTCCCAGGTGGTCTGATCCCGGGGGTATGGTCCCAGGGACTCTGATCCCGGGGGTATGGTCCCAGGTGGTCTGATCCCGGGGGTATGGTCCCAGGTGGTCTGATCCCGGGGTATGGTCCCAGGGACTCTGATCCCGGGGGTATGGTCCCAGGGGGTCTGATCCCGGGGTATGGTCCCAGGGGGTCTGATCCCGGGGGTATGGTCCCAGGGACTCTGATCCCGGGGGTATGGTCCCAGGTGGTCTGATCCCGGGGTATGGTCCCAGGGACTCTGATCCCGGGGTATGGTCCCAGGGACTCTGATCCCGGGGGTATGGTCCCAGGTGGTCTGATCCCGGGGTATGGTCCCAGGGACTCTGATCCCGGGGTATGGTCTCAGGTGGTCTGATCCCGGGGTATGGTCCCAGGTGGTCTGATCCCGGGGGTATGGTCCCAGGGGGTCTGATCCCGGGAGTATGGTCCCAGGTGGTCTGATCCCGGGGTATGGTCCCAGGTGGTCTGATCCCGGGGTATGGTCCCAGGTGGTCTGATCCCAGGGGTATGGTCCCAGGGGGTCTGATCCCGCTACAGCTAACCGCTAACTGCAGGTCTCTTCCTGGTGACATTGTCTCCTGGTGGTGGTGAGGACGAAACCAAAATACAAGTCATTTTGTCATTTCTGCCACTTTGGATTTAATCCAATAAACAAACTATAAAATATACACAGACCCTGGACGTGTTACTGACCCTCGGTGCAGATCTACTTCCTGGTCCCCTCATGGTGGACTGAGGACAGACTAAACCTACAGGACAGGACGGGCCGGGACTAGCTGTTAGCATGTTAGCTGTTAGCATGTTGATTTCACCAGGTATCTCTGTAGACGTCTCTGACAGAACATCAACACTGAGACCTGCTTTAAAGTGGTCAGAAGTGACACATTAGACCTGAGGTGTCTCTGAGGACGACGCTGTGACGTCATGGACAGGACTTTGCTAAACTCAACTCAGCTGGTTTTATTCTCCTCTACATCCTGCCTGGGTCATCAGTCAACTGAGCCCATAAAGAGCCACTCATAGCCCCACTGCCTTGTGGGTAATCGTCCTGCATCTCCCCGAGCCGAGGGCTGAACTCACTCGGGTCTGGAGCCAGGCATTCACACTTGTAGGTGGTGACGTAGTCTGGCTTGAAGTCGGTGTTGATGGGGTAATATTTGAAGGAGCCCACCATCTTCTTGATGGCGTCAGAGATGAAGATGAAGGAGATGAGGCTGGAGAAGCCCTCCTCGGTGAAGCGCGTCATGTATTTGATGATGTAACTGGCGTCTGTAGCTACCAGGACGAAACACTGCAGGCAGGAGTGCATGCCGATCCACAGACGCAGCTCCATGTAGTCGATGGCGTTGCTCCTGTGGGACGGAGGAGGCAGAGGAGCTCGCTGAATATGGATACAGAGCTCTGAATTCATACCATCAACGGACGGAATCAAAAAGATTTTACACACGTCGTGAATAATTCCAACAAGTTTGACCTTTGACCTATCAGAACGCTCATTATTAAAATTATGGAAAAATAGTTGTCACATGACATTATACGTAAGTATAGTGTACAGCGAGCCGGTCGTTGTGAAATAATTCCCCTCAGGGCAACGGTCTGTTACACATAGACACAGTCTGTCATACATAGCAACGGTCTGTTACACATAGACGCAGTCTGTCATACATAGCAACGGTCTGTTACACATAGACGCAGTCTGTCATACATAGCAACGGTCTGTTACACATAGACACAGTCTGTTATACATAGCAACAGTCTGTTACACATAGACACAGTCTGTTACACATAGACACAGTCTGTCATACATAGCAACGGTCTGTTACACATAGACACAGTCTGTTATACATAGCGACGGTCTGTTACACATAGACACAGTCTGTTATACATAGACACAGTCTGTCATACATAGCAACGGTCTGTTACACATAGACACAGTCTGTCATACATAGCAACGGTCTGTTACACATAGACACAATCTGTTACACATAGACACAGTCTGTTATACATAGCGATGGTCTGTTACACATAGACACAGTCTGTCATACATAGCGACGGTCTGTTACACATAGACACAGTCTGTTATACATAGCAACGGTCTGTTACACATAGACACAGTCTGTTACACATAGACACAGTCTGTCATACATAGCGATGGTCTGTTACACATAGACACAGTCTGTCATACATAGCAACGGTCTGTTACACATAGACACAGTCTGTCATACATAGCAACGGTCTGTTACACATAGACACAGTCTGTTACACATAGACACAGTCTGTTATACATAGACACAGTCTGTCATACATAGCAACGGTCTGTTACACATAGACACAGTCTGTTACACATAGACACAGTCTGTTATACATAGACACAGTCTGTCATACATAGCAACGGTCTGTTACACATAGACACAGTCTGTCATACATAGCGACGGTCTGTTACACATAGACACAGTCTGTTACACATAGACACAGTCTGTCATACATAGACACAGTCTGTTACACATAGACACAGTCTGTTATAAATAACAATGGTCTGTTATTCATAACAATGGTCTGTTACACATAGACACAGTCTGTTACACATAGACACAGTCTGTTATTCATAACAATGGTCTGTTATTCATAACAATGGTCTGTTACACATAGACAGTCTGTTACACATAGACACAGTCTGTTACACATAGACACAGTCTGTCATACATAGCAACGGTCTGTTACACATAGACACAGTCTGTCATACATAACTATGGTCTGTTACACATAGACACAGTCTGTTACACATAGACACAGTCTGTCATACATAGCAACGGTCTGTTACACATAGACACAGTCTGTTATTCATAACTATGGTCTGTTACACATAGACAGTCTGTTACACATAGACACAGTCTGTTACACATAGACACAGTCTGTCATACATAGCAACGGTCTGTTACACATAGACACAGTCTGTTATACATAACAATGGTCTGTTACACATAGACAGTCTGTTACACATAGACACAGTCTGTTATTCATAACAATGGTCTGTTATTCATAACAATGGTCTGTTACACATAGACACAGTCTGTTATACATAACAATGGTCTGTTATTCATAACAATGGTCTGTTACACATAGACACAGTCTGTTATACATACACACAGTCTGTCATACATAGACAGTCTGTTACACATAGACACAGTCTGTTATACATACACACAGTCTGTCATACATAGTCTGTTACACATAGACACAGTCTGTTATACATAGACAGTCTCTTACACATAGACACAGTCTGTTATACATACACACAGTCTGTCATACATAGACAGTCTGTTACACATAGACACAGTCTGTTATACATAACAATGGTCTGTTATTCATAACAATGGTCTGTTATTCATAACAATGGTCTGTTACACATAGACACAGTCTGTTATACATAACAATGGTCTGTTATACGTAGTAACGTTGTGCTATTAAGAGATTTTCCTCCGGGAATTAATAAAGGTTCATCTTATCTTATCTTATCTTATAACAGACTGTAGAATGCTGTGATTGACCAATCAAAATCAAGTATTCAACATAGCTGTGTAATACAGTCAGCTAGTTGTCAGTATACTGTAAGTACTCTGAGGAGTTTGGAAGGTACTTTGACTCAGTGACTGCTGATAGGAATATCTCTGGATGTTACCTGTAAATAGATATATAATAAATAAAAATATCTATAAAAATATATATAGCCTCACTATAAATAGCCCTCAGATCTGAAGCATGTGGACCCAGGAAATGTAACGTGTTCATAGCACTACAGACCACCAGTGAATGTTTTAAACCGAAGCCTTAAGGTGATAAAAGTTATAAATACTACTATTAGACTTTGGTAACCTCTACACACCTATCATTCATTTTAGGACTAATATGTATAACACAGAATCATGAAGGGGGGGCGTCACAGGGCGTCTACAGGACTATGTCTGCAGGATAACCCAGCTATGAGGAGGCTCACTTGCTGAATTCATAGAGGAGCTTTTCAAAGATGAGGATGGGTCCAGTGGAGCTGAGGATGATGAGGGGCTGACCGCTGAAGAGGCAGAAGACAGAGCCGGCCAGAGCTGTGCCCAGGAAACTCTCCATCACACCCTGTTGGACGAGACAGACCGGAGGACGCTCAGAGGAACCCTCGGACCACCAGCAGAGAGGACGGAGAACCACAACCATACTCAGTGGATCCGGACCTTCTGTACGGAGCCGGACTGTCTCACGTTACCCAGCAGCACATTTAAAGGCCCCTCCACTGGATTTAGCATCTCTATGATACAGTATTTCATGTTTATTTGAGTCATTTCCTGACTGACATGATCAGCTTCTCTGTTTGCCAAATTTGGTTTTATAAATAACTTAATTGTTGGTACTGTTGGTAAAATGTGAATATGACATATGACTGTAGAAGACGCTACAGGTCAAAGGTCATCCTAAACCAAGTATTTTAAGCATATCTCTGGTAAGTACATAAAGAGTAAACTGAAAGTCTACTCTCTTATGTTAAGTGTAAAGAAGGAGGATACTAATAACACTGGAACAGGCTGCTGTGTTGGTAAGCTAAGCTAATGTGGCTGCAGCTGAATATCTAAGGGACAGACGTGAGAGAGGCTTCGATCTTCTCATCTCGCTGTTGGAAGTGAATACGAGCATTTTCCAAAATAACTAACTATTGTTTCCAGCAGAATTTGCAGCATCTTGTTTTCTCTGAAGTTTGTAAGGTGCCTGGAGTTGGTAAAGTTTACAGGAACTGACTAACATGAGGTCATTGTGTTTCCTGAGTTTGGCTCCGTCGCTGTGTGTACCTGGTAGTTGTCGGTAGCGTCTCCCAGGAGACCGCCGAAGGTGATGGCGTTGGTGATGCAGCCCAAGTAGATGAAGAGCACTGCAGAGATGGACTGAATGTGGAAACCCTCGTAGAAATCACTGGGCAGCCACGGCAACTTACGCTTTATGTCCAGGAACAGACCACCACAGAAGCTACAGGACACGGACGCAGGAAGCAGATCACAGCTTTAGAGGATAAAATCACATTTCAATCTTCATTTCCTTCTGTGGGACTTTAGGTGGTTTCAGGCTGAAGGTGGCGGTCCAACAGAAGTCACCTTTGCGTCCTCAGCTAACAGGCTCATTATGTTTTTTGGGGAATTGAATATTTACCCAAGTAAATTTCCTGTTTTGCCAGATTTTGATGAATTGATATTCATGTTTAATATCAGATGATGATTTGATGCCAGAGCGAGGTCAAGGTTGAGTCTCGGCTCTCAGCCTACCGTCCGGTGAACGCCAGCTCCTCTCCGAGCTCGTGTTGCGGAGGCATCTCTTCATCCTCAGCCAGGCCTCCTCCTCCTCCAGCTGTGCCGTTCATCTGGCCCAGCTCGTTTAAGGAAAACACTGACTTCCTGTGGAGAAGGTACAGACGGCACAGTGGAGGAAAGATGGGGGAATCAGTTCACTAACTAGCTCTAACCTCAGGCTAGTTTCCTCAGGAAACTATTTAAGCTGCCGTCTGAATCTCTGACAAAACAAGTTGATTTTAGTGAAGATTTGACGTGTTGTAGGCATATTCCTCGCCGTGCCACAGACACAGAAGCCGAGCGCTTAATGTGCATCACTGAGGTGGAAAGTAAAACTCCAACCTTTTGTCAGCCGACGTGACTTTCTTGGGCGGCTCAATGCGGATTTTGGGATCCCATTCTCCCGGCGGCAGCACAATCACCTCGTCCAGAAACTCATCTATGCCTGCGATGAGGTCCTCCCGATCTCTGGCCTTGTAGGCGACATCGCTGAAGAGCTGGGAGACGGAGAGAGGACGATCAAGGATTTCACTATTTCAGCTGGCTCATATCATGCCGGTAGCGATCAGTATAATCACTGGGATTTGACTCGTCCGCATCCTCCCTGATGGCTTCTGGAGACTTGTTCAACGTACACTGTGGAAGCTATGTGGACATTTTGACCTCAGTGGATTATATTCAGAAACAGCTGTCAGAAACTAATCATGCCCCAGAAACACAGGAGCTTTATCAGAGGCTGGACTCTAACAGGCACTTGGGCATCGGTCCAGTTTAATTTCCTAAATGGTGAGTGCACGCTGCTCAGAGCACAGCTCATTAGGACCATAAACCAAGAACAGACAGTATCAGAGAGAAGCTTTTAAATGGAAAGCAGCAGGTATCTGCAGAACACACAGACGGCTTTACTTGATTTAAGTGTAGAACCGTCTGAGTCTCCGGACTGACTTATTATCCAGCCAATAACTGCATACGGGATTTACAGGATGTCTGCATTTACTCCATGTTAAATAATAAAGTGAACACATTAAAGTCAGCGCTCAGAGCTGTGCTTTCCTTGGTGAGTCCGACACATACAGATGCAGCAGGAATAAACCAGAGAGCGTTGTGTTGTTGGATAGATGGGGAGACGATACACCAGATCCTGTAGCCACGCTAGCAGCCTTGAAGCTAAATGCATGCTAACACCTGAGACCTGCAGGACACCAGGTGACCCTGACGGACTGCTGTGTTTCAGAGCTTCTAGTCGGTAGACAGACACTGCCATGTAGTGAAGGTCATGGAGATAATGATCCATATGTAGGCTACACTTTGGAGAGGAAAAACGGTCATGTTCATGTTCAGAGGGGTCCGCTGACCTCTGACCTCCAGATGTGTGGATGTAAATGGGTTCTCTGGGTCCCCACCAGTCTCCCCTTTATGATAGTCCCAGTCAGTATAACTGTGTTATTGTCTCCTAGTCTAAATGGTATATCTGAGTATTTCTGCATACTGGGTCCCTAAACAGTCCTGAACCCCATAAACTGGGTCTCAGTGTAAAGCTGAGACTCTGGTGGATCAATGAGTCCACCTGGATCCATGATGTTAGTCCCCATAGGAGCCATTTCATTGATCACTGTAGAAAATGACCTGTGGTGACCTCTACTACTACTACTACTACTACTGCTACTTCTACGACTACTACTACTGCTACTACTACTACTACTACTACCTCTAGGATAATCACAGCCTCTACAACTACTACTACTACTACTGCTAGTGCTACTACTAATACTACTACTACTACGACTACTACCTCTAGGATAATCACAGCCTCTACTACTATACTACTACTACTACTACTACTACTACTAATACTACTATGGTATATGGTACAAATGGTATCAACCCAGAAATTACTGCAACATCTGATGAGACCTGACAGAGCAGGAGGATGGACATCAGATATTAATATCATCATGTTATAAATCAGGGGTGTCAAACTCATTTCAGCTCCGGGGCCACATGGAGGAAAATCCATTCCTGAGTGGGCCGCTCCGGTAAAATCACGGCATAATAAGTTAAAAATAACGACAACTTCAGCTTTAGTTTGGTCCAAAATACTACCAGCACTTTCTGAAAATGTCCACATCACTAATAATCGTCTGGACTAAACTCTTCAAATCAGGTGAAACTTCTGAGGAAAAGATTGGTGCAGTTTCAAGAACACCAAGCCTCAGTGCCTGAACTTAGACCTGGTCTCAGTGGGTCTACAGACTTTAAGTCTCAGCCGATCTGGGACTGAACAACATCCAAACAAGTCTTCTATCAAATCCCTCATTCGTCATTTCCACATGTGAATCCTGAGCCGACTCAGCACCAGACGAAGGTGCGACGAGGCAGAAACTATCCCGGAGGGCCGAGTTCCTCCCGGCCTGGTCGGCGACGCTGTTAGCTGATAGAAAAATCAAAGCTGTGTGATGTTCGACCCGTTTCAGAGCAGATCAGAGGCGTTCACGGTGACCGGAGAGCAGAAACCTCTGAAGTCTTTCTCCAGTTCACCACGACGTTATTTTATCGTTGAACCGCTTCCCGTCTGCGGCGTGTCGGGTCGCCACGTCTTCCGGACGAGGACGGGGAGCGGCGTCTCCACCCGCCGGTCGTGTTTCCCACAACGACGGCTTCAACCTGAACACGCAGATGCTGCCGTCATGCTGCAGGACAGCTCTGCTGCTGCTCTGCTGAAAGTAGAAGACGTAACGGGCAGAAGGACGAGGCAGCTCCGGGCCGGCTGTCAGGTCTACAGGTCAACCAGGTTACCTGTTTAACACCGTTACTATAGCGACATCCAGTGGACACATTCAGAACAGCAGCTTCTTTCATTGAAAGCTTGCAGCTCATTTTAGCAAAATCATCTCGCGGGCCGGATAAAACCCATTTCAGGGCCTGATCCAGCCCACGGGCCGTACGTTTGACACCCCTGTTTTAAATATTAATCAATTAATTAATTCCTGCATATTTCTGATTTATGATGAGAACAACTTGACCCTCAGAGCTGAGCTGCATCTCAGATTAATCTCCAGGTTCCAACACTTATATGACACGTCTACTGTTGACCTGCTATCTCCCCCTAATGTCCCCATAAAGACCCCCTAGACCCCCTAAAGAAGACTAGAACTGGTCTGTTGTGGGTCTCAGGGGGTTAACACAGTGACAGTGTGAACATACTTGTACCATGTTCTTAGCTGAGTGTGTTAGCATGCTAACCTAATGTGAGCTGTTGGGAGAGGGAGGGTTAACTCCTATTAAGCTGTCACATTATAATGGGGGTCGACCTCAGATCATTAACCTCATTGAGGCAGGTGAAACTACTATTTTTGTGCACAACTGTGGCAACAATTTAAAATGGCTTATTATTTCTTATCTACCTGCACCTACTATTTAAATAGACACCCTCGTTAGCAAGCCGTGGGCAACTCGTTATAGCAGAACCAATCAGCAGTTAAAACACGTGGCACATACATGTTAGCTTCAGCTCCAGTACAACAGTAAACGCCACACGGTTGGAAAGCATGTCATGGACCATGCAGCATTGTTAAACCACTCACGTCATCCACCATTAGGGTTGCTATGGCTCGGCCGATCTCGTTGTAGGACTTGGCCTTTCCTGCAGGTCCCAGGAGAATAAACAGGAATCTGTGCAGTGATAAGACAGATGTGAGGTATGTGCCAGGATGACAGCAGTGTGTGAAAAGGGCTTTGAAGGACTGAAAGACAACAGGTCCTTTCACCTGGTGGGAACGGGGACCTCAGTGAGACCTCCTAGTGTTGTAGCCTGGGCCAGGCGGACAAAGGCCACGAAGGGTTTGTTCAGGAAATCCACCTCACCCACCAACACGTTGGACGCCTCGGCATCTCGGGGGATCTTCTTCATGAATTTATTTTTCAGCTACAGGAAGTGGAGGAGACAAAGAGGACACGTGAAGACGTCTGATATCAGCACACTGTCCTGTTTCACTGGTCCTTAAAGCTTTATGATTCTGATTTATCACTAGACAGAAAAATGAATGTAAACTATTTATCATATAACATACCGTTACTACAGATAACAGATCGTTACTACAGATAACAGACCGTTACTACAGATAACAGACCGTTACTACAGATAACAGACCGTTACTACAGATAACAGACCGTTACCACCGTTACTACAGATAACAGACCGTTACTACAGATAACAGACCGTTACTACCGTTACTACAGATAACAGACCGTTACTACAGATAACAGACCGTTACTACAGAGAACAGACCGTTACTACAGATAACAGACCGTTACCACCGTTACTACAGATAACAGACCGTTACTACAGATAACAGACCGTTACCACCGTTACTACAGATAACAGACCGTTACTACAGATAACAGACCGTTACTACAGAGAACAGACCGTTACTACAGATAACAGACCGTTACTACAGAGAACAGACCGTTACTACAGATAACAGACCGTTACTACAGATAACAGACCGTTACTACAGATAACAGACCGTTACTACAGAGAACAGACCGTTACTACAGATAACAGACCGTTACTACAGATAACAGACCGTTACTACCGTTACTACAGATAACAGACCGTTACTCCAGATAACAGACCGTTACTACAGATAACAGACCGTTACTACAGAGAACAGACCGTTACTACAGATAACAGACCGTTACCACCGTTACTACAGATAACAGACCGTTACTACAGATAACAGACCGTTACTACCGTTACTACAGATAACAGACCGTTACTCCAGAGAACAGACCGTTACTACAGATAACAGACCGTTACTACAGAGAACAGACCGTTACTACAGATAACAGACCGTTACCACCGTTACTACAGATAACAGACCGTTACTACAGAGAACAGACCGTTACTACAGATAACAGACCGTTACTACAGAGAACAGACCGTTACTACAGATAACAGACCGTTACTACAGATAACAGACCGTTACTACCGTTACTACAGATAACAGACCGTTACTCCAGATAACAGACCGTTACTACAGATAACAGACCGTTACTACAGAGAACAGACCGTTACTACAGATAACAGACCGTTACCACCGTTACTACAGATAACAGACCGTTACTACAGATAACAGACCGTTACTACAGATAACAGACCGTTACTACAGATAACAGACCGTTACTACAGATAACAGACCGTTACTACAGATAACAGACCGTTACTACAGATAACAGACCGTTACCACCGTTACTACAGATAACAGACCGTTACTACAGATAACAGACCGTTACTACCGTTACTACAGATAACAGACCGTTACTACAGATAACAGACCGTTACTACAGAGAACAGACCGTTACTACAGATAACAGACCGTTACCACCGTTACTACAGATAACAGACCGTTACTACAGATAACAGACCGTTACCACCGTTACTACAGATAACAGACCGTTACTACAGATAACAGACCGTTACTACAGAGAACAGACCGTTACTACATATAACATACCGTTACTTCAGATAACAGACCATTACTACATATAACAGATCATTACTACAGATAACAGACCGTTACTACATATAACAGACCGTTACTACATATAACATACCGTTACTACATATAACAGGCAGTCACTACATATAACAGACCGTTACTACATATAACAGACCGTTACTACAGATAACAGACCGTTACAACAGATAACAGACCGTTACTACAGATAACAGACCGTTACTACATATAACAGACCGTTACTACAGATAACAGACCGTTACTACATATAACAGACCGTTACTACAGAAAACAGACCGTTACAACAGATAACAGACCGTTACTACAGATAACAGACCGTTACTACATATAACAGACCGTTACTACAGAAAACAGACCGTTACTACAGATAACAGACCGTTACTGCAGATAACAGACCGTTACTACATATAACAGACCGTTACTACAGATAACAGACCGTTACTACAGATAACAGACCGTTACTACATATAACAGACCGTTACTACAGATAACAGACCGTTGCTACATATAACATACTGTTGCTACGTATATGTTGCTACATATAGCAGACCGTTGCTTCATATAGCAGAGTGTTGCTACGTATAGCAGACCGTTACTACATATAACATACTGTTGCTACGTATATGTTGCTACATATAGCAGACCGTTGCTACGTATAGCAGACCGTTGCTACGTGTAGCAGACCGTTGCTACGTGTAGCAGACCGTTGCTACGTATAGCAGACCGTTGCTACATATTGCAGACCGTTGCTACGTGTAGCAGACCGTTGCTACATACTGCAGACCGTTGCTACGTGTAGCAGACCGTTGCTACATATTGCAGACCGTTGCTACGTATAGCAGACCGTTGCTACATATTGCAGACCGTTGCTACGTGTAGCAGACCGTTGCTACGTATAGCAGACCGTTGCTACGTGTAGCAGACCGTTGCTACGTATTGCAGACCGTTGCTACGTATAGCAGACCGTTGCTACGTATTGCAGACCGTTGCTACGTGTAGCAGACCGTTGCTACGTGTAGCAGACCGTTGCTACGTATTGCAGACCGTTGCTACGTGTAGCAGACCGTTGCTACGTGTAGCAGACCGTTGCTACGTGTAGCAGACCGTTGCTACGTGTAGCAGACCGTTGCTACGTATTGCAGACCGTTGCTACGTGTAGCAGACCGTTGCTACGTGTAGCAGACCGTTGCTACGTGTAGCAGACCGTTGCTACGTATTGCAGACCGTTGCTACGTGTAGCAGACCGTTGCTACGTATAGCAGACCGTTGCTACGTGTAGCAGACCGTTGCTACGTATAGCAGACCGTTGCTACGTATTGCAGACCGTTGCTACGTGTAGCAGACCGTTGCTACGTATTGCAGACCGTTGCTACGTGTTGCAGACCGTTGCTACGTATTGCAGACCGTTGCTACGTGTAGCAGACCGTTGCTACGTGTAGCAGACCGTTGCTACGTGTAGCAGACCGTTGCTACGTATAGCAGACCGTTGCTACATGTAGCAGACAGTTGCTACATACTGCAGACCGTTGCTACATACTGCAGACCGTTGCTACGTATTGCAGACCGTTGCTACGTGTAGCAGACCGTTGCTACGTATTGCAGACCGTTGCTACGTGTAGCAGACCGTTGCTACATACTGCAGACCGTTGCTACGTATTGCAGACCGTTGCTACGTGTAGCAGACCGTTGCTACGTATTGCAGACCGTTGCTACGTATTGCAGACCGTTGCTACATACTGCAGACCGTTGCTACGTATTGCAGACCGTTGCTACATACTGCAGACCGTTGCTACGTATAGCAGACCGTTGCTACGTGTAGCAGACCGTTGCTACGTGTAGCAGACCGTTGCTACATACTGCAGACCGTTGCTACGTATTGCAGACCGTTGCTACGTGTAGCAGACCGTTGCTACGTGTAGCAGACCGTTGCTACATACTGCAGACCGTTGCTACGTATTGCAGACCGTTGCTACGTATTGCAGACCGTTGCTACATGTAGCAGACCGTTGCTACATACTGCAGACCGTTGCTACATATTGCAGACTGTTGCTACGTGTAGCAGACCATTGCTACGTATTGCAGACCGTTGCTACGTGTAGCAGACCGTTGCTACATACTGCAGACCGTTGCTACGTGTAGCAGACCGTTGCTACATACTGCAGACCGTTGCTACGTATTACAGACCGTTGCTACGTGTAGCAGACCGTTGCTACGTGTAGCAGACCGTTGCTACGTACTGCAGACCGTTGCTACGTATTGCAGACCGTTGCTACGTGTAGCAGACCGTTGCTACGTGTAGCAGACCGTTGTTACATACTGCAGACCGTTGCTACATATTGCAGACTGTTGCTACGTGTAGCAGACCATTGCTACGTATTGCAGACCGTTGCTACGTGTAGCAGACCGTTGCTACATATTGCAGACCGTTGCTACGTGTAGCAGACCGTTGCTACGTGTAGCAGACCGTTGCTACATACTGCAGACCGTTGCTTCGTGTAGCAGACCGTTGCTACGTGTAGCAGACCGTTGCTACATACTGCAGACCGTTGCTTCGTGTAGCAGACCGTTGCTACGTGTAGCAGACCGTTGCTACATACTGCAGACCGTTGCTTCGTGTAGCAGACCGTTGCTACGTGTAGCAGACCGTTGCTACATACTGCAGACCGTTGCTTCGTGTAGCAGACCGTTGCTACGTGTAGCAGACCGTTGCTACATACTGCAGACCGTTGCTTCGTGTAGCAGACCGTTGCTACGTGTAGCAGACCGTTGCTACGTGTAGCAGACCGTTGCTACGTGTAGCAGACCGTTGCTACGTATAGCAGACCGTTGCTACGTATAGCAGACCGTTGCTACATGTAGCAGACCGTTGCTACGTGTAGCCAACCGTTGCTACGTATTGCAGACCGTTGCTACGTGTAGCAGACCGTTGCTACATACTGCAGACCGTTGCTACGTGTAGCAGACCGTTGCTACGTGTAGCAGACCGTTGCTACGTGTAGCAGACCATTGCTACATACTGCAGACCGTTGCTACGTGTAGCAGACCGTTGCTACGTATTGCAGACCGTTGCTACGTATAGCAGACCGTTGCTACGTGTAGCAGACCGTTGCTACGTGTAGCAGACCGTTGCTACGTATGGCAGACCGTTGCTACGTATGGCAGACCGTTGCTACGTATAGCAGACCGTTGCTACGTGTAGCAGACCGTTGCTACATACTGCAGACCGTTGCTACGTGTAGCAGACCGTTGCTACGTGTAGCAGACCGTTGCTACGTATTGCAGACCGTTGCTACGTATTGCAGACCGTTGCTACGTGTAGCAGACCGTTGCTACGTATTGCAGACCGTTGCTACGTGTAGCAGACCGTTGCTACGTGTAGCAGACCGTTGCTACATACTGCAGACCGTTGCTACATATTGCAGACCGTTGCTACGTGTAGCAGACCGTTGCTACGTGTAGCAGACCGTTGCTACGTATTGCAGACCGTTGCTACGTGTAGCAGACCGTTGCTACGTGTAGCAGACCGTTGCTACATACTGCAGACCGTTGCTACGTGTAGCAGACCGTTGCTACGTGTAGCAGACCGTTGCTACATACTGCAGACCGTTGCTACATATTGCAGACCGTTGCTACGTGTAGCAGACCGTTGCTACGTGTAGCAGACCGTTGCTACGTATAGCAGACCGTTGCTACGTGTAGCAGACCGTTGCTACATACTGCAGACCGTTGCTACGTGTAGCAGACCGTTGCTACGTGTAGCAGACCGTTGCTACGTATTGCAGACCGTTGCTACGTATTGCAGACCGTTGCTACGTGTAGCAGACCGTTGCTACGTATTGCAGACCGTTGCTACGTGTAGCAGACCGTTGCTACGTGTAGCAGACCGTTGCTACATACTGCAGACCGTTGCTACATATTGCAGACCGTTGCTACGTGTAGCAGACCGTTGCTACGTGTAGCAGACCGTTGCTACGTATTGCAGACCGTTGCTACGTGTAGCAGACCGTTGCTACATACTGCAGACCGTTGCTACGTGTAGCAGACCGTTGCTACGTATTGCAGACCGTTGCTACGTGTAGCAGACCGTTGCTACGTATTGCAGACCGTTGCTACGTGTAGCAGACCGTTGCTACGTGTAGCAGACCGTTGCTACGTATTGCAGACCGTTGCTACGTGTAGCAGACCGTTGCTACATATTGCAGACCGTTGCTACGTGTAGCAGACCGTTGCTACGTGTAGCAGACCGTTGCTACGTATTGCAGACCGTTGCTACGTGTAGCAGACCGTTGCTACGTGTAGCAGACCGTTGCTACGTATTGCAGACCGTTGCTACGTGTAGCAGACCGTTGCTACGTATTGCAGACCGTTGCTACGTGTAGCAGACCGTTGCTACGTGTAGCAGACCGTTGCTACGTGTAGCAGACCGTTGCTACGTATTGCAGACCGTTGCTACGTGTAGCAGACCGTTGCTACGTATTGCAGACCGTTGCTACGTGTAGCAGACCGTTGCTACGTGTAGCAGACCGTTGCTACGTGTAGCAGACCGTTGCTACGTGTAGCAGACCGTTGCTGTGGATACAGTTGTGATGTGGGACTCTGGGGGACTGTATTTGTGTGGAGTTATTGATTTCTTCAGTATGGAGTCGTGTAATGAGCGAGATGCTGCATCGCCCTGAGGGGGTTTATTTCACAGTAATGACCAGCTGACTGCTCATCATCCTTTACATAGCAAATACTGTCTGAGTCCAGCTTCTCAGATGTGATGATTTCTATGTGATAATAAAGTGAAAAGAGATTTTTCACTATTTTCTGATATGTTATAGAGAATAATTGTTCAGTAAGTCAATGGTGAGTATGTACTATGTGACTGGATCTCCCTGCAGGGATCATTAAAGTTTCATCTACTCATCATCTGACAGAGGGGTCAACAACCATGTTGTTCCCGGAGGATTAGACCTCACAACACCACAACCAGAGCTGTGAAACCAGGCAGGCCGGCCTGTCCGTCTGATGTAAAGGTGTGGCGGGAAAACTGGACAGCAGCACAATAACACTCAGCGATGGAGAGCGTCACCAATAACCCACAGCCCCAATGTGAGGCTGCATGTGAGGGCCGAGCACGCGGACCGGACAATGAGGTCCATGTAGGTCCAGTTCAATACCGACCCACAAACACATCACATGTGACCTACTGTCGTCCATCCGGCCGGCCTCGCCTAACGGGGCTGCTGGGAACTGGACGAGCTGTGCACGGCCTCTTAGGTGCACTAACAAATGAAGCTGTGCCTGCATCAGACACTCCTGAGCAAATTCTCATTCATTTATGTTTGAGCATTAGTCATTGCTGCGACACTTAATCCTGACCCGTCAGCGGCCCGAATCGAGCAACAACAGACGCCCTTGTATCGGTCCAGGAGTGTCACCGGGTTTACTGCACAAATGACTGAGTTATGTGTTTGCACGCTTCCTCTATCGCTCGCTGTCAGCGCTGACAGATTGATGACACTTAAAGGACGGAGCATCACTTCAACACAACACAGCGCCTCACTGAGCCACGAGCAGCGAGATCTCTGCAGTAACGGAGAGCAACAAAACACATTCTGATATTTACATGATATAAGAGGAGCGTGACTTTAATGATAAATACGATACAAAACGCTGCTTTGAGCGAATGTTGACCACTGTATGCCTACAGCTACACTTCTATAACATAATGAGTGGTGATGAGGGAAGGCTGAAGTCGTCACCTGGTCTGTGCTGGGAGTATCTGCAATATCATTCATACTGCGACTCTGGGCGTGACCTGGATGCAAAACAACAACAGATATGATACATATTTCACATCATTTATGATCCAACAGTCATGTTAACGATAAAATAAGCTGCACAACAATACATTATTAAATTATGAGAAAAGCAGAGCCATGAGAACGGTAAGCCATAAGACTGAAGGTCCTTTGTTGTACTAGATAGTCTTCATTTATGATAAATGATTGTGATTTTATGATATGTAAGATAACGTTTACAGAGGCAGCAGAGCCTCCAGATGGAAACTTAAAGATCCCTCGAAAACCAACATGAGTGGAACTGGTCCAACCTAAACGGGATTATTGCTTTATTTTTAGTACAATGATAATAATAATAATAATATAATAATAATAATGTGGGTGTGGGTGACGGGGTTCAGTCCAGCATCATGAACAGCTCACTTACTACAGATCAATGTGGTTCAAACTGATAAATGTAGATTTGATTTTATGCTTTAAATGGTTTGCTCCTGACTACAGTTTCAGTCAATATGATTTTTATATTAAATATCTGACCAGACAGTGACTGTATACAGGTCTACGGTGTCAAAGCTGCTGGGAGTCCGTTAGTTAGTCTCAGTAGTCTGTGATGATTAAACACTGGGTCGGAGGTCTGTCTGTTTTTTTAGATATTACTTTATAAGGGACAGTATTTACGTTTTTACACCTATTTTAATCATTTTTATTGCCAACGTGTGAACGGGTTGAAACCTAACCTACAAATGAGGCTTTCTCATTTGGCTTTCTGGGTTTCCTCAGTCTGTAGACTGCTGCTAATGTGGAGAATGTGAGCTGTTTTTACAGGAAAATCCAGCGTACACCATGTCAACTTGAGAGCGCCTTTATTTTTACCTGCCACCACCATTCAGGCTCCAACACAAGACAACACACAGAAAGATCTCTGGTGAATCTGTCTGCCAAACAGGTCGGAGGAAGACTGGGATGAACATCGGCCGGGCCTTCGATCCATGGAGGAATCAAACCCTGAGCTGGAAACCTTCCTGTTGGACAGGTGAACTAACACTGCTGCCCAACATGTGAGGTATATACAGATATAGTGGTTTTAGCTGTCCATCATGTTCAGTCTTGTGTCGGCTCACTGTTATCACCGATGCTCACTCATGTCCATGTAGTGTGAGTACCAGGACCAGGACCAGCACCAGGACCTGGACTGTCGCTGATTTAACGTCCACAGGTGTCACCGTTAACAAGCTACCTCTCATTCTAACACAGAGCCCCTTCAACCAGATTTGAGTTTCTGATAAAATCAGACGGACACTCACGCAGGCGACCGTAGTTGGCGGACTGCTGTTTTAGCCGGAGGTCCTCTGTGGATCGGTTAAAGTTGGCCATCGGCCCCGGACCCAGACCCGGTCCGCCACGGGACCCCGCGTTACGACCTGGAAGGGGAAACAGAACCAGACACAAGCAGTGAGCGAGCGGTCGGAGGTGATAGCGGTATGTGTCCTGCCCAGAGGAGGTGAGGAAATGCTACGGCAGTAATTAGCTCATCAAACTTGAATACATCCCTGGTGGAGGATATGAGGCTTGGTGACTGCAGCAGTGTGTTCATTCATTTACCAAGTGAGTCCAGTATATCAGCATCAGGGTTTCTCGGAGGACCAGAACAGACCAGTTGTTGGTAAAGAAAAGAAATGATACCATAAAACACGCTGCCCAGAGCTGTGTGTAATATTCCTAATCATGGAAACAGTGATCCCTGGTGTACCGTTTCCCTCAGATGAAGCTAGGTGATCGTTTCCAGCACTCACCGGTGGACGAGCCGGACTTGCCGATGTCCGCTAGCGAGCGGTGGATGGGCTTCTTGGTCTGGTGTCGATGTTTCCTCAGCAGGACGAAGCTGATCTTCTCTCTGAGCTCAGCAGATATCAGACCTTCTTCTATCTGTCGCTCAATGATGTCGTCTGGAAACAGACACAGATATTTCACATGAGGACGTCTGACATCCAGCGTTCAGCACATGGCCGACCGGTACTGCAGCATGTTGGCGGTACAACCACTGTGTTGGCTGATTTCTGTCCTGATGACTGGCTCATAGAGATCCTCACTGGGTTTCCTTGTGTATCATCATCATCATCATCATCATCATCATCATCCTCATGATCTTCTGGAGAGCTCTCCACAGCAAACAGACCTTTTCTAAGAACAGCCGAATTTCATCTGTTAACTCTAATCACACAGATTTTACGGCCTAGACAACATTCAGTTATGATCCATTTAGAGGAAAAACTAATCAGAGGTCAAACTCTTCAAGGATGTATAGTATTTCAATTTTCAATTTAGCAAAAATATTTGGTAACTCTTCATTTTACAGCTCCGCACATTTCAAGGTAATTAGCTGATAATTAGCAATAAACATATTTGAAATTTCTTTGCAGTAACTGACAGATTACTCCAACATTTACCTCAACATTTATCAATATGACTTTATTATAAAGATGATTTAATACTGATATGGTGACATATCATCTCAGGAGCAGCTGCTCTTCATCTGATCAGGAACTAATCTCCCCGCTGAGACCGATCGTCTCCTCTAATGTAACCTGGTGGCTGACGCCCTGATTCAGGGAGGTTATTAATATATTTATTATCATCTATTTATCAGCAGACATGGAGCTAAAACAGGTCTGTTAACTCTGGATTCTCTTCCTGTAAATATATAAAATTTTCAGCTGTTTATTACTGCTTGACGGGATAAATTATTTTTAAATTATTTTAATAATTAATTATGAAATCATGTTTATAATAGATAAATAATAATAATGAAAGTCCAGAGTCAAGAGAGCCAAACAAGTCATTTTTATAAATGTAGAGGTAAATATTGGGGAAATTTATCAGTAACTCAAAAGGCGTTTCAAATAGGTTCCTTATTAATTATCAGCTTCCTGTAAAGTGAAGCGTTACCAGAGATGTTATGTGTAAAACGGATGCGTCACAGTGTGGCAGATATAATAAGTGTTGCTGGTCGATAAAACGGTGGGAAACTGAGGAATAAGGAACAGCAGTGAGGTATATGCATATAAAAAGAGTAATGTGATATATGAAGCTGAGCTGCTGTCTGCTGTAACTGTTCTCATTGACTCTTCTCTATTGAACATCGGACTGATTTATTGATCGCTCTGTACTAATGTATCTGCAGCTTCCGCTTTGCCGTGCGGTGACTGGTACGAGGAAAACGGGGAAAGTGTTGGCAGCCGTGTCATGCAAACGTTTCAACATTTGACAGCAGGGGAAGTTTAAAGAGGTTACTATGGTACGGGATATCCACACAGCAACGTTAGCTTCACGTTAGCTTAGCAGGTTTATAGTTTAGCCTATTGTGATGAAGCAGCCTACGCTGTCTTGCTGATTATGAAATGTTGATATTCATGTTCAGTAGCTTGTATTTAGATTCCACCATCAACAGTGAGCTCAGATTGGTCCCTACCTTCGCCGGTACTGTTAGTGAGATAACACGTCAAACAGTTTAATATGTGCAGCTGAGCATATTTACATTTACAAAAATAATAATAATAATTTGTTCTGTTATTTCTGTCCAGGTTTGTGCTGAAGACTCAGCTCATACAAAAGTGTCCCAGCAGGGAAACTGCAGCTGAAGTTAATACAGTAGCTGAAACACTGAGAAGCATCCAGAATAAATCGGTTTTATGGGGTACAGGTGTGAACTCGAGCAGCCCGGTACCAGGCAGATAAGGACACGTTAAACATGCAGCACCATGTTCATCCTGCATACCCACAAAACGGGAAGAAGGTCGACTAGAAGGTCACAGCGAGCAGATTTACCAACACCAACAAAAACATGCTAGCAGTGCATGCGTCTGCCTTCCTCCAGCAAAAACAGTATTGAGACTGAATTAATACTTAAAGTAACACGTAAAGGAAATTTAATGTGTTTTACGGTTTACTTGGAAAACATCAAATGGCACAGATGGTGACCATAGTTACCCAAATGGCCAATCTGGAAAGTCCGTCGTAACACCCCTCTACTACCAGCATCAGTCTGTGCACATGTCCACATGCTGTGATGTGGTTTGCTGTAACTGTGTCACTCCTAAGGGCTACTCACTCTAAAGGGTAGTTTTGTGAGGCAGAAATTAAATCTGTCATTTATGCTGTCTTCATTTAGCCCAATAACATATACATCCAGTAAACTGACGCTTACACCTCTGCAGAAACCTCAGGGTGTTTCCTTGGTTGTGCTACCTCGAGTAAAGGGACCTTGTCATTGCAGAGATTTACTCAGTTCATTTTGGCCTGAACCAGCAGCCGAGGGTTCACTTCCAGCCCGTTCACAACATTTTACTTTACTGCACCTCTGGGTTTTGGAGGGAGCCGGACTTCTGGTACTCTGAAATAACTGATCTAGCAGACTTCCTGTGTAGTGGGGAAGGGTTCGGTCAGCTAGCAAGATATTAGCTCTGAGATACTGTGTATAGACAAAAATACATCAGGCTGAAAATGATGCCTCAGTGGATGAATATAATTTGAACAGGGACACTGAGAGGATGAACTAAACCTCAAACATCTCACCAATTATCTGAGGCAGCGAGTAGCCGTCCAGGTCCAGCAGCACCGTCCCCGTCTGGAGACACGTCCTGAGCTCAAACAGACTATGCAGGGACAGCGTGGACACGTGTGGTTTACTCCACCTTTCTCCTCCCTCCTCCACCTTCTCTTCGAACTTCACCCACCTGAAGGCAGAAAAACAGCCAGCGAGGAGGAACAGGTGAGGAACAGGTAAGGAACAGGTGAGGAACAGGTGAGGAACAGGTGAGGAACAGGTGAGGAACAGGTGAGGAACATGAGTGTGGCGGTGTCCAGTACTCGGTGGAGTCTGAGGCTGCAGATCTCTGCATGATGCTGCATGAATGTGTTTGATGAAAGAATCACTTCTCCCAGATTCGATCTCCGAGCACTCTGCCAGATGTTTTCACTGTGGTTTCTGTGGTCTGAGGTTCATTTTGCATTGATTTCATTCAGACATTATTTTAAAGTAGGCTGTGCAGCAGAAGGTTGACGATGCACCATTTTCTCAGTCGACCTATTTCTGTTTTTCAAACTGATAAAATGACAGCTCCTCTGGAAACTTCAGACCTCATCCAAACTACCTCACAAAAGCAGTTTCTGAATAACTTATGAATATTAACTGTGCAGTTGCAAAATCAGGCCTCAACCTTTTTTGCAGCAGACATTTTGACTTTTGAAAGCAGGAGGTGAAGCCAAGACCATTACTGATGGCTCCATCACCGAGTCCTCACAAAGGACTCTGGGACCTGAACACCTAAAGCGTCTACACCCACAGCAACAAGTGTTAAAGAGGCAGCGTGGAGTCACGACGTAATCTCAACAATCATTTGTCGAGCGGATGTGCTCCAGATTTCACAATCTTGAAACCAAAGCGAAGCACCATAAAAGAAGAGCAGTGTTATCTCTGAGTGGTGGAAGCGTGACTGTGGCTGATTTCAGTGTGCACGTGTTTGTGAGAGTAGTCATCCACCTGGCGGACTCCTTCCACTCCAGCTCGTCTCCTTCCCGCTGCAGAGTGTCCATCTCGGTGAAGAGCGTCGGCGTGGGCATGTCATCATCCTCACTCAGGATGTACCGCAGACGCTCCGCCGCCGGAGACACTTGATGGAAAGACAGAATGATTTTGACAGTTAACTGTTTGTAATATCACCATTAAACAGTGAGAACAGGCTCTCTGCCAGGCAGACAGGATGACCTTTTCAAATCAAACTCTCACTTATGAATGTAAATAATGATCTCCAAAATGAATCAATAGATGTTTCTAATTATAACTGTCTTCACTTACACCTTGTTTCGAAGCGGTTGTAGGCTGCTGTATGTGGCTGCATGTGTTTGCACCAGCAGCATTGATTACAATGCTGCAGCGAACATCCAGATCACACGTTTCTACCTGATTATAGCTATTCAATCATGAGCCTGCTGTACAGAACTTACAATCCATGTCATCATTGTGTGGCGGTTGAATCGGACTCCATGTTCATGAGTGGTGCTGCAGGGCAATGAGACAACCTATAGATTGAGCTGTATGGTAATTACTGTACGGGGGGGGGGGGGTCAATACTATTGAACAGCCAGTGAATTATATGGACGTTGTTTTATCTGAATGACAAGTGAAAAAAATCAATGAAATACAACATTCATGACCATTTAATATATCCTCGTACGCTGGTGTGTATGATATCTTACGAACAGTTATTGTAGAGTAGATGGGGCGGCAGTAGCTCAGTCTGTAGGGAGTTGGCTTGGGAACCGGAGAGTTGGCTTGGGAACCGGAGAGTTGGCTTGGGAACCGGAGGGTCACCGGTTCAAGTCCCGACATGGACCAAAAACTGAGTGTGAACTGGTGGCTGGAGAGGTGCCAGTTTACCTCTTGGGCACTGCCGAGGTGCCCCTGAGCAAGGCACCAAACCCCCAACTGCTCGGGGCGCTTGTCAGGAGCAGCCCCCCCACTCTGACATCTCTCCATTACTGCATGTGTGTGTGTGTTTGTGTGCATGTACCATGTATAAGTTAAACAGAGTGTAAATTGAATTTCCCCACTGTGGGACTAATAAAGGTAGATCTTCTTCTTCTTCTTCTAGAGGGCAGTTCGTGACTTAAGATAACGCTGTGAAAGTCCTGTGTTTGTTTGACCCGTCCATCACCTCGACCTTTATCTTTATCTTTACCTTTACAAACAAACGTCACCTGCCGCAGATTATACTGTATATGAATTATAGTGCTTTGCTTTTCGCAGGTAAAGGTATGAACAGTGGCTGAGGACAGTCTGACCATTTACGCCTCTCAAAAAGCTTGTTAGACGTAAAACAGGCCAGCTCCTCATTAAATCACTCATTAGCTGTTAAACAGACTGAAGCCCAGCTCCCCTCAGTCTTCCTCTCAATGAGGGTCACCACAGTTGTTTTCTGTCCCACACCGGGTTAGGGTTAGGCAGCTTCTCGCCTTGTTATCTTCCATCTTTAATCCTTCTGGTAATGGCATCATGCATTGATATTCATGCACTAACACATTCAGAGCTGTGTGTGTGGATTCAGTCCAGACAGAGTAAACGCCTCCACTGCACTCGCCACTGATGGCACCCAATCGATTTATCGAGGTTGACAACCTTCCTGACCAAAGTCGTTGAAAACCAAAGCAGCGGCGGGTTGCCAGCTACTCGTTACTCCAACCTGAAACAGGAGCTACGTAATCTCAGGCTGCGTCTCCGACTCCTGCTGTTCACCATTAACAGGAAACGAAAACCAATCAAAGCATGAGGTAGATGAGTAGATGAGATGAGGTAGTGTAACAACAATCTGGAAAGCTTTGTGAGTATTTGAAGTGAAAACCGTCCTGGCGCAGTCTGGAAGCTGGATCTGGTTCTACAGATACAGCCTCACCCCCCATATTCACTGAGGTTGCTGTTTGGTTGGTCCTAACTAGAAGGTTAGAGATATTAGAGATCATTAGAGATATCAGCAACGTCACTCTGTCAGGAAGTATAAATGTTAATCTTATAGTTTCCGGTTGCATGCTTTTATTTTGGCGCACTTCCTGTTTTGTTTGCATTCTAACCTCTCCTCTCGTTGCAGTTCACTTCACTCCCTGCCCTGCTTGTCTCCTGCCTTCACGTTAGAGCACCTCCTCCCGACCTGATTATCATCACTAGTCACCTGCGTCTGATCGTCATCCCCTGCCCTGATTGTGTTCACCTGTGTATAGTTATCCACCTCCCTCACCAGTATATAATGTGTCCTCCCTTTTCCTCCTGTGCCAGTTCGTCTTTAACTGTTTAGTGAAGCGTACCAGCGATTCCTAGTGTTTTCGACTCCTAGTGTTTTGACCGTAGCTTGTGGGTCATTCCAGAATTGGAGGACATTTTACGTCCCACCCATCATATTTTAAATAATCCACATACAAAATACTAAAACATGCTGTTTCTGAGTAAATTTACTTGTCCTAAGAGCAAATCTAAAAAAGCTAAAAGAAAACAATGCTTGAAAATAGTTTTTAAAATACCAAATAAGGCTGGAGTACCCCCTAAAATGCCATTTTTCTCTTGTCCCACCCCCCTAATGACCAAATTGAATGTCAAATAAAACAGTTAAAATGGAATTCAAAATTAATTTTTTGGTATTATTTGTTTCATTGCTGTCTCTTGTAACTGTGGGAACATTTGTTTTAATAAACATAATATTTATATAATAATAATTATTATTCATGGAACATGTGTCCCACAACATGCACGCAACCCTGTTACCATAACCTTTTTAGCATGGTAGAAGAAGAAGAAATCAGCGAATCACATGATATGCTGGACTTGACATCATCAAACAGTTTTCCAAAAGAATGGGTAGAGCAAAGGTATGTCCTCTCTTCTATTTTTCATATTTTTATAACATAGTTAGCCTTGATTGAATGTCTCACCCTCATGCAACCCTGTTATGCATATGATCAGAATAAGACATCTCTTTTATTATTTTTTCTTTACTTATTTACATAGAGAAGTTTGTCCTCTTCGTCAGCAGTAGCAGCTAGCTAAGCAGCTAGCTAAGCAGATAGCTAAGCAGCTAGCTAAGCAGATAGCTAAGCAGCTAGCTAAGCAGCTAGCTAAGCAGCTAGCTAAGCAGATAGCTAAGCAGATAGCTAAGCAGCTAGCTAAGCAGCTAGCTAAGCAGATAGCTAAGCAGCTAGCTAAGCAGATAGCTAAGCAGATAGCTAAGCAGCTAGCTGTTACTGCTGAGAGAAAGCTAACATTAGCATGGATTTGCAACCCTGTTACCTGCAACCCTGTTACTGTGATATGAGTAACAGGGTTGCACCTCCTCTAGTTTACTCAGACTTTAGAAACTATTATATGTAATTCAATTCAACAATTTACATTATCTGAGATATAATTTAATTACTCTACATATTGTAAACACATTTCTGAATTTTACATACTGAATTGTTTCCTTTTATTTCCTCATGGTAGTTCAAAAGGATTGTGGTTGCAGCAACTGGGATGCAAATGGGATGATTAACTTTATATAAATAAAAATGTATTCAAACAAAGAGTTACAATTCATAATAGGGGACACTAAATTAAGTTAGATAAATTGTTTTTCACACAGTGTGGCTCACCATTGAGTGCTGCTGAAAAGCAGAGACGCTACCGAGCCAAGCGTGATGCTGATGTACAAAGGAGACAACAGTACTTTCTCAAAGAAAGAGAGAAATGGAAAAAAGACGTAGAAAAATGAAAGAAGTTGCTTCAAAAAGACCGCAGTGAGAGAGGACAGCGAGCCCAAAGAAACAAGTGGAGAGAGGCTCATAAGAGGAGTAAAGCCACGAGAAAGTTACCTGAAGGGTTAATAACCCCTCCAATCACCCCTGAACCTCCAGTCACACAAGAACTCCCCTTTAGGGCAGAATATCCAGAACCGAGCTCCAGCTCTCAACCTGGGACTTCAAGGTAAACATACAATAAGTTATTGAGTAATGTAAGTTAGTGTAAGCACAAAATGGTAAAGGCTGCTAATGCATATTTTGCTGCAGGTGAAATTGTTATGGAACAAAATTAATGCTTATGTTTCTTTTAGAAAAAGTGATGCTGGGAGAAGAAGAAAATGGGCTGCCCAAAAAAAATCAAAAAGGAAGCAAGAGAAACTCGAAGAAAAGTTGAGAAGAGCAGAACAGAAAACAGAAAAATACAGGAAACGGTTCCAACAACTGAAAATGGCTCGTCCATCTCCAAGAGCCAAAGTCAACAAAATACTCAGGGAAGCTTCACATCCTCAGAAGACCCCTGTTGTTCCATGCAGCAGTAGCTGAGGAAGTACGAACAAGTACAAAATATCAGAGAGAGAGAGTCACAGACAGCTCATTGCATCAGTAATCACAGCAAAATCCTGAAGAAGTACAGGCTGCAGAAACTGGCACAGGAGGTATTTGGATTTTCAAGGAGAAGATGGAAGAACCTGGGAAATGAAAATGTCTGCTACTACAAGAGGAAGGAATACACTGGAATTGGTGCGAGACTGAAAGAAAAGGTAACATCATTCTTTGTACGAGATGATGTGAGCAGGATCACTACTGGAAAAAAGCAAACGGTCACAAAAGGAAAAAAGAAAATGCAGAAAAGACTACTTCTGGATTCATATTTAACCCTAACCCTAACCTCCATTTGAGGTTCCTCGCTGAGCAGACCAACATCCAGCTGTCATACTCGCTGTTTAGCACACTTCGTCCCTATTGGGTTGTGCACCCAACGCTGGCAGATCGTGAAACATGTATGTGCAAACAACATGAAAATCTTGGCTTTATTGCTAAAAAGCTTCATCAGTTGCACATCATTGACACGTTCACTTTGGAGAGCCTGACAGAAGCCATCACATGCGACATCACAAGTAAGCAATGTATGTATGGAGAATGTGACAAGTGCAGCGATAAGAGCTATCCACTCACAGGCCATTACAAAGCTACTGATCGTGTCGCCTATCTTCAGTGGGCAACTGTTGACAAAAAGCACAAAGATGACTCTGGAGCAACCTCAAAGGTCACTTTGAAAAAAGAATATGAATCCTCACAAGAAGAGCTGGTGGAAACATTTGTTACTTTGCTCCAGAAGTTTAGGCGTCATCTCTACAACATCAGGCAGCAGTACGCTTTCTTATGGGCCCTGAAGCAGAATCTCCCTGCCAACCAATGTGTAGTCCATGTTGATTTCTCAGAGAACTACGCTTGCAAATACAGTGCAGAAGTGCAGTCTGTTCATTTTGGTGCATCCCACCAACAGGCCACTTTACACACTGGTGTTTATCACGTGGGGGGAGAATCGGCTCCAACCTCCTTCTGCACCATATCGGCATCAAGATTGAAGGGACCACCTGCAATATGGAAACACATGGAGCCCATTCTGAAGGAAATCAGAGAAAAATTCCCAAATGTGACAACTGTGCATTTTTTTAGCGATGGGCCCTGCACACAATACAAACAGCGTAGAAACTTTTACCTTTTTTGCACTGAAATTTTTAAGAAGGGGTTTACAAGGGGAACCTGGAACTACTTTGAAGCCCCAGATGGCATAGGTGGCACACTGAAGAGTGAATGATGGTCAATCAAAAGTGAAATTGTTTTACATCCAGGAGCGAGATGTAAATGATGCAGGGAAGGAAATGCCGGCTAACCTTCCAGCGGTACCATCCACAATGAGGCTTCACCAGGTATTCACTTCACTGTTTCTCCATGATCCGTATTTGGTTAAAGCACTTCGAACTAACTTGTGTATGACTGATCTTGTCTTGCCAGGTGATTACTCTTTCACCTGGAAAAATGCTCTACCGTGACATCAGCTGCATGTGTTCTGCAAATGGGAATCTGGAATGTAATTGCCAGAAAACCGAAAGCTTCAGCCTTAATTCCACAGATGACCACACCGAAGACCTAGCACACAGTACACCAGAAGAAGAGCAGTGGCATACTCCAGAGGTCGTAGGTAAATGGTGTGCCGTGCTGTATGAGGGCCACATCTACCCAGGGATCATCCAAGAGGTGAATGAGAGCCACTGCCAGGTTAAATGTATGCACAGAGTGGGGGAAAACCGCTTTTTCTGGCCATTGAGGGAGGATGTCCATTGGTATCCCTTTGAGGACATGCTGACCATCATTCCACCACCACAAAATGTTACCTCACGCCACCTGGCCATCGCAGAAGACCAGTGGACCACTCTGGTCAGCCATGAAGAGTAAAGTGGAATATTAGAAGACCAATGTTCTAAAGCAGATGACAAGTTTTCAGTTAAGTGTTGGTAGGTAATATGTTGGTAGGCTCGGGCAGCTAACAAAGGTTTAAAAGCAATGTTCTGAACCAAAGGGCAAGTTTCAGCAAAGTTTCTTTAATTATTGTTATTTCTTCTATTTGTTGGATTTTATTTGAGGAAAAGTGTGACAGAAGGTATTAAAAGTTATTTAAAGAACACTTTGTTGTCTTGGGCATTTATTTGTCACTTTTATATGATGATCTGTAACCAAAGTAAATTAGCTAGTCATCCGTCTTACTTTATGCAACCCTGTTACCATAATTTCAACCCTGTTACCATATCATTTTAATTGAAAATAATACTAAATCACTTTCTCAGCTCAAAAAGGTTTGACCCATTTTCCTTTAAAGAGTTTATGCAATCACATGCAAAATGTATTAGAGTAAATATTGTACAATAAATACTGAAATTGGTAAAGTGAAACATGCCATTTTTTGAAAGGTGGGTGAGACAGATTTCCAAAGTTGTTAAAATTAATTAAAATCAAGTAATATGTGAAATCAAATGGTTATTCAGAGAGAATGTTACTTTATTGACTTAATGGAAAAGGAATTATATTTCAGAAATCAATAATGTACTTTTTTCAGGTTGCTCAGTGTTGGTAACAGGGTTGCACCAAGTATTGTAAACACCAAATAAATCATGTAATAAAAATTGTACCATTGATCTGTAAACTGAGCTAATCAAGCCTTTGATAGTTTATTACCTATTATTGATGAATATGTAGCAGAAAATCAGAAAAGTGAAGGTTTATTTTTCAAGAATTTGGAAGCCCAAATGTCCTCCAATTCTGGAATGACCCTTGTATTTTTTGACTTTGCCTCTAGCCCGCCGATTTAACTCCGTTTGCCTCGCTGACTGCCTTTTCGTGTAACGACCTCCTGCTTGTAATAAAGACCTTGATTTTTGCCTGACACCCTGCCTCTGAATCTGCGTTTGAGTTCCACCTGAGTCCGAGTTCAGCCCTGATAGTACGACCTGGCCAACTATGGACTCAGCAGATTCAGAGCAGGTTCGGTCCGCTATCATGGTGCAGGGAGAGCGGATCAACCTGCAGGAGGATCGCCTCTCCGCCGTCTTCCAAGAGGTAAAACTGATTAACGATCAACAAGGACAGTTTCGTTCATCCGTCGGAGATCAAATCACCAGGTTAGGAGCACAGATGCAGACGCTCCTAACCATGATGAATACTCACCTGATTCCCGGCGCAGACGCCGCTCCTCCACCGGCGCCTGTCTTCCACGAGACGCCGGCTCCGCTCCCGATGCCAGTCCCCGCGGCGGCTGGTTCTGCATCACCACACCTCGCCAAGCCGGAGCGGTTCACGGGAGATTCCGGTGGCTGCCACGCTTTTCTGGTGCAATGCAGCCTTCATTTTGAACTGCAGGCAGCCCAGTTCCCGACCGAGCGCTCCAAGGTGGCTTTTATGATCACCCACCTGGCTGGCAGGGCTGAAGCGTGGGCAACCACCGAATGGGCTCGGGGATCCCCGGTATGTTCATCACTCAAACTTTTTACTGACTCTCTGCGCAAGATTTTTGACCATTCTGCCCCAGGTCGGGAGGCTGCATGGGCTTTGGTGGGACTCCGGCAAGGCAGGAGGCGGGTCTCAGACTACGCTATCGAGTTCCGTACTCTAGCCTCTGACAGCGGATGGAACGACGCGTCGCTGATGGACACCTTTCTGCACAGCTTGTCGAACCCCTTGAAGGATCAGCTCGCCCCTCTGGACCTGCCTGCAGACCCTGACTCCGTCATCGCGCTTGCCATCCGCATAGACAACCGTCTATGGGAAAGAGAGAAAGAGAAAGAGAAGGACAGACGTCGAGGCGCAGTTCCACCGCCCGCCCAGACGAGGCACTCTCCCGGCCAGCGCGCTGGCTGGCGTTCGTCCTCTCTGGTTGCCGCTGAGGGCTCTCCATCTCCCCCTAGGGGGACAGATGAGCCCATGCAGATCGGCAGGGCAAAACTATCCCAGGAGGAACGCCAGCGGCGCCTGCGGGAGGGTCTCTGTATATACTGTGGCCAACCCGGTCACTTTCTGTCCGCCTGTCCATTAAAAGAGATGACTCACCAGTGATGAAGAGGGCACTGGTGAGTCCTACTTCTGCTTTCCCCTCTTCCTCTCGCCCTTTACTGCAGGTCCGGATCTCCGCCGCGGGGCGCTCCCTTTCCTACCTGGCCCTGGTGGACTCGGGGTCCGATGAAGATTTCATCAATGGAGGTCTGGTTAAGACACTCGGGCTCCAACGCCTCCCCCTGAAGGTGACTCTTGAGGCAAGTGCTCTAGATGGCAGATTGCTCTGTAAAGTATCTCATCGCACATCTCCTGTTCAACTGTTTCTGGCGATCACACTGAGTCCACCAGCTTTCACATTTTTGATTCCGCCCTGCACCCTTTAATCCTGGGTCTCCCGTGGCTTAAAAGACATAACCCCCATATTGACTGGATAAAGGGAGAGATTGTGTCATGGGGGAGGGACTGTAATAACACTTGTTGCCTGTCTGTCGCCCCTGGGGAGTCCCCTGGAAGACTGCTTGCGCCTCTAGTGCTGGATCAGAGCTCCGCCTCCTGTACCTCGCCTTCTGCTCCACCTGATGGCGCCGTTGATCCAGACTTGCCAGGGGTTCCCCCCTGCTACCATGACCTAAGGGAGGTCTTCAACAAGTCCAGCGCCACCTCCCTGCCTCCGCATCGGCCATATGATTGTGCCATCGACCTGCTCCCAGGTACAACCCCGCCAAAAGGGAGACTGTACTCTCTCTCTGCCCCGGAGAGAGAGGCAATGAGAGAGTACATCGAGTCATCCCTGGCGGCGGGGATTATCCGCCCGTCCTCCTCGCCTGCGGGGGCAGGCTTTTTCTTTGTAGACAAAAAAGATAAGTCACTTAGGCCATGTATTGATTACCGGGGGCTGAATAACATTACCAATAAGAACAGATACCCGCTCCCTTTAATGTCCTCGGCCTTTGAGCTATTAAAGGGAGCCAGGATATTTTCCAAGCTCGATCTCCGCAACGCTTACCACCTTGTTAGGATCAGACAGGGGGACGAATGGAAGACGGCATTTAACACCCCCAGTGGCCACTACGAATATCTAGTGATGCCATTCGGGCTCACTAACGCCCCTGCCGTCTTCCAGGCCCTGGTTAACGACGTCCTCCGGGACATGTTAAACAATTTCGTTTTCGTGTACCTGGACGACATACTAATCTTCTCTCCCGACAAACAATCCCACGTTCACCATGTCCGCCTTGTCCTCCAGAGACTGTTGGAACATCGGCTCTTCGTTAAGGCTGAGAAATGCGAATTCCATGTTCCAACAGTCTCTTTCCTGGGCTTCATTATCTCCCCCGACAGCATACACATGGACCCTGCCAAAGTCAGCGCGGTAGCGGATTGGCCCACCCCAACGAACCACAAGTCGGTGCAGCGATTCTTGGGGTTCGCAAATTTCTACAGACGGTTTATTAGGAATTTCAGTTCTATTGCGGCCCGCTACACGCGCTGACGTCACCTAAGAATAGTTTCGTCTGGTCCTCTGAGTGCGCTAACGCCTTCCACAGACTCAAGGAGGCATTCAGCTCCGCCCCCATCCTGACTCTGCCTGACGCCAGCCGACAATTCATTGTGGAGGTGGATGCCTCCGACTCAGGTATCGGTGCTGTTCTCTCTCAGAGAACATTAAAGGACAATAAACTTCACCCCTGTGCCTACCTTTCCAGGAAGCTTTCCTCGGCCGAGAGGAATTATGACATCGGGAACAGGGAACTTCTGGCAGTCAAAGCTGCGCTGGAGGAGTGGCGGCATTGGCTGGAGGGGGTGGAGCAACCGTTTCTCGTCTGGACCGACCATAAGAACCTCCAGTATATCCGCTCCGCCAAAAGACTAAACTCCAGGCAAGCTAGGTGGGCCCTGTTTTTTAACCGTTTTGACTTTTCTCTTTCTTACCGGCCGGGATCAAAGAATGGGAAACCCGACGCCCTCTCCAGACTGTTTGACTCGGTGGACACTCCCAAGGGTCCCTCCTACATCATCCCTCCTTCCTGCGTGGTGGGAGCCGTGACGTGGGGAATCGAGAGGGAAGTAAGGAGGGCCCTGTCACAGGTCTCAACACCCGAGGGGTGTCCACATAACAGACTCTTTGTACCTGTCTCTCTCCGTTCCAGGGTGATCCACTGGGCACACACCTCTCGCATCGCCTGCCACCCAGGAGCACGTCGCACCCTGTTCGTGGCAAAGCAGAGGTTCTGGTGGCCGGCGATGGAGAGAGACATTAAGGAGTATGTCTCAGCCTGTCCGGTGTGTGCCCAGTGTAAACCTTCTCATCGACCACCTGCCGGCCTGCTGCAGCCCCTTCCGGTACCTCATCGCCCCTGGTCCGACATCTCCCTGGACTTTGTAACTGGGTTACCCACCTCTGAAGGTAACACCACTGTCCTTACAGTGGTGGACCGTTTCTCTAAAATGGTTCATTTCATTGCTCTACCAAAACTACCTTCGGCCAAAGAAACGGCAGAGGTGGTGTTAACCCATGTTTTTCGCATCCATGGCTTCCCCAGGGATGTGGTGTCGGACCGGGGGCCACAATTCATTTCCGGGTTCTGGAGAGAGTTTTGTTCTTTACTGGGAGCGTCTGTCAGTCTGTCCTTGGGCTACCACCCGGAGACCAATGGACAGACTGAACGACTTAACCAGGAACTGGAGACCGGGTTGAGATGTCTAGTGGCACAGAACCCGGTCTCCTGGTCTAAACATCTGTTGTGGGTGGAATACGCCCACAATACGTTGCCGTGTTCTTCTTCAGGTCTCTCCCCCTTCCAGTGTGCATACGGCTACCAACCCCCTCTGTTCCCCGACCTGGAGGGGGAGTCTTCCGTTCCCTCGGCCCTCGCCATGCTGAAACGCTGCCAGCACATCTGGAAGGGGGCTAGACAGGCGCTGTTGAAGAACACGGCACGTTATAAGAGGATGGCTGATCGACGGCGGACACCCGCTCCCACCTACCAACCCGGGCAGATGGTCTGGCTGTCCGCCCGAGATCTGCCCCTCCATGTTGACTCAAAGAAACTTGCTCCTAGGTATGTCGGCCCTTTTCCCGTGTTAAAAGTAATTAATCCTGTTTCTGTCCAGCTGAAGCTGCCAAAATCGATGAGGATCCATCCAACATTCTATGTTGGAAGGCTGAAACCCGCGATCGACAGCCCTCTGGTCCCTACCTCCGCAGTCCCCCCGCCCCCCCGGATCATTGACGGAAGCCCGGCTTACACAGTCAAGCACCTGCTGGACGTCCGTCGCCGGGGGCGGGGTAAGCAATATCTCGTGGACTGGGAAGGGTACGGACCGGAGGAGAGATCGTGGGTTTCAGCAAAAAACATCATGGATCCTCAACTAATAAGAGATTTTAATAAGCAGCTAGCTGGACGTCCTGGGACGTCAGGAGCCGTCCCTAAAGGGGGGGTTCTGTCAGGAAGTATAAATGTTAATCTTATAGTTTCCGGTTGCATGCTTTTATTTTGGCGCACTTCCTGTTTTGTTTGCATTCTAACCTCTCCTCTCGTTGCAGTTCACTTCACTCCCTGCCCTGCATGTCTCCTGCCTTCACGTTAGAGCACCTCCTCCCGTCATGATTATCATCACTAGTCACCTGCGTCTGATCGTCATCCCCTGCCCTGATTGTGTTCACCTGTGTATAGTTATCCACCTCCCTCACTAGTATATAATGTGTCCTCCCTTTTCCTCCTGTGCCAGTTCATCTTTAACTGTTTAGTGAAGCGTACCAGCGATTCCTAGTGTTTTCGACTCCTAGTGTTTTGACCGTAGCTTGTATTTTTTGACTTTGCCTCTAGCCCGCCGATTTAACTCTGTTTGCCTCGCTGACTGCCTTTTCGTGTAACGACCTCCTGTTTGTAATAAAGACCTTGATTTTTGCCTGACACCCTGCCTCTGAATCTGCGTTTGAGTTCCACCTGAGTCCGAGTTCAGCCCTGATACACTCTGACTAGTCACAACTCTGATTCATCATTAGATTAGAAATACACTTTAACTGATACGATTCACCCTACTTTTACCATTCATGTATATGGGGATTCTCATTATAGATACAATTCTCAATTCTTCTTCAATTCTCTCTGACCAATCACAATGAGGTTATAGATATCTGGAATAAGAACAATGACTCGTCACAGTGAGGTTATAGATATCTGGAATAAGAACAATGACTCATCACAGTGGGGTTATAGATATCTGGAATAAGAACAATGACTCATCACAGTGAGGTTATAGATATCTGGAATAAGAAGTGTGTAGCATAAAGCTGACATTGTCTGGGTTATAGAAGAAGAAGAAGAAGAAGAAGATATTCCTTTATTAGTCCCACAGTGGGGAAATTCAGTTTTACACTCTGTTGTTCACACAGTACATATACATGTCAATGGAGAGATGTCAGAGTGAGGGGGCTGCTCCTGACAAGCGCCCCGAGCAGTTGGGGGTTCGGTGCCTTGCTCAGGGGCACCTCGGCAGTGCCCAAGAGGTAAACTGGCACCTCTCCAGCAACCAGTTGGTCTTGGTCCATGGGGGACTTGAACCGGCGTTCTCCGCGTCCTAACCCAAGTCCTTACAGACTGAGCTACTGCCGCCCCAAAAAATCAGAAGGGAGAGCGCGGACGCAGTCCCCCACTACCAGAAATTATGCAGTCGAGATTCCCACATTTGGGGAATTCGCAAGGGTCAGCACAACCGGAGTGCAATGGATGAGCCTTGCCCTGGGTGAACCACCTTCTTGATCATGGTATCTCCCCTGCCAGGTAAGTATTATAGTCTCATTGATCTGATGAAGCTGCTCCAGAACCACAGAGGACTTAATCAGCTGCTTTCAGAGCCATTTCATCAGCCATACTAACCAGGACCCCTTAGAACAGGCATGTCCAAAGTCCGGCCCGCGGGCCAATTGCGGCCCGTGTTCAAATTTCCACCGGCCCGCAGCCTTTGTCATAAATTCAACAATATGCAGCCCGCCACGATATCGGTGCGAAATTGAGGAGGTATGCAGCAGACACCTCATCTCTGGCTGAGGAGTTTTAACGCCGATTTCGGGATTTTGCTGCTGTTGAAAAGGAGATCAGGCTTTTTAACTCTCCTTTCTCCGTGGACTCCCGTGGACTTTCTCCGACGATGCTCCAGACCTCCTCCAGCTGGACCGCATTGAGCTGCAGTGTGATGCGGAGAGTCGCGGTCGGCACCAACGGCTCCCTTTGTCAACTTTTACCGTCAGCTGGATGAAGGCAGGTTCCCAGAGATTCAAACAGTTGCTCATAAAATGCTGAGCTCGTTTGGCTCGACATACATGAAGAAGACGTCCAAGAACCGCCTGAGGACCAGATTAAGAGACTCTCACCTGCGTGACGTCTGCACATCAGAACCACTGCTTTAGAGCCAGACCTGGTCTACTGACTGTAGTCCAGATCTCAGAGCCACCCTTCACATTAGTGCAGACAAGTTATATGTTTAGTCTTCTGAGGTGAATCACTTCTAGTTTTTTTTTTTTAATGAATATGCTCTGAGTCTTTTCAAATCAGGGATCATTTGTTCTTGTTTTTCAACTGACAATCAAACTGGCTCTTGTATAACAAACTAAACTGTCTTCATATTTATTGATAACAAACATTAGGGTCTTAAGAAACAAATATACAAATACTCAGTATTAAATATTAAAATCTAATTTGGTCCAGCACTCATTTTTCCATTTCATATTTTTGTTTTTTTTTTTTTTTGATGTTCAGTTGAAATGAAACAAGGGCTGATACACAGGTTGATATGGCCTCCAATAAGATACCTGTTATTCTGTTATGTTAATGGTTCAAAGAGTGTCAGGCTGAATGGTCGGCCCCCACACATTTTAACCTCACCAAATATGGCCCTCTTTGCCAAAAGTTTGGACACCCCTGCCTTAGAAACATTGGTGCAGAGCCCCTTTAACATGAGCATGAGACCCTGTTGAACAGACTCTACATTGATGTTTAGTCTGGTGAGGTTGGTGGCTGATAGAGGTTGGTGATTGACACAAAGTTCAGCCAATCAAAATGTTCCAGCAGCTCAACAGAAACAGGAAGAGAGAGACAGGTGAAAACAGGAGATCAGACTTGGTGGTTAGAGGTGTGACCTTGTGTTAAAGCCGTCCTCTATCCTCTTCCACCATCACTGACTTACTTGTGCGGCTGATGTCTTGGAGACTCTGCTCGTTTGAATCCGTCAGTCCTTCCTCCATGTCCATGTCTCTGTAGCGGCTGTGCTCTTGGTGTTGGTGTTGGTTGTAGCGTCGCTCCCTGTCCATGTCAGCAGCCTCACGACTAGAGCGCCTTCGTCTGCGTTTGCGTCGATATCCTCGAGGTACTGGGACACCGATGTAGATGGACTGATGGTCTGGGGACAAATATGAACGGTTCCTGCATGGTTACACGAATACTCTACGAATGGTTGCACTCGTATGAATGTGCCAATATGGGTTCCTGCAGAACACCAGTTTACTTGAAGAATGACAGCCAGTAACAGCTCATCTAACGAGATCTTTCATTAGTTCCTCGTACTCAGAGGTGTTTTCAAGAACGTTTAACAAACTGAATAAATGATGTTTCACGCCACCCCTGCTTATTGTCAGATAAAGTCTGTTCACGATCAGTCTGTAGCTTCCGGTGACTCAGCGTTCGGCTCCTATAATCCCTGATCTGCAACAAAAACCTGGATGATGTGAGTTTGATCATCTGCTGGCAATTAAGGCATCGCTTTAAAACTAATTGCACACTAAACCTCATGTGGAATAACTAACACGAACCAATATTGGATGTTTGAGCTGCTGCTCAGTGTGGAGACGACTCACTCCGACATGCATTGTGACTGACAGAAAAGCTTCACTCCTCTTCAGCTGTCCACTGACGGCTTCACCCACAGAAACACAAACTATAAGTCAGTGTGATGAGTCCACCGTTTTCTCATGAGAATATGAAGAGACAAAGTGGCTGTAGTGACTTCATCTCCTGTTGCTGTTAGCGGAGGGCTGCTCCATGATGGACAGATATGAAGCACAAACACTCACCCTCCTCCTCCTCGTAGCGAAGGTGAGAGACGCCCATCCCTCTGTCTCCATGGTCCATCCTGGGAGACACAAACACAGACAGTTCTGAGTCAGAGGGATCATAGACATCGACATATACACATTTACACCGTATACAAAGACGCTGCATTGACTCCTTTATCGAACGTCAACATGGACGCCATATTGGACCTGTCCTGACTGACAGGTAACCCTGTACTAGTGAACAGGAGAGCTCTACAATGTCTACGTGTCTCAATCGATTTCAACAAGTCGTTAGTATATTAAAGGATTTATGATCTAAATCTAGACAGTTCCTGGATCAGCCGTCTGTCCTTAGATATGGTGGATTCAATCGATTATTAGGCCATTATTAAAAACTAGTTCTATCATATCACATTTCCTTTAAGCACTTTTCACATTATCAACTGTTCAAGTTAACGTCGTTTACAGAACGTTAGCTTCTGTAACATCAGATAAGAGCTGGCTAACGTTCCCTATTGTTAGCCAACTGATATAAGCTAATGTCAGCTAGCGTTGCACGATGACTAATCAATATAACATGTTAGCTAACATTCCTTATTGTTAGCTAATCAATATAAGCTAATGTTAGCTAACATTCCTTATTGTCAGCTACTCGATATAAGCTAATTTTGATGTTCATATCTAACGTGATATGATCTTTAAAACATAAAACATTAAAAACCATGTGTCTAATATTGCAAACAAGAAAACTGATGGCATTAACAATCACACTGTTATTGTACATTATTTTATAATTGCTGTATTATCAGCATTATTACAATAAATTCAGATCATAACTAATACTATAATACTAATATTTATTGTTACCATCATTTTTTTATATGCTACTACCTGTTATTCTGATTTCTGTTATTAGTGTGTATCACCTGTGTGGCTGTAATTCAACGTATATTAGTGTTGTCATCTCTGTACACATGCGAATGAGTGATTGACTGACTTATGAGTCCAGCAGCAGCTCTTGTTCACTGACCTGCATGTTGGGTTTCAGTCCAGATCAATGGGGAAAATAATTAAAAGGGTGGCCGAATCGATGGAAAACAGATGTGAGGATAACTTATTGCACGTGGCACCAGTTCACACATTGAACGCTACCAGCAGAGTTTAGGACAACCCTGTTCCCGCTGGGGAAGCTCAGCCCGATCACAGCAGGATGAATCTGCCTGACTGTCTGTGGGAAGTCAAAGCGGCTCAGGTCATTAAGAGACAGCAGTTTATGTCACTGCAACAGGAACACTGTGTTATTTCCACACTTCAAATAGACAAGTGTGTCCACAAAAGGACAGAGTAGAGGTGGACAAAGGACAGATGCTGTGAGACTCCAGCATACATATTGTTCAGTTTCATCTTTTAAAGAAACACAGATGGCAGGTGGCCCAAAGTCAGCAGTGGTCGGCTAAAGTAAAGCATTAATCAGTGTTTTGCTGCTGGTGGGAAGAACAGACACTCAGCTTATTAAGCTGTTGTACTGCAGACACCAGGGAGCATCAGCCTTCATCCGGAGCATTTAGTGTTTCTCATCCATTAGTTGTCCTCTTTTAGTGTTGTTCATCTTGTTTATCTTGCTAACTTTGACCTTCTTCAGCTGCTCGTCTCCACCGTTGGGCAGGTAGTAGTACACTGGGGTTTATCAGAGCTACCTGCTGCTGGACCTGGACCTGGACTCACTGAGAACAGAGAAACTGAACCAAATGTACAGCCATAAAACCGATCCAGTCTCACGTACCGAGGCCCCTTCAGTGTCTGCATGAGATGCACCAGACTTTCAGCTAACTGTGATATAAACCCATCCACAACCTCTGAGTCCATCACGTGACGTCACTGGGCCCAAAAAGACTTCTTCCTATAAACTCACAGGATCATTTATTTAGAGGTGAATCAACTCCCTGCACCAACACTCCGATAGTCCTGATTTAAACCATGAGGTCCTGAAAGTAAAATGCACGACAGCTGGATGCAGAGTAATTTCCTTCCTTAGTTAAAGGAAACGCTTCTGCGCCTGCTCTACGGGCCCAGTGGATGAGGAAGATCACCGGGTTAGGGTTAGGGTTAGGGTTAGGGTTAGGGTTAGGATGATCTGGGTACTTTATCACTTGGAAGTCGAGTGTTTTGGCTTCCTGCAGCACTGGGCAACTCTCACGATGAACGGCGCTCCGCCGCCAACGCTGTAACCAGTTCTCTTTATTCATCTAAGGGATGGACAGGTCCAACAAACACTGGACCGTCACCCAGGAGGCCGCTGATCGTCAGCGTTGATGTATTTTACCGTAGTTGTGTGACTTACACACTTGTCTGAAACCCAACCCAGAGGTTTAATTGTTAAAGTAAACCTGAAAACTAAGTAAACCTACATTGGCAGTGTATTTTGAAAAGACTCCAGCTTGCATGTAATGACTGTATCTGACTCTAGCGAGTACCTGGAGCATCACTGTTTGAAGCGTGGTGCTGCTGAGCAGGCTGCCCTATTTTAGTAGTTTTAGTAGTAGTTGATAAAACTGGAACAATGACCCCATTTTCACATCACACAGTCAGTTGAATCAGTATTTCTATAAAAACACCACTAACCTTTTCTGGTCACCTAACCACAGACCTTTTTCACTGCTGACTGCAGGTGTAAGTCCAGTAATGTTACGATGCTTCTGTCCCAGTAAGCCACACCAGTGAATAACATGCACAGTACCAGCACCAGGTACCAGGTACCAGGACCCTGAGACGGGCCCAGCGCAGCATATCAGTCCTTCCTGGTGTTCCTGACTTCTTTTCACATTATTATACTCTTCTGTACTAGAACAGAGTCATTATTACATCTGAGCTCATTGTAGCTGAGCCACCAGACTAAAGATACCTCTGAGATTATTAAACACTGAGAGGTGACATGTAATAATAACTAAACGTTAATGTAAATCAATACAACCACCAGTATGTGTAATGTAAAGGATGTCATCATGCTGATGAACCTGGTCAGATCTGTGGTTCTGGTTTGGTTCGTTCTCATTGGATCAACCTGTTTTCAGAAAGCTCTAATAAACCCACTGAACACCAATCAGCAGAAAGACAGAGGCAGCAGCTAGCTGGTGGTGTGGTGGTGGTGGTGTGGTGGTGGTGGTGGTGCTAGTGGTGTGGTGGTGGTGGTGTGGTGCTGGTGGTGTGGTGGTGGTGGTGTGGTGTGGTGGTGCTAGTGGTGTGTTGTTGGTGGTGTGGTGGTGGTGGTGTGGTGTGGTGGTGCTAGTGGTGTGTTGTTGGTGGTGTGGTGCTGGTGGTGTGGTGCTGGTGGTGTGGTGGTGCTAGTGGTGTGTTGTTGGTGGTGTGGTTCTGGTGCTGGTGGTGTGGTGGTGGTGGTGTGGTGTTGGTGGTGTGGTGCTGGTGGTGTGGTGGTGCTAGTGGTGTGTTGTTGGTGGAGTGGTTCTGGTGCTGGTGGTGTGGTGGTGTGGTGCTGGTGGGGGGTGCTGGTGGTGTGGTGCTGGTGGTGTGGTGGTGTGGTGCTGGTGGTGTGGTGCTGGTGGTGTGGTGGTGTGGTGCTGGTGGTGTGGTGGTGGTGTGGTGCTGGTGGTGTGGTGCTGGTGGTGTGGTGCTGATGGTGTGGTGGTGTGGTGCTGGTGGTGTGGTGTGGTGGTGGTGGTGTGGTGCTGGTGGTGTGGTGCTGGCGGTGTGGTGGTGGTGGTGTGGTGCTGGTGGTGTGGTGGTGTGGTGCTGGTGGTGTGGTGGTGTGGTTCTGGTGCTGGTGGTGTGGTGCTGGTGGTGTGGTGCTGGTGGTGTGGTTCTGGTGCTGGTGGTGTGGTGCTGGTGGTGTGGTGGTGGTGGTGTGGTGTGGTGGTGTGGTGCTGGTGGTGTGGTGCTGGTGGTGTGGTGGTGTGGTGTGGTGGTGTGGTGCTGGTGGTGTGGTGCTGGTGGTGTGGTGGTGTGGTGGTGTGGTGCCGGTGGTGTGGTGGTGGTGTGGTGTGGTGGTGGTGTGGTGCTGGTGGTGTGGTGCTGGTGGTGTGGTGTGGTGGTGTGGTGCTGGTGGTGTGGTGCTGGTGGTGTGGTGCTGATGGTGTGGTGGTGTGGTGCTGGTGGTGTGGTGGTGTGGTGCTGATGGTGTGGTGCTGGTGGTGTGGTGGTGTGGTGCTGGTGGTGTGGTGATGTGATGCTGGTGGTGTGGTGTGGTGGTGGTGGTGTGGTGCTGGTGGTGTGGTGCTGGCGGTGTGGTGGTGGTGGTGTGGTGGTGTGGTGCTGGTGGTGTGGTGGTGTGGTTCTGGTGCTGGTGGTGTGGTGGTGGTGGTGTGGTGCTGGTGGTGTGGTGGTGTGGTGCTGGTGGTGGTGGTGTGGTGCTGGTGATGTGGTGCTGGTGGTGTGGTGGTGTGGTGCTGGTGGTGTGGTGCTGGTGGTGTGGTGCTGGTGGTGTGGTGCTGATGGTGTGGTGGTGTGGTGCTGGTGGTGTGGTGTGGTGGTGGTGGTGTGGTGCTGGTGGTGTGGTGCTGGCGGTGTGGTGGTGGTGGTGTGGTGCTGGTGGTGTGGTGGTGTGGTGCTGGTGGTGTGGTGGTGTGGTTCTGGTGCTGGTGGTGTGGTGCTGGTGGTGTGGTGCTGGTGGTGTGGTTCTGGTGCTGGTGGTGTGGTGCTGGTGGTGTGGTGGTGGTGGTGTGGTGTGGTGGTGTGGTGCTGGTGGTGTGGTGGTGTGGTGGTGTGGTGCTGGTGGTGTGGTGGTGGTGTGGTGTGGTGGTGGTGTGGTGCTGGTGGTGTGGTGCTGGTGGTGTGGTGTGGTGGTGTGGTGCTGGTGGTGTGGTGCTGGTGGTGTGGTGCTGATGGTGTGGTGGTGTGGTGCTGGTGGTGTGGTGGTGTGGTGCTGATGGTGTGGTGCTGGTGGTGTGGTGGTGTGGTGCTGGTGGTGTGGTGATGTGATGCTGGTGGTGTGGTGTGGTGGTGGTGGTGTGGTGCTGGTGGTGTGGTGCTGGCGGTGTGGTGGTGGTGGTGTGGTGGTGTGGTGCTGGTGGTGTGGTGGTGTGGTTCTGGTGCTGGTGGTGTGGTGGTGGTGGTGTGGTGCTGGTGGTGTGGTGGTGTGGTGCTGGTGGTGGTGGTGTGGTGCTGGTGATGTGGTGCTGGTGGTGTGGTGGTGTGGTGCTGGTGGTGTGGTGGTGTGGTTCTGGTGCTGGTGGTGTGGTGCTGATGGTGTGGTGGTGTGGTGCTGGTGGTGTGGTGGTGTGGTACTGGTGGTGTGGTGCTGGTGGTGTGGTGGTGTGGTACTGGTGGTGTGGTACTGGTGGTGTGGTGTGGTGGTGTGGTGGTGTGGTACTGGTGGTGTGGTGTGGTGGTGTGGTGCTGATGGTGTGGTGGTGTGGTGCTGGTGGTGTGGTGGTGTGGTGCTGATGGTGTGGTGGTGTGGTGCTGGTGGTGTGGTGCTGGTGGTGTGGTGCTGGTGGTGTGGTGGTGTGGTGCTGGTGGTGTGGTGCTGGTGGTGTGGTGCTGGTGGTGTGGTGCTGATGGTGTGGTGGTGTGGTGCTGATGGTGTGGTGCTGGTGGTGTGGTGCTGATGGTGTGGTGCTGGTGGTGTGGTGCTGGTGGTGTGGTGCTGGTGGTGCGGTGCTGATGGTGTGGTGGTGTGGTGCTGGTGGTGTGGTGCTGATGGTGTGGTGCTGATGGTGTGGTGGTGTGGTGGTGTGGTACTGGTGGTGTGGTGCTGGTGGTGTGGTGCTGATGGTGTGGTGCTGATGGTGTGGTGGTGTGGTGCTGGTGGTGTGGTGCTGATGGTGTGGTGCTGATGGTGTGGTGGTGTGGTGCTGGTGGTGTGGTGCTGGTGGTGCGGTGCTGATGGTGTGGTGGCGTGGTGCTGGTGGTGTGGTGGTGTGGTGCTGGTGGTCAGAGCAGGTTTAAATGAAAAATAATAAGTGATTTGAAACATCAACAGCAGTACCAGCAGCAACAACAATAACAGCACCAGCAGCAACAATGATACTACGCTGTTGTGGCTGCCACAGTTAGGCCTGGCTTTGTTTTAGTGGCTCCATTTACAGTACAGACAGAGAGGTCTTTGCTTTGACTTTGTCTAATCATTGGTTGCTTATTTATTTATCCTTCCACCTAGAGCAACAAGCAGCAACAAGCAGCAACAAGCAGCAACACCTGCAACAACAACAACAACAATAAATCAGAGACGGTGTTTGGTTGCTTTATCAACCATTAACCTCTTCAGTCCTGTTTAACCTCTTCAGTCCTGTTGAACCTCTTCAGTCCTGTTTAACCTCTTCAGTCCTGTTTAACCTCTTCAGTCCTGTTTAACCTCTTCAGTCCTGTTTAACCTCTTCACTCCTGTTTAACCTCTTCAGTCCTGTTTAACCTCTTTAGTCACATTTAACCTCTTCAATCCTGTTTAACCTCTTCAGTCCAGTTTAACCTCTTCAGTCCTGTTTAACCCTTTCAATCCTGTTTAACCTCTTCAGTCCTGTTTAACCTCTTCAGTCCTGTTGAACCTCTTCAGTCCTGTTTAACCTCTTCAATCCTGTTTAACCTCTTCAGTCACGTTTAACCTCTTCAATCCTGTTTAACCTCTTTAGTGCTGTTTAACCTCTTCAGTCCAGTTTAACCTCTTTAGTCACATTTAACCTCTTGAATCCTGTTTAACCTCTTCAGTCCTGTTTAACCTCTTTAGTCCTGTTGAACCTCTTCAGTCCTGTTTAACCTCTTCAGTCCTGTTTAACCTCTTCAGTCCTGTTGAACCTATTCAGTCCTGTTTAACCTCTTCAATCCTGTTTAACCTCTTTAGTCACGTTTAACCTCTTCAATCCTGTTTAACCTCTTTAGTGCTGTTTAACCTCTTCAGTCCAGTTTAACCTCTTTAGTCACATTTAACCTCTTGAATCCTGTTTAACCTCTTTAGTCCTGTTTAACCTCTTCAGTCCTGTTGAACCTCTTCAGTCCTGTTGAACCTCTTCAGTCCTGTTTAACCTCTTCAAGCCTGTTTAACCTCTTTAGTCCTGTTTAACATCTTTAGTCCTGTTGAACCTCTTCAGTCCTGTTTAACCTCTTCAGTCCTGTTTAACCTCTTTAGTGCTGTTTAACCTCTTCAGTCCAGTTTAACCTCTTTAGTCACATTTAACCTCTTGAATCCTGTTTAACCTCTTTAGTCCTGTTTAACCTCTTCAGTCCTGTTGAACCTCTTCAGTCCTGTTTAACCTCTTCAATCCTGTTTAACCTCTTTAGTCCTGTTGAACCTCTTCAGTCCTGTTTAACATCTTTAGTCCTGTTGAACCTCTTCAGTCCTGTTTAACATCTTTAGTCCTGTTTAACCTCTTCAATCCTGTTTAACCTCTTTAGTCACGTTTAACCTCTTCAATCCTGTTTAACCTCTTCAGTCCTGTTTAACCTCTTTAGTGCTGTTTAACCTCTTTAGTCCAGTTTAACCTCTTCAGTCCTGTTTAACCTCTTCAGTCCTGTTTAACCTCTTTAGTCACATTTAACCTCTTCAATCCTGTTTAACCTCTTCAGTCCTGTTTAACCTCTTCAGTCCTGTTGAACCTCTTCAGTCCTGTTTAACCTCTTCAGTCCAGTTTAACCTCTTTAATCCTGTTGAACCCCTTCAATCCTGTTTGACATCTTCAGTCCTGTTTAACCTCTAGTCCTGTTTAACCTCTTCAGTCCTGTTGAACCTCTTCAGTCCTGTTTAACCTCTTCAATTCTGTTTAACCTCTTTAGTCACGTTTAACCTCTTCAATCCTGTTTAACCTCTTCAGTCCTGTTTAACCTCTTTAGTGCTGTTTAACCTCTTCAGTCCAGTTTAACCTCTTTAGTCACATTTAACCTCTTGAATCCTGTTTAACCTCTTTAGTCCTGTTTAACCTCTTCAGTCCTGTTTAACCTCTTCAGTCCTGTTGAACCTCTTCAGTCCTGTTTAACCTCTTCAATCCTGTTTAACCTCTTTAGTCCTGTTGAACCTCTTCAGTCCTGTTTAACATCTTTAATCCTGTTGAACCTCTTCAGTCCTGTTTAACCTCTTCAATCCTGTTTAACCTCTTTAGTCACGTTTAACCTCTTCAATCCTGTTTAACCTCTTCAGTCCTGTTTAACCTCTTTAGTGCTGTTTAACCTCTTCAGTCCAGTTTAACCTCTTCAGTCCTGTTTAACCTCTTCAGTCCTGTTTAACCTCTTTAGTCACATTTAACCTCTTCAATCCTGTTTAACCTCTTCAGTCCAGTTTAACCTCTTCAGTCCTGTTTAACCTCTTCACTCCTGTTTAACCTCTTCAGTCCTGTTTAACCTCTTTAGTCACATTTAACCTCTTCAATCCTGTTTAACCTCTTCAGTCCAGTTTAACCTCTTCAGTCCTGTTTAACCCTTTCAATCCTGTTTAACATCTTCAGTCCTGTTTAACCTCTTCAGTCCTGTTTAACCTCTTCAGTCCTGTTGAACCTCTCCAGTCCTGTTTAACTGCTACAGTCCTGTTTAACCTCTTCAGTCCTGTTGAACCTCTTCAGTCCTGTTTAACCTCTTCAGTCCAGTTTAACCTCTTTAGTCCTGTTTAACCCCTTCAATCCTGTTTGACATCTTCAGTCCTGTTTAACCTCTTCAGTCCTGTTTAACCTCTTCAGTCCTGTTTAACCTCTTCAGTCCAGTTTAACCTCTTCATAGGGATCTGGAAGGTGAGGTTCTCCTAGACAGACAGACCCAGAATTAATCCAGAACAGCTCCACAACTAGCAGGTCTATCTGCAGGATCCTGGTCTCTATGGATAGGTGAGACCTCAGAGGATTCATCCCCAGTGTCAGTACCACTGTGACTGTTACTGTGTCTGAGTAAATAACGGCAGATAACACCGTTATAACAACGATGAAGTGAATTCATTCAGCTACTCCTTGACTACAGCTGAGCCAAAGCAGACAGAAATAACACAAAGCTCAGAGATCCTACAGAGGTTTTAGTCAGTCCTCTAGAAAGGGACTCTGGCTATAAAACCCTCCTGATATCCACTACAGGAGGCCATGTGTTCACAGTGGAGCCTTTGGCCATGACATTGACCCTGTGGATCATCACCTTCTACCACTGAGCTCAGTAGAAAATCAATAAAAAACAACTAAACTGGAGAAGTTTGACTCCAAATGGAGCCGTTTTATTTTAATAATGAAACATGACCAAGTAAAACTTAGATGATAACAAATAAGATCAATAACAATGTTAATAAGATGTATCTATGTATGTAAGTATGAACATTTAATATAAAAACGGTCAAAATATTATGATAAAATATAATATCTCGTGTTGATTTAGTCACTAAAATACTGAAATCTCTGTCAAACATTGCTGAGTGTTTTAGTGGCGTTGAGGCCTCGTCTGTTAGAGACTGTTCAGAAATCAGACCACCACAGTATTTATCAAGGTTTTAACACACAGACCAGCCAGTACCGGTACTGGTACTGGTACCAATACCAGTACCAGTACCAATAACAGTACCAGTACATTGGTACCAATAACAGTACCAGTACCAATAACAGTACCAGTACCAATACCAGTACCTATAACAGTACCAATAACAGTACCAGTACCGGTACTAGTACCAGTACCAATAACAGTACCAATAATAGTACCAATAACAGTACCAGTACCAATACCGGTACCTATAACAGTACCAATAACAGTACCGGTACTAGTACCAGTACCAATAACAGTACCGGTACCAGAGGGAATCTGAACTTCAGGTAAGTGATGAACTGCAGTCTACCTGGGTCAGATATGAACCATGTTTGGGTGTAGTTTATTTATTATTATTATTATTTATTATTATTAGTCTGTGAAAAATCACTAACTCTGTTATTTATTAATTTTAATATTGGTCATTGATCATGTCTCTCCTCTGTTCCTCTCTGGATCCATCGTATGTTGTACATTGTTCAGGAGGTTAAGTAGACCGAGCAGCCTCTGGTTTCCACTCAGTACTGTATGGAGTATGGGGACCGGAGGATGGTGTGGGTTTAACTTTATTAGACAAGTACACACAGCCGGGCTCGGCTCTAAATGCCGGGCCCACTTTTGGTCCCAGTCCAGGCCTGCGTCTGTAATTACTGCTGTCACATCAGTGTCCTTCACACCCAGTGGGCAGCTGGAGCTGCAGGCACCCACCCACCCACCCCCCAAAAAGCCTGATCAATGGGCCCCGCCTTCACCCCCCCAACACACGCGCACACACACACACACACACACACACACACACACACACACACACACACACACACACACACACAGGATAATGTGTTGTCAGTCTGCAGGCTGGAAAACAACAACTGGCAGAACGTACACTATCACCCAGAGAAAACACTGTGTCTGGAAACATCTGGAAACATCTGGATATACTGATATCTGATATACTATAGTCCATATATAACCCCATATACTGATATCTGATATACTATAGTCGATATATAACCCCATATACTGATATCTGATATCCTATAGTCCATATATAACCCCATATACTGATATCTGATATCCTATAGTCCATATATAACCCCATATACTGATATCTGATATACTATAGTCCATATATAACCCCATATACTGATATCTGATATCCTATAGTCCATATATAACCCCATATACTGATATCTGATATCCTATAGTCCATATATAACCCCATATACTGATATCTGATATCCTATAGTCCATATATAACCCCATATACTGATATCTGATATACTATAGTCCATATATAACCCCATATACTGATATCTGATATCCTATAGTCCACATATAACCCCATATACTGATATCTGATATCCTATAGTCCACATATAACCCCATATACTGATATCTGATATACTATAGTCCACATATAACCCCATATACTGATATCTGATATACTATAGTCCACATATAACCCCATATACTGATATCTGATATCCTATAGTCCACATATAACTCCATATACTGATATCTGATATACTATAGTCCACATATAACCCCATATACTGATATCTGATATCCTATAGTCCATATATAACCCCATATACTGATATCTGATATCCTATAGTCCATATATAACCCCATATACTGATATCTGATATACTATAGTCCATATATAACCCCATATACTGATATCTGATATCCTATAGTCCATATATAACCCCATATACTGATATCTGATATACTATAGTCCATATATAACCCCATATACTGATATCTGATATCCTATAGTCCATATATAACCCCATATACTGATATCTGATATACTATAGTCCATATATAACCCCATATACTGATATCTGATATCCTATAGTCCATATATAACCCCATATACTGATATACTATAGTCCATATATAACCCCATATACTGATATCTGATATACTATAGTCCATATATAACCCCATATACTGATATCTGATATACTATAGTCCATATATAACCCCATATACTGATATCTGATATACTATAGTCCATATATAACCCCATATACTGATATCTGATATCCTATAGTCCATATATAACCCCATATACTGATATCTGATATACTATAGTCCACATATAACCCCATATACTGATATCTGATATACTATAGTCCATATATAACCCCATATACTGTAGTCCCATATAAAACACCAGTTGCACTGTACCTACTGTAGATACTGTAGGTACTGTTGGCTTCATCAGCATCAGAAACTGTCCACAGAGACAGACGGTCCACAGAGACAGACGGTCCACAGAGACACAGACGGTCCACAGAGACAGACTGTCCACAGAGACACAGACTGTCCACAAAGACTCTCTGCACATGTCCAGTCGTGTTTCCCTCACACAGCACTGACTGACGTAAAGCATCTGCGACCCTAAAGGCTGACTAAAAGAAACAGTACTGTTGACATACAGAGACAGAGGACAACTAAAACCAGGACGAGACAGGAGACAGAGGGATAAGACGATCCTACCTGGATCAGTTGTCAGCTGGAACAAGTGGAAGCAGAAAAGGGCCGAGCTGCTCGGAGGATGGCATCAACGGGAACATACCACTGGAGCTCCGACTACGAGTGAATGGACCAGACTCAGCAGAGAGGAAACCCTTTCTATTCGTCTGTCCCTCTGTGTCAGGACTGGTTCAATAATGTCTAAACTAGGACTTAGCAGAGAGCTCCAGGCAGGAGGCTGGTTCAGAGTATGGTTCACACCAACCGCCATACTCCATGTACACTGAAGCAGCAGGTCAATACACACTGCAGCGCTGTGGAAAAAGGGATAAAGGAAGTTACAGGGTGCTGCTGGCGAAAACACACTGAGGGTTAAAGACGATCTGGAGGTGAGACCACATGTCCTCGGACTGTAGACCAGACCGAGCTGGTCGCTGTGCTTTGGGTTTTCTGTTCTGGTTTTCCCTCCGTCTCATCTACACACCTGCTCTGAATCAGCCTTGTTAGTTCCTCCCAACCAATCAGCTCCTGTCTTCTTCCCAGTCCTTTTCCTCAGCCAATCAGCTCATTCCCCTCACCTGAGCTTCTCCACCCTCCTCTCCACCTGCACTTGATCTTCTCATCAGGTCAGTTTGTATTTAAGTCCTGGTTTTGAAGTAGATTTCATGTCCACACATGACCATCCTCCACCAGACTGGAATCTGGTCTTATAAAACCAGAACAAGCTGTTGTTCTGGTTTTAGTGTTTGTAGGGTTCAACATCAACAACAAGAGTTTACGAGAAACTGACCTGAATCTGATGGATGGTCATCGGACATCAACAGCCACAGAGGTCGGAGAACCAGCTGTATCTGGTTTTGGCGTATCCACATAGAACCTGATTGGTGTTTACTGGTGAAGATAACAGCAAGGCTGCTGGCTGTTAAGTTTCCATCTGATTGTCTTGTATATATAATTGCAAGAATAAATTGCATCCCGCCTTGTTGACCCTTACAGATCGCCTCTTATTTCTGCTTTTCACCTCCGTCTCTGCTGGATTCTTGGTTCTGCCTCGTCTGCACCGGATGTTGTATTAAATTGATTTCACCTGGTTCCTGGTTCCTGTAACCTCCTACATTTACGTCCCCCTGTCCCTGACACTGATCTGATCAGTAAAGATCACCAGGTTATCGGTGTTGGATGACAATAAGGGAAGTACCTGAAGATGCTGGTTGCTCTTCATCCTTTGACCCCCCTCATCTCTAGGCTTTACGATGCAGTCTGTACATACTGTGTGTTAGGCTGTAAATGGTTAGGTTACTCAGGAATGCCATCTGTGGGTGTATGAGCGCTACGATATGTGTTCTAGGATACTTTTATGGATTTATAGAGGGTTGAACAGCTGGATCAATATCTAATGGTACTGTAACCTTCTACTGATGGTTACCGTTCATTCATGATCATGGAATACGACCATTTCATTTTCCTGTCTGATCATTCATCCCTCAGAGAAGTCAAGGCCCAAACAGTGAATTCACAACGTTAAAGCTGAAGTTGGTATCTGAGCACATATGATGATAAAGGTTATGTGAATAAGACAGTAGAGCATGTACCAGTTAATGTGAACAGAGTCCGGATCCTCTGCCTCCTTCGAGTGTTCCTGATGGCAGCAAAACAACCAATCAGAGCTGAGGGGGTGTCTGACGCAGACCAGCGGTCAGACGAGGCAGAGCTGATCAGATGTTAATCAATATTCTGTCGTCAGAATCATATTTCACTGTTTTAGCTGTAAAATGAAAGTTTGCTCCAGCTGGTGGGCAGGGCTCCATTTTGGCTCCGTTGTTTTCAACATGGCCGCCGGGTCAAAAACTTGCAGCTTGCTATGTTTTCTTAATCGTGAGGCAACCAGTGAATTAGTGCTAACGTTAACTTAGCACAAACCATGAACTGTTTGCTACTTACACATAGTTCAACCTACACTTTCAATGAATGAGAACATCAGATATATAATGAATATCACCGCAGCTTTCCATAGACATTCATGACAGCTCTCCGCTGGCTACACGTCACCACCAAACTGGTGTGTTCTTGAACTGCAGAGAACGTCTGTCCTCACCTACAGTCTGATCTACCGTAGAGAACGTCTGTCCTCACCTACAGTCTGATCTACCGTAGAGAACGTCTGTCCTCACCTACAGTCTGATCTACTGTAGAGAACGTCTGTCCTCACCTACAGTCTGATTTACCGTAGAGAACGTCTGTCCTCACCTACAGTCTACTGTATAGAATGTCTGTCCTCACCTACAGTCTGATTTACCGTAGAGAACGTCTGTCCTCACCTACAGTCTGATCTACTGTAAAGAACGTCTGTCCTCACCTACAGTCTGATCTACCGTAGAGAACGTCTGTCCTCACCTACAGTCTGATCTACCGTAGAGAACGTCTGTCCTCACCTACAGTCTGATCTACCGTAGAGAACGTCTGTCCTCACCTACAGTCTGATCTACCGTAGAGAACGTCTGTCCTCACCTACAGTCTGATCTACCGTAGAGAACGTCTGTCCTCACCTACAGTCTGATCTACCGTAGAGAACGTCTGTCCTCACCTACAGTCTGATCTACCGTAGAGAACGTCTGTCCTCACCTACAGTCTGATCTACCGTAGAGAACGTCTGTCCTCACCTACAGTCTGATCTACCATAGAGAACGTCTGTCCTCACCTACAGTCTGATCTACCGTAAAGAACGTCTGTCCTCACCCAGTCTGACCTACTGTAGAGAACGTCTGTCCTCACCTACAGTCTGATTTACCGTAGAGAACGTCTGTCCTCACCCAGTCTGACCTACTGTAGAGAACGTCTGTCCTCACCTACAGTCTGATCTACCGTAGAGAACGTCTGTCCTCACCCAGTCTGACCTACTGTAGAGAACGTCTGTCCTCACCTACAGTCTGACCTACCGTAGAGAACGTCTGTCCTCACCTACAGTCTGATTTACCGTAGAGAACGTCTGTCCTCACCCAGTCTGACCTACTGTAGAGAACGTCTGTCCTCACCTACAGTCTGATCTACCGTAGAGAACGTCTGTCCTCACCTACAGTCTGACCTACCGTAGAGAACGTCTGTCCTCACCTACAGTCTGATCTACCGTAGAAAACGTCTGTCCTCACCTAAAGTCTGATCTACCGTAGAGAACGTCTGTCCTCACCTACAGTCTGATCTACCGTAGAGAACGTCTGTCCTCACCTACAGTCTGACCTACTGTAGAGAACGTCTGTCCTAACCTACAGTCTGATCTACTGTACAGAACGTCTGTCCTCACCTACAGTCTGATCTACCGTAGAGAACGTCTGTCCTCCCCCAGTCTGATCTACTGTAGAGAACGTCTGTCCTCACCTACAGTCTGATCTACCGTAGAGAACGTCTGTCCTCACCCAGTCTGACCTACTGTAGAGAACGTCTGTCCTCACCTACAGTCTGATCTACCGTAAAAAACGTCTGTCCTCACCTACAGTCTGATCTACCGTAGAGAACGTCTGTCCTCACCTACAGTCTGAGCTACCGTAGAGAACGTCTGTCCTCACCTACAGTCTGATCTACCGTAGAGAACGTCTGTCCTCACCTACAGTCTGATCTACCGCAGAGAACGTCTGTCCTCACCTACAGTCTGATCTACCGTAGAGAACGTCTGTCCTCACCTACAGTCTGATCTACCGTAGAGAACATCTGTCCTCACCTACAGTCTGATCTACCGTAGAGAACGTCTGTCCTCACCTACAGTCTGATCTAACGTAGAGAACGTCTGTCCTAACCTACAGTCTGATCTACTGTACGGGAACGTCTGTCCTCACTTACAGCCTACCGTAGAGAACGTCTGTCCTCACCTACAGTCTGAGCTACTGTAGAGAACGTCTGTCCTCACCTACAGTCGGATCTACTGTAGAGAACGTCTGTCCTAACCTACAGTCTGATCTACTGTACGGGAACGTCTGTCCTCACTTACAGCCTACCGTAGAGAACGTCTGTCCTCACCTACAGTCTGAGCTACTGTAGAGAACGTCTGTCCTCACCTACAGTCGGATCTACTGTAGAGAACGTCTGTCCTAACCTACAGTCTGATCTACTGTACGGGAACGTCTGTCCTCACCTACAGTCTACTGTAGAGTACGTCTGTCTTCTCCTACAGTGTGATCTACCGTACAGAACGTCTGTCCTCACCTATAGTCTACTGTAGAGAACGTCTGTTCTCACCTACAGTCTTATCTACTGTAGAGAACGTCTGTCCTTAACCTACAGTCTACCGTAGAGAACGTCTGTCCTCACCTACAGTCTGATCTACTGTAGAGAACGTCTGTCCTCACCTACAGTCTGATCTACTGTAGAGAACGTCTGTCCTAACCTACAGTCTGATCTACTGTACAGAACGTCTGTCCTCACCTACAGTCTGATCTACTGTAGAGAACGTCTGTCCTCACCTTCAGTCTGATCTACTGTAGTGAACGTCTGTGTTCACCGCCAGTCTGATGTACCGTACAGAACGTCTGTCCTCACCTACAGTTTACTGTAGAGAACGTCTGTCCTCACCTACAATCTGATCTACTGTAGAGAACGTCTGTCCTCACCAACAGTCTGATCTACCGTACAGAACGTCTTTCCTCACCTACAGTCTACTGTAGAGAACGTCTGTCCTCACCTACAGTCTGATCTACCATACAGAACATCTGTCCTCACCTACAGTCTACTGTAGAGAACGTCTGTCCTCACCTACAGTCTGATCTACTGTAGAGAACGTCTGTCCTCACCTACAATCTACCGTAGAGAACGTCTGTTCTCACCTACAGTCTGATCTACCGTACAGAACGTCTGTCCTCACCTACAGTCTACCGTAGAGAACGTCTGTCCTCACCCAGCCTGATCTACCGTAGAGAACGTCTGTCCTCACCCAGTCTGACCTACTGTAGAGAACGTCTGTCCTCACCTACAGTCTGATCTACTGTAGAGAACATCTGTCTTCACCTACAGTCTGATCTACCGTACAGAACGTCTGTCCTCACCTACAGTCTACCATAGAGAACGTCTGTCCTCACCTACAGTCTGATCTACCATACAGAACGTCTGTCCTCACCTACAGTCTGATCTACTGTAGAGAACGTCTGTCCTCACCTACAATCTACCGTAGAGAACGTCTGTCTTCACCTACAGTCTACCGTAGAGAATGTCCGTCTTCACCAACAGTCTACCGTCGAGAACGTCTGTTCTCACCTACAGTCTGATCTACCGTACAGAAGGTCTGTCCTCACCTACAGTCTACTGTAGAGAACGTCTGTCCTCACCTGCAGTCTACCGTAGAGAACGTCTGTCCTCACCTACAGCCTGATCTACCGTACAGAATGTCTGTCCTCATCTACAGTCTGATCTACTGTAGAGAACGTCTGTCCTCACCCAGCCTGATCTACCATACAGAACGTCTGTCCTCACCTACAGTCTACCGTAAAGAACGTCTGTCCTCACCCAGCCTGATCTACCGTAGAGAACGTCTGTTCTCACCTACAGTCTACCGCAAAGAACGTCTGTCCTCACCCAGCCTGATCTACCATACAGAACGTCATTCCTCACCTACAGTCTACCGTAGAGAACGTCTGTCCTCACCCAGCCTGATCTACCGTAGAGAACGTCAGTTCTCACCTACAGTTTGATCTACCGTACAGAACGTCTGTCTTCACCTACCGTCTACCGTAGAGAACGTCTGTCCTCACCTACAGTCTGATATACCGTACAGAACGTCTGTCCTCACCTACAGTCTGATCTACTGTAGAGAACGTCTGTCCTCACCTACAGTCTACCGTAGAGAACGTCTGTCCTCACCTACAGTCTGATCTACTGTAGAGAACGTCTGTCCTCACCGACAGTCTGATCTACTGTAGAGAATGTCTGTCCTCACCTACAGTCTACCGTAGAGAACGTCTGTCCTAACCTACAGTCTGATCTACTGTAGAGTACGTCTGTCTTCACCTACAGTGTGATCTACCGTACAGAACGTCTGTCCTCACCTACAGTCTACTGTAGAGTACGTCTGTCCTCACCTACAGTCTACTGTACAGAACGTCTGTCCTCACCTACAGTCTACTGTAGAGAACGTCTGTCCTCACCTACAGTCTGAGCTACTGTAGAGAACGTCTGTCCTCACCTACAGTCTGATCTACTGTAGAGAACGTCTGTCCTCACCTACAGTCTGATCTACCGCAGAGAATGTCTGTCCTCACCTACAGTCTACCGTAGAGAACGTCTGTCCTCACCTACAGTCTGATCTACCGTAGAGAACATCTGTCCTCACCTACAGTCTGATCTACCGTAGAGAACGTCTGTCCTCACCTACAGTCTGATCTACCGTAGAGAACGTCTGTCCTAACCTACAGTCTGATCTACTGTACGGGAACGTCTGTCCTCACTTACAGCCTACCGTAGAGAACGTCTGTCCTCACCTACAGTCTGAGCTACTGTAGAGAACGTCTGTCCTCACCTACAGTCTACTGTAGAGTACGTCTGTCTTCTCCTACAGTGTGATCTACCGTACAGAACGTCTGTCCTCACCTACAGTCTACTGTAGAGAACGTCTGTTCTCACCTACAGTCTTATTTACTGTAGAGAACATCTGTCCTCACCTACAGTCTACCGTAGAGAACGTCTGTCCTCACCTACAGTCTGATCTACTGTAGAGAACGTCTGTCCTCACCTACAGTCTGATCTATTGTAGAGAACGTCTGTCCTAACCTACAGTCTGATCTACTGTACAGAACGTCTGTCCTCACCTACAGTCTGATCTACTGTAGAGAACGTCTGTCCTCACCTTCAGTCTGATCTACTGTAGTGAACGTCTGTGTTCACCGCCAGTCTGATGTACCGTACAGAACGTCTGTCCTCACCTACAGTCTGATCTACTGTAGAGAACGTCTGTCCTCACCAACAGTCTGATGTACCGTACAGAACGTCTGTCCTCACTTACAGTCTACCGTAGAGAACGTCTGTTCTCACCTACAGTCTGATCTACCGTACAGAACGTCTGTCCTCACCTACAGTCTACCGTAGAGAATGTCTGTCCTCACCTAAAGTCTACTGTAGAGAACGTCTGTCCTCACCCAGCCTGATCTACCATACAGAACGTCTATCCTCACCTACAGTCTACCGTAGAGAACGTCTGTCCTTACCCAGCCTGATCTACCGTAGAGAACGTCTGTCCTCACCCAGTCTGACCTACTGTAGAGAACGTCTGTCCTCACCTACAGTCTGATCTACTGTAGAGAACATCTGTCTTCACCTACAGTCTGATCTACCGTACAGAACGTCTGTCCTCACCTACAGTCTACCATAGAGAACGTCTGTCCTCACCTACAGTCTGATCTACCATACAGAACGTCTGTCCTCACCTACAGTCTGATCTACTGTAGAGAACGTCTGTCCTCACCTACAATCTACCGTAGAGAACGTCTGTCTTCACCTACAGTCTACCGTAGAGAATGTCCGTCTTCACCTACAGTCTACCGTAGAGAACGTCTGTTCTCACCTACAGTCTGATCTACCGTACAGAAGGTCTGTCCTCACCTACAGTCTACTGTAGAGAACGTCTGTCCTCACCTGCAGTCTACCGTAGAGAACATCTGTTCTCACCTACAGCCTGATCTACCGTACAGAATGTCTGTCCTCATCTACAGTCTGATCTACCATACAGAACGTCTGTCCTCACCTACAGTCTACCGTAAAGAACGTCTGTCCTCACCCAGCCTGATCTACCGTAGAGAACGTCTGTTCTCACCTACAGTCTGATCTACCATACAGAAGGTCTGTCCTCACCTACAGTCTACCGTATAGAACGTCTGTTCTCACCTACAGTCTACCGCAGAGAACGTCTGTCCTCACCCAGCCTGATCTACCATACAGAACGTCATTCCTCACCTACAGTCTACCGTAGAGAACGTCTGTCCTCACCCAGCCTGATCTACCGTAGAGAACGTCAGTTCTCACCTACAGTTTGATCTACCGTACAGAACGTCTGTCCTCACCTACAGTCTGATATACCATACAGAACGTCTGTCCTCACCTACAGTCTGATCTACCGTAGAGAACGTCTGTCCTCACCTACAGTCTGATCTACTGTAGAGAACGTCTGTCCTCACCGATAGTCTGATCAACTGTAGAGAATGTCTGTCCTCACCTACAGTCTACCGTAGAGAACGTCTGTCCTAACCTACAGTCTGATCTACTGTAGAGAACGTCTGTCTTCACCTAAAGTCTGATCTACCGTACAGAACGTCTGTCCTCACCTACAGTCTACTGTAGAGTACGTCTGTCTTCACCTACAGTGTGATCTACCGTACAGAACGTCTGTCCTCACCTACAGTCTACTGTAGAGTACGTCTGTCCTCACCTACAGTCTACTGTCCAGAACGTCTGTCCTCACCTACAGTCTACTGTAGAGAACATCTGTCCTCACCTACAGTCTGAGCTACTGTAGAGAACGTCTGTCCTCACCTACAGTCTGAGCTACTGTAGTGAACGTCTGTCCTCACCTACAGTCTGATCTACCGTAGAGAACGTCTGTCCTCACCTACAGTCTACTGTAGAGAACGTCTGTCCTCACCTACAGTCTACTGTAGAGAACGTCTGTCCTCACCTACAGTCTACTGTAGAGTACGTCTGTCTTCACCTACAGTGTGATCTACCGTACAGAACGTCTGTCCTCACCTACAGTCTACTGTAGAGTACGTCTGTCCTCACCTACAGTCTACTGTACAGAACGTCTGTCCTCACCTACAGTCTACTGTAGAGAACGTCTGTCCTCACCTACAGTCTGAGCTACTGTAGAGAACGTCTGTCCTCACCTACAGTCTGATCTACCGTAGTGAACGTCTGTCCTCACCTACAGTCTGATCTACTGTACAGAACGTCTGTCCTCACCTACAGTCTACTGTAGAGAACGTCTGTCCTCACCTACAGTCTACTGTAGAGAACGTCTGTCCTCACCTACAGTCTACTGTAGAGAACGTCTGTCCTCACCTACAGTCTGAGCTACTGTAGAGAACGTCTGTCCTCACCTACAGTCTGAGCTACTGTAGTGAACGTCTGTCCTCACCTACAGTCTACTGTACAGAACGTCTGTCCTCACCTACAGTCTACCGTAGAGAACGTCTGTCCTCACCTACAGTCTACTGTAGAGAACGTCTGTCCTCACCTACAGTCTGATCTACTGTAGAGAACGTCTGTCCTCACCTACAGTCTGATCTACCGTACAGAACGTCTGTCTTCACCTACAGTCTGATCTACCGTACAGAACGTCTGTCCTCACCTACAGTCTGATCTACCGTAGAGAACGTCTGTCTTCACCTACAGTCTACCGTAGAGAACGTCAGTCCTCACGTAGTCTATTATTACTATTATTACTGATATTACTGTTATTACTGTTATTACTATTATTAGTGATATTACTGTTATTACTATTATTAGTGATATTACTGTTGTTACTGATATTACTGTTATTACTGTTATTACTATTATTACTGATATTACTGTTATTACTGATATTACTGTTATTACTATCATTACTGATATTACTGTTATTACTGATATTACTGTTATTACTGTTATTACTGATATTACTGTTATTACCATTATTACTGATATTACTGTTATTACTGATATTACTGTTATTACTGTTATTACTATTATTACTGATATTACTGTTATTACTGATATTACTGTTATTACTGTTATTACTGCTATTACTGATATTACTGTTATTACTATTATTACTGATATTACTGTTATTACTGATATTACTGTTATTACTGTTATTACTGATATTACTGTTATTACTGTTATTACTGATATTACTGTTATTACTGTTATTACTGTTATTACTGATATTACTGATATTACTATTATTACTGATATTACTGTTATTACTGATATTACTGTTATTACTGTTATTACTATTATTACTGATATTACTGTTATTACTGATATTACTGTTATTACTGTTATTACTGCTATTACTGATATTACTGTTATTACTATTATTACTGATATTACTGTTATTACTATTATTACTTATTTTACTGTTATTACTATTATTACTGATATTACTGTTATTACTGATATTACTGTTATTACTGTTATTACTGATATTACTGATATTACTGTTATTACTATTATTACTGATATTACTGTTATTACTATTATTACTGATATTACTGTTATTACTGATATTACTGTTATTACTATTATTACTGATATTACTGTTATTACTGATATTACTGTTATTACTGTTATTACTATTATTACTGATATTACTGTTATTACTGATGTTACTGTTATTACTGTTATTACTGTTATTACTGATATTACTGTTATTACTGTTATTACTGATATTACTGTTATTACTGTTATTACTGTTATTACTGATATTACTGATATTACTATTATTACTGATATTACTGTTATTACTGTTATTATTATTATTACTGATATTACTGTTATTACTGATATTACTGTTATTACTGTTATTACTGCTATTACTGCTATTACTGTTATTACTGTTATTACTGTTATTACTGATATTACTGTTATTACTATTATTACTGATATTACTGTTGTTACTGATATTACTGTTATTACTATTATTACTGATATTACTGTTAATACTGATATTACTGTTATTACTGTTATTACTGATATTACTGTTGTTACTGATATTACTGATATTACTATTATTACTGATATTACTGTTATTACTGATATTACTGTTATTACTGTTATTACTATTATGACTGATATTACTGTTATTACTGATATTACTGTTATTACTGTTATTACTGATATTACTGATATTACTATTATTACTGATATTACTGTTATTACTATTATTACTGATATTACTGTTATTACTTATATTACTGTTATTACTATTATTACTGATATTACTGTTATTACTGATATTACTGTTATTACTGTTATTACTATTATTACTGATATTACTGTTATTACTGATGTTACTGTTATTACTGTTATTACTGTTATTACTGATATTACTGTTATTACTGATATTACTGTTATTACTGTTATTACTGTTATTACTGATATTACTGATATTACTATTATTACTGATATTACTGTTATTACTGATATTACTGTTATTACTGTTATTATTATTATTACTGATATTACTGTTATTACTGATATTACTGTTATTACTGTTATTACTGCTATTACTGCTATTACTGTTATTACTGTTATTACTATTATTACTGATATTACTGTTATTACTGATATTACTGTTATTACTATTATTACTGATATTACTGTTATTACTGATATTACTGTTATTACTGTTATTACTGTTATTACTGTTATTACTATTTTTACTGATATTACTGTTATTACTGATATTACTGTTATTACTGATATTACTGATATTACTGTTATTACTGTTATTACTATTATTACTGATATTACTGTTGTTACTGATATTACTGATATTACTGTTATTACTGTTATTACTATTATTACTGATATTACTGTTGTTACTGATATTACTGTTATTACTATTATTACTGATATTACTGTTATTACTGATATTACTGTTACTACTGTTATTACTATTATTACTGATATTACTGTTATTACTGATGTTACTGTTATTACTGTTATTACTGTTATTACTGATATTACTGTTATTACTGTTATTACTGATATTACTGTTATTACTGTTATTACTGTTATTACTGATATTACTGATATTACTATTATTACTGATATTACTGTTATTACTGATATTACTGTTATTACTGTTATTATTATTATTACTGATATTACTGTTATTACTGATATTACTGTTATTACTGTTATTACTGCTATTACTGCTATCACTGTTATTACTGTTATTACTATTATTACTGATATTACTGTTATTACTGATATTACTGTTATTACTATTATTACTGATATTACTGTTATTACTGATATTACTGTTATTACTGTTATTACTATTATTACTGATATTACTGTTATTACTGTTATTACTGTTATTACTAATTTTACTGATATTACTGTTATTACTGATATTACTGTTATTACTGATATTACTGATATTACTGTTATTACTGTTATTACTATTATTACTGATATTACTGTTGTTACTGATATTACTGATATTACTGTTATTACTGTTATTACTATTATTACTGATATTACTGTTGTTACTGATATTACTGTTATTACTGATATTACTGATATTACTGTTATTACTATTATTACTGATATTACTGTTGTTACTGATATTACTGTTATTACTATTATTACTGATATTACTGTTAATACTGATATTACTGTTATTACTGTTATTACTGATATTACTGTTGTTACTGATATTACTGATATTACTATTATTACTGATATTACTGTTATTACTGATATTACTGTTATTACTGTTATTACTATTATTACTGATATTACTGTTATTACTGATATTACTGTTATTACTGTTATTACTGATATTACTGATATTACTGTTATTACTATTATTACTGATATTACTGTTATTACTATTATTACTGATATTACTGTTATTACTGATATTACTGTTATTACTATTATTACTGATATTACTGTTATTACTGATATTACTGTTATTACTGTTATTACTATTATTACTGATATTACTGTCATTACTGATGTTACTGTTATTACTGTTATTACTGTTATTACTGATATTACTGTTATTACTGTTATTACTGATATTACTGTTATTACTGTTATTACTGTTATTACTGATATTACTGATATTACTATTATTACTGATATTACTGTTATTACTGATATTACTGTTATTACTGTTATTATTATTATTACTGATATTACTGTTATTACTGTTATTACTGTTATTACTGCTATTACTGCTATTACTGTTATTACTGTTATTACTATTATTACTGATATTACTGTTATTACTGATATTACTGTTATTACTATTATTACTGATATTACTGTTATTACTGATATTACTGTTATTACTGTTATTACTATTATTACTGATATTACTGTTGTTACTGATATTACTGTTATTACTGTTATTACTGTTATTACTATTTTTACTGATATTACTGTTATTACTGATATTACTGTTATTACTGATATTACTGATATTACTGTTATTACTGTTATTACTATTATTACTGATATTACTGTTGTTACTGATATTACTGATATTACTGTTATTACTGTTATTACTATTATTACTGATATTACTGTTGTTACTGATATTACTGTTATTACTATTATTACTGATATTACTGTTATTACTGATATTACTGATATTACTGATATTACTGTTATTACTATTATTACTGATATTACTGTTGTTACTGATATTACTGTTATTACTGTTATTACTGATATTACTGTTAATACTGATATTACTGTTATTACTGTTATTACTGATATTACTGTTGTTACTGATATTACTGATATTACTATTATTACTGATATTACTGTTATTACTGATATTACTGTTATTACTGTTATTACTATTATTACTGATATTACTGTTATTACTGATATTACTGTTATTACTGTTATTACTGCTATTACTGCTATTACTGTTATTACTATTATTACTGATATTACTGTTATTACTATTATTACTGATTTTACTGTTATTACTGTTATTACTATTATTACTGATATTACTGTTGTTACTGATATTACTGATATTACTATTATTACTGATATTACTGTTATTACTGATATTACTGTTATTACTGTTATTACTGTTATTACTGATATTACTGTTATTACTGTTATTACTGCTATTACTGATATTACTGTTATTACTATTATTACTGATATTACTGTTATTACTATTATTACTGATTTTACTGTTATTACTGTTATTACTATTATTACTGATATTACTATTATTACTGATATTACTGTTATTACTGTTATTACTGATATTACTGATATTACTGTTATTACTATTATTACTGATATTACTGTTATTACTATTATTACTGATATTACTGTTATTACTGATATTACTGTTATTACTATTATTACTGATATTACTGTTATTACTGATATTACTGTTATTACTGTTATTACTATTATTACTGATATTACTGTTATTACTGATATTACTGTTATTACTGTTATTACTGTTATTACTGATATTACTGTTATTACTGTTATTACTGATATTACTGTTATTACTGTTATTACTGCTATTACTGCTATTACTGTTATTACTGTTATCACTATTATTACTGATATTACTGTTATTACTGATATTACTGTTATTACTATTATTACTGATATTACTGTTATTACTGATATTACTGTTATTACTGATATTACTGTTGTTACTGATATTACTGTTATTACTGTTATTACTATTTTTACTGATATTACTGTTATTACTGATATTACTGTTATTACTGATATTACTGATATTACTGTTATTACTGTTATTACTATTATTACTGATATTACTGTTGTTACTGATATTACTGTTATTACTGATATTACTGATATTACTGATATTACTGTTATTACTGTTATTACTGATATTACTGTTGTTACTGATATTACTGATATTACTATTATTACTGATATTACTGTTATTACTGATATTACTGTTATTACTATTATTACTGATATTACTGTTATTACTGATATTACTGTTATTACTGTTATTACTGCTATTACTGATATTACTGTTATTACTATTATTACTGATATTACTGTTATTACTATTATTACGGATTTTACTGTTATTACTGTTATTACTATTATTACTGATATTACTGTTATTACTGATATTACTGTTATTACTGTTATTACTGATATTACTGATATTACTGTTATTACTATTATTACTGATATTACTGTTATTACTATTATTACTGATATTACTGTTATTACTGATATTACTGTTATTACTATTATTACTGATATTACTGTTATTACTGATATTACTGTTATTACTGTTATTACTGTTATTACTGATATTACTGTTATTACTGTTATTACTGTTATTACTGATATTACTGTTATTACTGATATTACTGTTATTACTGTTATTACTGCTATTACTGCTATTACTGTTATTACTGTTATTACTATTATTACTGATATTACTGTTATTACTGATATTACTGTTATTACTATTATTACTGATATTACTGTTATTACTGATATTACTGTTATTACTGTTATTACTATTATTACTGATATTACTGTTGTTACTGATATTACTGTTATTACTGTTATTACTATTTTTACTGATATTACTGTTATTACTGTTATTACTGTTATTACTGTTATTACTATTATTACTGATATTACTGTTGTTACTGATATTACTGTTATTACTGTTATTACTATTATTACTGTTATTACTATTATTACTGATATTACTGTTATTACTGATATTACTGATATTACTGATATTACTGTTATTACTGTTATTACTATTATTACTGATATTACTGTTATTACTGATATTACTGTTATTATTATTATTACTGATATTACTGTTATTACTATTATTACTGATATTACTGTTATTACTATTATTACTGATATTACTGTTATTACTATTATTACTGATATTACTGTTATTACTGATATTACTGTTATTACTGTTATTACTGATATTACTGATCTTACTGTTATTACTATTATTACTGATATTACTGTTATTACTGATATTACTGTTATTACTATTATTACTGATATTACTGTTATTACTGATATTACTGTTATTACTATTATTACTGATATTACTGTTATTACTGATATTACTGTTATTACTATTATTACTGATATTACTGTTATTACTGATATTACTGTTATTACTGTTATTACTGTTATTACTATTATTACTGATATTACTGTTGTTACTGATATTACTGTTAATACTGGTCATTATTTTATGATATGGGCACTATGAATGTTTATGGACATTATGGAAGCTGTCTGAATCTGAACATAAAATGTATTTGATAAATTAATCAGATGCCAATCACAACAATTCAGTAACTGTAAATATAAAAATAATTAGATATAATACATTTGCTATAATAAACCCTGAAATATGCCATTATTGTGACAGCAGCCTCATCATCTCATTTTTATAAATTATATAAGTATATGTATATATATATATATATATATATATATATATATATATATATATATATATATATATAATGATTCTGGTCTCTCTAGACAGAGACCAGAGACAGAGAGAGAGACTAGACATCAGACAGACACCAGAGACAGAGACCAGACACCTGAGACAGAGACCAGAGACCAGCGACAGAGAGAGAGACAGAGACCAGAGACAGAGAGAGACCAAAGACAGAGACTGAGACCAGAGACAGAGACTTAGACCAAAAACCAGAGACAGAGACAGAGAGAGAGACAGAGACAGAGAGAGAGACAGAGACCAGAGACAGAGAGAGACCAAAGACAGAGACTGAGACCAGAGACAGAGACTGAGACCAAAAACCAGAGACAGAGACAGAGAATGAGACCAGAGACAGAGACCCCTGCAGTCGTCTTTTCCTCATAATGTTTCCCATGGAGTGCAAGGACAAGTGGTTAGGAAAGGACAGAGGACTCATTTTTCTGACTATTCAACCGCAGCCCCAGAGTCTCCACTGGTTGCCTGGCAACTGGTCCTGGACAAGAAACACTACCAGTCCTCTCCTCTAACTCTCTGCAAGAAAACCCATTACCCAGAATGTCAAACCTTTAGCAGTTCATTCCATGTGATGACCCACCTGCCTCAGGTGTATTCAGCGGTGCTCTTGGCTTTCTGATGGATCCCCAAGGCCTCATGGGGGAGGCCGGGTCAGGGGTCACCAACGCGTCCTCTCTTTGGGGGACAACACATGCACAGTAAAACCTGGTCTGTGCTCCCCAAAAATGAGCCAATCGCAGCGCAGGACTGCAGCTCCAGTTACACTGTGCATTTGTTGTACCCCATACCCGGGACCATCCCTATATGTGTATATGTATATATATGTATATGTATATATGTCTATATATGTGTTTGTATATATTGTATGTGTGTATATATTGTATGTATGTATATATATATATATATATATGTGTGTATATATATGTATATATATGTGTGTGTATATATATATATATATATATACACACACACACATACATACATATACACGGCAGGACAGTCATTTGAAAAGTGTTTGAAACAGTATACATTATATAATATTATATTCATGGATTAAATATACAAATGTCAACTAGATGATCTGCAGGAGAAATAAAGAAAATAAATATCTTCACAAAGTCACCGAGCTCAGAAATCAGTAGACAAATTCAGCTTTATTGACAAGAACAGTAGTGCTGATACAAGGCAGGAGCTGGGGGAAGCTCAAAACAGTGCATAACTCAGATAGAAAACCCATCACAGAGTCCCTCTTCACTGACCCCTGGTCTGGAGAGTCCCTTTAGTTGTTCCAGTAAAAGACAGAATAAAAAGTTTAGTTTAAAAATGGAATCGACTGAAGCCCCCGATGAGAGCCTAACATGTAAACCGACTTTTCCTTGGTTGTTGGTTTTTTTAACTTACTTTATATACAGTACAAAACATGCATCCCATGTTATTCCACAACTACCAGTCTTACAATGTACACTGATTGCACAAAATCAAATAGAAATCATAATAAAAAGAAATAATACACAAACTGTATACATCCGTCACAGACGCTACAAGCAAGACGTACTTTGCTATTCCTATTTCTCCGACACCGAAAACATCTTTTCAAGCTACCGTTAATGTACACACCACATAGTACTGTCCTCTGACTACGGGGCTATTTCAAACAGCCTGAGGTAAGCTTCAGCACATGAGACACTTTCAAAGGCTAAAACAATTTAACGAAGAAAATGGGATATAATGCCATAAATCTCTGAATATCAAATCACAAACAATTCAAAAGAAATGTGTGAAAAGCCAAATGCTCCATCTATTATTGTAAACAAATCAACAAAGTGCCAAAGTCGTTGTGCTCCTTCAGCTGATCCAATGACATGTTCAACACCACTCCAACAAATGATCACAATGACAGAAAAAAGGCAAAAACCCAAAAGGCAAGACGAGCAGAAGGACCGGTCAGTGTTCCCTTTTCTGCTTGCGGCCCACGTCCACCTCGTCCAGCCCGGTGGCCGACCTGGACTGCTGCAGTTCTCGGAGCTGGGAGTGGGTGCGAGGCGCCTGCTTCTTCAGCTTCTGCAGGTGAACGTCGATGGGGTCCAGATCGGGCTCGGCGGCGGGGACGGGCAGGTAGCCGCCGTCCCTCGGCAGGCACATGCACCAGCCGGCGCCGGCCAGGTCCAGCTCGCTGTACTCCACCTCCGCCTTCTTCAGCTTGAAGTCCACCATGTCGGCCGACTCGCTCATGTCCACCAGCAGGTTCCAGAAGACGCAGCTCAGGATGATGCCCAGCAGCTGCACGGACACAACGCAAACCCTCAGTACCTGAAGTCATTACTGATTCATTCAGTAATCAATACATGTAGTTCCAGAGTGAGGCTGGGTTACTTAGAGCACGTTTATAGGTGGAGGATTGAATCCCTAAAGATTAATAACAGCTACGTTAGACTATCTGCTGAGAACTACGAATCCCAGAAACACCTGGTCAGGTAAAGGTTAAAACTATGACACCGTAACGGCGTGTGGAAGCTTCAGCTGACTGTTGAGAAAACTGACAACAATCTGCAGCTTCACTTCATTAACTTTCCATTTGGGTCAGTTCAGTAACTACGGCGCCGTGTTACTGGTGCCTTCAGGTGTGGTGGTGTTTACCGTGTGCACCAGCTGGTCCCTGAACGCATCCCTCGTGTCGAAAGCTCCAAGTTCACTACTCGTGACATGTTTGTTGGCGTTGTGAGAAATGGTGGAGCCCATGGAAGTTCATTCATCGCTGCAGAATAAGTTCATATTGTTCAGTATATTGTTATTTTAGTATGATATTTTTTTTCTTGGTAATTTTATAATCTGTCTGTGGAAAGTATTGATATTCTCAACAACCTCTCCTCTGATATTACCATATTTTCTGGACTATAAGGTGCACAGGATTATAAGGCACATTAAGCGAAACAAAACAGTCAGATAAGTCAAACTTCATTTTATTAATTTAACAACTCAATAACTTCAATAACTCTCAACATTTTTCAGTTGGAACACACTAAATACAAAAAATACTTTCAGTTTTTTTCAGTTCATTCCTCGTCCACTACTGTCAGTAGTATTACTCCACCAGGCGCCTGACTACTGTCAGTAGTATTACTCCACCAGGCGCCTGACTACTGTCAGGAGTATTACTCTGGCAGGCCCCTGACTACTGTCAGGAGTATTACTCCTAGGCGCCCGACTACTGTCAGGAGTATTACTCCACGGCCCCTGACTACTGTCAGGAGTATTACTCCACGGCCCCTGACTACTGTCAGGAGTATTACTCTGGCAGGCGCCTGACTACTGTCAGGAGTATTACTCCTAGGCGCCCGACTACTGTCAGTAGTATTACTCCACGGCCCCTGACTACTGTCAGTAGTATTACTCCACCAGGCGCCTGACTACTGTCAGGAGTATTACTCCGCCAGGCGCCTGACTGCTGTCAGGAGTATTACTCCTAGGCGCCTGACTACTGTCAGGAGTATTACTCCTAGGCGCCCGACTACTGTCAGTAGTATTACTCCACGGCGCCTGACTACTGTCAGTAGTATTACTCCACCAGGCGCCTGACTACTGTCAGTAGTATTACTCCACGGCCCCTGACTACTGTCAGTAGTATTACTCCACGGCCCCTGACTACTGTCAGGAGCATTACTCCACGGCCCCTGACTACTGTCAGTAGTATTACTCCACGGCCCCTGACTACTGTCAGGAGTATTACTCCGCCAGGCGCCTGACTGCTGTTACCGTAATGCTCCTACAGTCCACCCAGCGGTGCAGCGTTGAAGCTTACCAAACTCATAATAAAACATTTTGACAGATTTTTAGCGCTCTGTACCACATAAAATTGGTTCGAGGAGGTCAGTAAGCACAACCAGAATCCATATATAAGCCGCACCGTATTATAAGGCGCACTGTCGCCTTTTGAGAAAATTTAAGGATTTTAAGTGCGCCTTATAGTCCAGAAAATACAGTATGTCTAGGAACATTTCCTTCATTATGTTCCCCACTAGCTAGCTTGCTAGCTTGTTAGCCTGTCATGAACTCGACTTCACAAGTTCCATTTGAAGGCACCATTTGTCACGACTGGGACGAAGCATTCAGAACGAGCTGCCGCTGTGATCCACGACATGGACCTAATCTATATGAGCAGATGTCTGAACATGAATCTGAATCTTTTGGCATCAGATGCGTTCTGGTTTCTGTTAAACTGGCCAATCAGAGCAGGTTTTGGTTGAATGCAGGTAAACGGTCCATGTGGACAGTAAAAAAGGAGTCTGGGAGTCCACCGACTGTCGTCTGATGATGATTTAGCTGACTTGTAATCTGGCCACTTGTGAATCGATCCGGTCGTAGACGCCGTCTCTCGGCGCCGTTCTCGCGCCTCAAGCTGCTGATCGGACTGTAAACTACGAGCGGCGTACGGAACAGGAAGTCTCGGCTGTAGCTGCCAGAGGATACATCGTCAGACCGACTGGTGATGGGTTCGCCACAATCCAGACTGGTACATGTGGGTGAAACATCAAGGCCACGCCCCTTTTGGGGGGGACAGAAAAGCGAAGGTCCTTAAGAAGTCAATGAAATTTGCCGAGTTTGAATTCTAACTTTGTTGAGTTTTAACTCCAAGTCAAGCTTTTCCTGGTCCTCAGTCATAACTCTGTCTGCAGAGTAACGTCACGTCTTTACAGACGAACTCAGTGAAGCTGGGACCAGAACGTCACGTCACCCTGTCGGATCAGAACTAGCAGAACGTAACAACAGAAAACGGTGGTGAGGTCAACATTAACTTCAAGAGTATGTGTCAGTTTCAGTTCTGAGCTACCGTTTACTGTGAAGCAGCGGAGCTGGAGAGAAGAACAGATCTGTGGACAAATTCAGACTCTACAACAATAATGAAACAATCAAAAACTGAAAACTTGAAAGTGCTCCACAGTGTTTAGTACTGTTATAATCAGTCCAATAGGCAGCGTAGAGGGGAACGTGCCAGGCAGTGCTGTTAAAATGAAAATGTGAGAAGTTGCAGAGGAAGTGTGGAGTTTACAGTTCAGAGAGCAGGGTTAATTTGAAGAGGAGCGTTAGGCTGGAAGGAGGCCTTCAGACCAGGTTCAGAGGTAGTGGGTTTTAAATTACCTGAGGCAGCCCGATGGCGCAGCAGAGAGCAACCGTTATTCCAATGTTATCACTCATCCAGAGGTTGACTGCATGGATGCAGCCTCGCACGTGGATCAACTCATGCAGGGTTTCACGCTGATGCACCGGCCAGAGGAAGACAACCAGAGGAAAGTTTCAGTTTCAAACTCACACTGAAAACAAGGAGAAAACTAAAACCGCAAAGTACTTCACTCTCTAAAAACTAGAAGCTGGAGGATGAAGATCAGTCAATTAGCATCACAGCCTGCTGCTGGTACCCAGCTACAGCACACATACACAGTACTACACAGTACTACATCCACCTCCTCTAAGGCTGTGAGAAGAGCTAGTACACGTACACAGTACTACATCCACCTCCTCTAAGGCTGTGAGAAGAGCTAGTACACGTACACAGTACTACATCCCCCTCCTCTAAGGCTGTGAGAAGAGCTAGTACACGTACACAGTACTACATCCACTTCCTCTAAGGCTGTGAGAAGAGCTAGTACACGTACACAGTACTACATCCACCTCCTCTAAGGCTGTGAAAAGAGCTAGTACACGTACACAGTACTACATCCACCTCCTCTAAGGCTGTGATACTAACATACTACTCATACTAATGTAGTAAAACAAACTCTTATAATATAATAACCATGATATTAGATTTTATCCATCTAATATGATCATTTTAAGTTCAGTTATCCGACTACTAGCTGCAGCAGTAACGTTGGCAGTCACACACTAACTCACTGTGTCTATAACGAGCAGCTGCTCCTCTTACCTGCTGATTCAGAGTCTTGTAGCCACAGAGGGTGTTGATGACCTCCCCCACCTGTCAAAGAGTTTCATAGTGTCAGAGAGTCTTTAGAGGGACTTGAGGTGCACTGAGACGACCAGAGACGGCACCGTGGGGACCTGTGAGGAGGACGGCTCCTCACCAGGAGGTGCTCCTGTCCGCTGGCTGCCACAGCGTCAACTCAGACGACAGCAGCAGAAAGCAGCTCTCCTGATCAACGCCTCCATCTCTGCACGGTGTGAGAGTCCGGATGATTCTGTCATTACATTTCTCCAGCAGACATTATCAGTGTTTAGAGCGGAGGGTCAGGACTGATGGTGGGAGTGATGGAGGCTGGAGGAGGCCACGAAGGACCAGCAGCTCATTTAAAGAGACAGACCTACTAACGGACACATACCGGACGCCTCTCTCAGTCGGTACCTCTGATGTTAAGTTAATACAGTAAACGTCTCTTTCTGCTCTGATAAAACAGGACACATCGCTGACTCACTGCTGCTTTTGGGATCTCAGCACCATCAGCAGGGACGAGGACGGCTGCAACATCACTGACACAGATCACATGGTATCAGTTAGGGATGCTGACAATTAACCCTTAAACAGTTCACCAGCATTAATCATTTTAAACAACTAATCAGTTACAAGAAATATAAAAGTCAGCCCAGTCAGGTGAACTGGGGACGGTGAAGGCAGCATCATGGCTGCTTCAGTAACTCTCCCCGTCAGGTGAAGTGGGGACAGTGAAGGCAGCATCATGGCTGCTACAGTAACTCTCCCAGTCAGGTGAACTGGGGACAGTGAAGGTAGCATCATGGCTGCTACAGTAACTCTCCCAGTCAGGTGAAGTGGGGACAGTGAAGGCAGCATCATGGCTGCTACAGCAACTCTCCCCGTCAGGTGAACTGGGGACGGTGAAGGCAGCATCATGGCTGCTTCAGTAACTCTCCCCGTCAGGTGAAGTGGGGACAGTGAAGGCAGCATCATGGCTGCTACAGTAACTCTCCCAGTCAGGTGAACTGGGGACAGTGAAGGCAGCATCATGGCTGCTACAGTAACTCTCCCAGTCAGGTGAAGTGGGGACAGTGAAGGCAGCATCATGGCTGCTACAGTAACTCTCCCAGTCAGGTGAACTGGGGACAGTGAAGGTAGCATCATGGCTGCTACAGTAACTCTCCCAGTCAGGTGAACTGGGGACAGTGAAGGCAGCATCATGGCTGCTACAGTAACTCTCCCCGTCAGGTGAACTGGGGACAGTGAAGGCAGCATCATGGCTGCTACAGTAACTCTCCCAGTCAGGTGAAGTGGGGAGAGTGAAGGCAGCATCATGGCTGCTTCAGTAACTCTTCCCATCAGGTGAAGTGGGGACAGTGAAGGCAGCATCATGGCTGCTACAGTAACTCTCCCCGTCAGGTGAACTGGGGACAGTGAAGGCAGCATCATGGCTGCTACAGTAACTCTCCCCGTCAGGTGAACTGGGGACAGTGAAGGCAGCATCATGGCTGCTTCAGTAACTCTCCCCGTCAGGTGAAGTGGGGACAGTGAAGGTAGCATCATGGCTGCTACAGTAACTCTCCCAGTCAGGTGAAGTGGGGACAGTGAAGGCAGCATCATGGCTGCTACAGCAACTCTCCCCGTCAGGTGAACTGGGGACGGTGAAGGCAGCATCATGGCTGCTTCAGTAACTCTCCCCGTCAGGTGAAGTGGGGACAGTGAAGGCAGCATCATGGCTGCTACAGTAACTCTCCCAGTCAGGTGAACTGGGGACAGTGAAGGCAGCATCATGGCTGCTACAGTAACTCTCCCAGTCAGGTGAAGTGGGGACAGTGAAGGCAGCATCATGGCTGCTACAGTAACTCTCCCAGTCAGGTGAACTGGGGACAGTGAAGGCAGCATCATGGCTGCTACAGTAACTCTCCCCGTCAGGTGAACTGGGGACAGTGAAGGCAGCATCATGGCTGCTACAGTAACTCTCCCAGTCAGGTGAAGTGGGGAGAGTGAAGGCAGCATCATGGCTGCTTCAGTAACTCTTCCCATCAGGTGAAGTGGGGACAGTGAAGGCAGCATCATGGCTGCTACAGTAACTCTCCCCGTCAGGTGAACTGGGGACAGTGAAGGCAGCATCATGGCTGCTACAGTAACTCTCCCCGTCAGGTGAACTGGGGACAGTGAAGGCAGCATCATGGCTGCTTCAGTAACTCTCCCCGTCAGGTGAACTGGGGACAGTGAAGGCAGCATCATGGCTGCTACAGTAACTCTCCCAGTCAGGTGAACTGGGGACAGTGAAGGCAGCATCATGGCTGCTACAGTAACTCTCCCAGTCAGGTGAAGTGGGGACAGTGAAGGCAGCATCATGGCTGCTACAGTAACTCTCCCAGTCAGGTGAAGTGGGGACAGTGAAGGCAGCATCATGGCTGCTTCAGTAACTCTCCCCGTCAGGTGAAGTGGGGACAGTGAAGGCAGCATCATGGCTGCTACAGTAACTCTCCCCGTCAGGTGAAGTGGGGACAGTGAAGGCAGCATCATGGCTGCTTCAGTAACTCTCCCCGTCAGGTGAACTGGGGACTCGGTTGTCTGTTGTGCTCATATACTGCAGCTGGTGATAAATGATGATTTAACCTGTGTGTACATCAGCTGATCGTTGCAGCAGCTAGGCACTAAAAATAGAATGGCTGCATGTGATGCACTAATCTTGTTGGTTAATAGTTAATAATTGATTGAGGGTCGTTATCAATCAATATGTGCATCCCTGGTGTCGGTACATGCTAATTAACTGGCTGAACTTGTTACTGTGAGATGTGCCCTCATCTCAGAGTAGAAAGTGAAAATCTGTGCTATCGAAGAGAAGCTAATTTCATCTATTAACAGTCTGTTTTGCGAACAGTCTAATTATGGCCTTCCAATCGACCGGTGTGATCCAGATTCCAGAGGACACCTGGCCGACTACCTGCACAGGTTACTAGTGAGTTCATTAGATGTCTGTCACAGTTTGTCCAATCAGTGGGTGGCCTGCAGGCCATGTGTTCAGTCCTCGTGGGTGATCTGTAATAAGTCAGTGTGACCAAGAACCAGACTAGAGAACTATGAGGTCTCTTATTGTCCTTGATCCGGACCATCTGAGCTGCAACACAGCTGTGACAGAATCTGCAGGTATTTTATAGGATTTAGTGTGGAGTCCTGTTTGTTCTATGTGGGTTTCCAGCACTCACCTTACGGCGAACACAGCAGGTATATGGAACCCCACAAGCTAGTGGACCGGTACCATTACAGAAATGGTACTGGTTGACTCCCCAGTCTTTATACTCGTCCCCTCCACAACATGAAAACTGGAAGACAAAACAGCATGAAGACAAAGCAGTTAGGATCCAAGGAGCCATCAGAACAAAGGTCCAGTTAGGTCAAAGGTCAAATTACAATGTGAAACTACAACAAGACCAACCTCTTTCAGATCTCTTCAATGAAAACACCGCTGAGTTACAGCGTCTGCTGTGTATCCACAGCTCTGATCTCATCCCTCTGATCAATCATCCAATCATCTCTCTGTCCACCCCAGTCCTACAGCAGACGGAGGTCCATGTGGACATGTCTGCAGTGAAGACTGAACAGTTTCTGACATTTCAGACACTTCTAGGGACTTTTACTTTGTAAAATCTCTGAATGAATCCAGTAAAAATGTTTGATTTTCAGCATGTCTGAAACCAAATATATCAGGATCACGTTACCGCCGTACGATGACGTTTCCCGTCCGTGACGGAGTTAGCGTGCAGCTTTAGTCGTGATGTCTAGCTCTGCTTTTCCAAAGTGTTTCCCTCCTTTACTGGATGTGTAGTGTTTACCAGGCTGGATTTAACATGGAGGGTGGAGGTCGGATCCACGCCCACCCTCCACCCTTTAATACTTTCTGAGGTTTGTTCTGGTTGACGGATACCGAACGGATATGACGTCACGTTACTCAGACTACCACAATAAAAGAGCTAACTTCCTTCTACCTCCACATAGACTCAGATGAAGCAGATATGTGGATTCTGGTATTAAAACATTGATTTAGAAATCATTCATAAAATAATCCTGTTACATAGGTGAATCTTTTTTTTTCCACCCCTAGTGACCATCTGACTGAGTTAACCCCTTCTGGTCCATCCCCTATCTTTTCATCCTACACCTGCGTATCACAACAATACCACCCATCACTTTATACCTGTATTCAGATTCAACTCATTATCATTATTATCATACTCTCCACAAATCTCAAATCTCCCAAATAAATGTTATTATTGTCTAGATTTAGTGTCAAACCACCTTTTGCTGCATATAGTCCAGAATGTTTTTGAAGTCCAGGTCATCGTAGTAGTGTTTAATTCCTTCTCGTATACTGCTCTGAAACAAGGCAGATGTCTGGATAAAATGAGAGAGAGGAGGTTGTTGTTACCGGTCAGCAGTGACCCGACTGTGACTACAGTCCATCAGCAGGATAATACTGTATATGACATATGACTGTATGTGCACAGACACTCACCTTGTTTTCAAAGATGAGAGCTGTGGTGAGGCCGATGGCCTGAAGAAGCAGCAGCACACAGAGAACACAGAGGAACTGTAGAGAGACCAAGAGAACACACACACCTATTCACACCCCTACCAAATACACACTCATACAGAATTCATCACCTCTCCGGGAACCACCACCTAATCATGGTGGGGAGGTCTGAGTGTCCCTGTGACCCTGAGGGCTGTGTTGTGTGGAGCCTGGTGTCCCTGGTGGGTCTCCCATGGCAAATTGGACTCGGGTGAGGGGCCAGACTAAGAATGGTTCACAAGATCCTATGAGTGAACGAGGCAGAGGAGGAGAGACCCAGCCCAGAGTAAAACTGGGGTCCCCATCTGGAGCCAAACCCAGAAGGAGGGCCAGGAAGGAGGGCATGTCAGCGAGCACCTGGTGGCCAGGCTTGCAACAGCCCAAATAAGCAACGTGGCACCCCTCCCATCTCCATCCTGTGGGCTCACCATCTACGGGAGGAACCGCTGGGGTCAGGTGCGTTGCCACACAGGTGGCAGTGAAGGCCAGGGACCTCGACGGACCAGACCCGAGCAGCATAGTCTGGCTCTGGGGACGTGGACCGTCACCTCTTTGTGGAGGAAGGAGTTGCAGCTTGTGCTGGAGGTGGAGCACTACCAGCTAGATCTGGTGGGGCTTACCTCTACGCACAGCCTTGGTTCTGGTACCGTTCTCCCGGATAGGGGTTGGACCCTATTCTTCTCTGGAGTTGCCCAAGGTGTGAGGTGCCAGGCAGGTGTGGGGATACTCAAATCCTTGGTTGAGTGCCGCTACATTGGAGTTTACCCCGGAAGGCGACAGGGTCATCTCCCTATGCCTTCAGGTTATGGGGGGGAACGCTGACTGTTGTCTGTGCATATGCACCGAACAGCAGTTTGGAGTATTCGGCATTCTTGGAGACCCTGAATGGAGTCCTGTATGGAACTCCAGTAGCGGACTCCATAGTTCTGCTGGGAGACTTCAACGCCCATCTAGGCAAAGATGGAAGCACCTGGACAGGTGTGATTGGAAGGAATGGCCTCCCTGATCTAAATCTGAGTGGTCGTTTGTTATTGGACTTCTGTGCTTGTCATGGGCTGATGGACTGCCCTGTTCTTGTGTTCCTCTTTGAAACAGGAACCCAACAGTCCCTGCGTCAGGAAAATATAAACAAGTGGTGATTTCAGACAGAACTAGCCTGGCTCGGTAAGACTGTTGAACTTTGGTCCTCAAGCCATCACTCAATCCGAGAATCTGCAGGTGCCTGGATCCTCCGTTCCCCAGGAGATGACAGAGTTTTACGACGGCGTGGCAGGGCTATAACGCCATCTGAGTCGACAAAGACCGACAGGCCTGGTCAGTTTCAACATGACCTGGGACTTCACAGGACCATTTGTTTTTACTCTGGTACCACTGAATCAGTGATGGATCAACAGGGCCACCTAGCGGCCTGGACGGTAACAGCAACAGCCTGTTGACTGAACTGTTTCAGAGTGATGTTTGAAGTTGGTGTTAGATTAAAACTACTCAGGGTACTATCACTGATACCCCTAATGTCACCACCTGCTTTATTATCGTTAATGGTATTAATATCCTCGGATCACAAGTATTTTTGCAGATGTGATGCTCCAGGCAGAACTGCTACATCTAATTGTTCTGATTTGATAATCCATCTAACAATGCTTAAATATTTGATCAGAATGTTTCTACGACGTGTGTTACATACTAGTCATGGATAGGATATAGTGATGAGAGAATTATGATGTACGTGCCTGTAAAAGCTCCAGTGATCTGAAATCGATCGGGGGCCCCTCCCCTGAGGGAGGTTAATTCGGAAGTAAAACTTAGAGTTTGGAGCTTCTTGGTCCGGGTCTCCGTCGCAGAGGGAGCCTCTTCCAGTTAAAGGGGGGGTTAGGCAGCTTGGCTCCCCTCAGTTTGCTCACTCCGGTCCCCTCACGGACTCTGCGTGTCCACATTCATTTCTGTTTGAGCTAAGTTAAGTCAGTGTACTTTGAAGACTCTTGTTTTGAGTGATTTAAGCTTTAATATTGGTTCGGCCAACGTTTTAAGTTTATCCCTGAGTGAGCAAATTGTCAAACGATACAGAAGATCAGTGACTCCATTTTTCTCCTTCTCAACGATCGATCCAGCCTGCCAGCGAATATCAATCAACGGGCTCAACTTCTTACTTGGTGAGAAAAGTGGGAGGCCGACTACGGCGAGTCACCACGTGAATCTATCCACACGGCGTGTCATAAGAGAGAAAGACTTCGGACCCGACTCGGACCGACTACTGAGAAAGTAAGGATATTGGTGGCTGGGACCGATCAGGAGCTGCTGTCTTATTGATCTTCTGACGTTGAGTAAACTCCAAACCGATAGCTTTAACGTTCTTAGCCGTTAGAGGAAGTCCATATTCTCTCATCACTAACTCACCTAATTATCCTTATTCACAGAATCCACTGCATTCAGTCACCATTCATTATGTTATGTGTCCTACGTTTTCATTACATCATTTATTGAATTGTCACAATTTGTGTCAATAAATATTCCCGTTATCATTACATCGTGGTCTGTGTGTATTTCAACAGAGGACTAGCGATCCATTGTTTAGAACTTATTCCAGTTGTGAGATTAATTTGATCGATTGAGTTATAGTTTCCTCTATTTTTCTATATGAGGTGGTGCAGACTAATTAATTCTCGTTAATTAATTGATAAAATCCAAACTGTGATACGCTACACATGTTCAAACATAAGGATGCTCATAAGTGTACGTGGTACTACCCTAGGTCGAAGGTCAATGATCGATTTTGTGATCGTATCGTCTGATCTGAGGCCGCATGTTTTGGATGCTCGGGTAAAGAGAGGGAACTGAACACCTTCTGGTAGTGAGCTGGGTCAGAGGGGGGTGGAAGACTTTGGACAGACCTGGTAAAACCAAACAGGTAAGTGTGAGTAAACTGGGAGTGGCAGACCGGGGTGGTGGTCCCCTTGTTCAAAAAGGGGGACCAGAGAGTATGTATGCTAATTACAGGGGTGTCACACTACTCAGCCTCCCTGGTAAAGTCTACTTCAGGGTGCTGGAAAGGAGGGTTCGGCCGATAATCAAATTTCACATTAAAGAGGAACAATGCAGATTTCGTCCTGGCCGTGGAACAACGGACCAGCTCTTTACTCTCCCAAGGATCCTGGAGACGGCCTGGGAGTACGCCCATCCAGTCTTCATGTGCTTTGTGGACTTGGAGAAGGCGTATGACCAGATCCCCTGGGAGATACTGTGGGAGGTGCTGTGGGAGTATGGGGTGAGGGGGTCACTTCCCAGGGCCATCCAATCTCTGTACTCCCAAAGCGAGAGCTGTCTTCAGGTTCTCAGCAGTAAGTCGGACTCGTTTCCGGTGGGGGTTGGTCTCCGCCAGGGCTGCGCTTTGTCACCAGTCCTGTTTGAGATATTCATGGACAGGATATCGAGGCCTAGTTGGAGGGAGGAGGGTTTGCAGATTGGTGTGTTGAAGGTCTCATCACAGCTTTTTGCCACCACCACCACCCCCTCATGGCTCCCTAGGGAGGTGTTCCAGCTGGAAGGAGGCACCGGGGAAGACCCAGGACTAGGTGGAGAGGTTATATGTCCACACTGATCTGGGAACACCTCGGGATCCCCCAGTCAGAGCTGGTTAATGTGTCCCGGGAAAGGGAAGTCTGGGGTCCCTGCTGGAGCTGCTGGCCCCGCGACCCGACTCAGATAAGAGGCTGAGGATGAGTGACAGCATTTATCACACCTATTCACACCTCTACCTCTTTGTGCCGTATTCTGTTTCACAATGAGGCTCTAGTGTTTTTGTCTATAAATCCATCTGCTGCTATGTATAGAAGTATTTATACTATATACAGGCAGCATTTCTGGCATAAAAAGGTCTTTTTCGAGATGAATTACGGCTCTCAGGTTGTAGTTTTAGTGTGTGTTTGTGTGTCATTTAGGGAAATGGCTCAGTATTAAAGGAGTCTGGACTGGGTTTAACCAGCACACCAGTGCTGAGAGAAGCAAACTGCAGCACATAAAGGAACATAATGTAAATGTGTCTCAGTGAGGGACATGAACTTTATGGCTTCCTCAGTATGAAATGAGCTGCTGCTGCTCCTCTTCATCACAGCATGAGAAACATTACTGACTTCCTTTTCTTACTGTGAACTCTTTATCCCTTTTTCTGCTCAGCTTATTTAGCTAAAGCTAACTAGATAGTTGCATAGCAACCACAACAATATATCCCCGCTCCCTTTCTGCTCATTTTCTCTTTTGGCAAACCAGCAGCTGTGTGCTGCATCCTAGTGAACGCTGATTTTAAGGTTTTATGACCTGCTCCTGTCGGGCAATGATGATGCACGACTGTCCATAGATCAGTCCAGTATTTAATCCTCTGATAAACATGTTAGTGGACAAATATGCTGCACTATGTAAATGTATGTATATATTTATTATAGTAAATCAATAACAACACAAATCAATAGCAGATATTGTCCAGAAACCCTCCCAGGTTCTGACTTTAGCATCAACAATCTGCTCCAATCAGAACATGACAAACTGCAGCCCAACAGGCAACAACAGCTGTGAGTGCTGACTTGACTAGGACTTGATCCAGACTGACTGGGACTATCATAAAGTGGGCATGTCTGTAAAGGGGAGACTGGTGGGGACCCAGAGAACCCATTTACATCCACACATCTGGGGGTCAGAGGTCAAGTCTGGAGCCTCATTTAACCTCCTTCACTACCAGCTAGTCTGACCTGGTCTAGTTTCAGATGAGACCAGGATCTTCACTCCAGCTTTAAAACTGAGCCACTATCACCTAAAAATCACAAGTCAGATTAATGCATTAAAGAAATTAGTGGCAGTAAAACAACAAAAAACAACATATTTGTGTGAACTCTGACAGCCCAGGATTAAACCCACGTCTGCAGAGTTCCCTTGGATGTACATTTGTCAGTTTAATTCCCCATTAACTCAGCTGACAACCCCACCCACTCCACCTACCATGTGCAGCAGGGTCTTGTTGTCCCGGAGCGATCCCACCATGCCCACCACCGACACTGTAAACATCACCAGACCCAGCAGGATGAGCACCACGGCGGGGGCCAGGAAGAGGCCCTCCAGGGTTCGATTCTTCTGCCGTTCCACTTCAGCGTACACCCCCACACAGAGCACACAGAGGCCCATCAGCTGGGGGAGAAGACAGCGTGAGCTTCGACAACTACACAGTAATTCATGTTAGTCCTCTGGGATGAAGAGTGGTTGTGAGAGGCCATTCTGGGATAATTAACGACAAATACAAATAGGACAGTGGTTTGAGATGGAAACGCAGTGACTTTAAGGTACTGAATGTAGCCGGTATCAGGGGTGGATCGATTCACCTATGTATTATCATTTGTTTTTTAATGATTTCTAAATAGATGTTTTAATATATCTACTTCATCTGAGTCCATGTGGAGGTAGAAGGAAGTTAGCTCTTTTATTGTGGTAGTCTGAGTAACGTGACATATGGGTAGAGGGTGGGCGTGGATCCGACCTCCACCCTCCATGTTAAATCCAGCCTGGTAAACACTACACATCCAGTAAAGGAGGGAAACACTTTGGAAAAGCAGAGCTAGACATCACGGCTAAAGCTGCACGCTAACTCCGTCACGGACGGGAAACGTCATCGTACGGCGGTAACGTGCGGTCCGGCCGGCTGTCGCTCTCGTCTCCGTGGTCCGACGGGCCGACGCTACGACTGTAGAGCTCCATATACTGACATTTATGTTAAATGCATTCAGACGGCCCCGATGGAGCTGACCATGGATGGATAAAGAGAACGGAGCTGACGGAGAGCTAGAGACCACCTTGGAGGAGTTAGAGGAAGTAGACACCTGGAACTACGGCCGCTTTTCTAAATAAGGTGTTAACAAAGGGAACTGGATCTACAGAATCCATCTATGGAAATCAGACTGATGGATTATATTCAGCAGAGTATAAAACATTACATGACCCTAATAAATTAAAGAGAAAATCCCACTAATCTGTGAGGGAAACGTCTTTATTCTTTGATTTCTGGGTTGATGGATAAAAACTTTAATCAATAATTCCTGACAATGATCCTGATAGATTTGACTTCAGGACATCTCTGACTTCTGACATCTCTGACTGCTGGGGGCGGCAGTAGCTCAGTCTGTAGGGAGTTGGTTTGGGAACCGGAGGGTCACCGGTTCAAGTCCCGACATGGACCAAAAACTGAGTGTGAACTGGTAGCTGGAGAGGTGCCAGTTTACCTCTTGGGCACTGCCGAGGTGCCCCTGAGCAAGGCACCAAACCCCCAACTGCTCGGGGCGCTTGTCAGGAGCAGCCCCCTCACTCTGACATCTCTCCATTAATGCATGTATGTGTGTTTCAGGTCTGCATGTACCATGTATGAGTTTAACAGAGTGTAAATTGAATTTCCCCATTGTGGGACTAATAAAGGTAGATCTTCTTCTTCTTCTTCTTCTTCTTCTACAGACATGCTGAAAATCAGACATGTTAATGGATTAATGTAGAGATTTTATAAAGTAAAAGTCCCTGGAGGTGGATGGTTCTACTGTTTCTTCTTCTTACAGTATCTCAAACTGAACGAACACACCTGCTATTAGCTGGTGTTTCAGCACATTGAGATGCTCCACTGAAATCCAGGCTGACTCCTCTGAGTGGATGTGTTGCTTCTTAAGGTGGGATAAGGCTCCAGCCCACTTAAACTCCTCATCAGGACATCAGCCCTCTCGTGGAAGGAGATTAAGACAAGATAAGCTCAAGATGCCTGATTGGATGAGCAACACACACCTGTGATGACATCATCACAGCTCGCAACAAGCCAACAACACCTGGCGGCACCACAGACTCTGATGACATCTGTCCAGTTCTACTGAGAATCAGAGCACATTAAACACAGGACCTGACTTCAGTACCTGAGTTTAGTTTAACGCCTCCAACCTGATGACATCAACACATCAGCTCACTACTAGCTGCTATTAGCTGGATTAAAGTGCTGCGCTGGTTCCAGGTTCTGCTCACATATGTTGGCCCTGCATTATGCAGAACGAGATGATGTTACAGCAAACACCGTCCTGTCTGGCCTCGATTCAGGGGTCAGTCAGTGCTCCGTCAGAACTCCTCCTATCGCTGATTTATTATGCACAGGATCAGATGGTTTTATTTCCAGTGAGACCCCCCTAATGGGCCGAGGCTGCTCCCCTCACGCTGGGTAACGACCACAACATGTGAAGGAGGATTAGGGCTCAGAGTCTAGAAACATGTTGGTGTAATATGACTGAGTCGTCACAGCCGTGATCAGCTTCAACATGCACCCCGCTCACAGCCCGGCTTCAAAATGGCGTCAGCCCGGCGTCAGCCCGGCTTCAAAATGGCGTCAGCCTGGCTTCAGACTGGCCTCAGCTTGGCTTCAGACTGGCTTCAGACTGGCTTCAGACTGGCTTCAGCCTGGCTTCAGACTGGCCTCAGCTTGGCTTCAGACTGGCTTCAGACTGGCCTCAGCTTGGCTTCAGACTGGCTTCAGACTGGCTTCAGCCTGGCTTCAGACTGGCCTCAGCTTGGCTTCAGACTGGCTTCAGACTGGCTTCAGACTGGCTTCAGACTGGCTTCAGACTGACTTCAGACTGGCCTCAGCCTGGCTTCAGACTGGCCTCAGCTTGGCTTCAGCTTGGCTTCAGACTGGCTTCAGACTGGCTTCAGACTGACTTCAGACTGACTTCAGACTGGCCTCAGCTTGGCTTCAGACTGGCTTCAGACTGGCTTCAGACTGGCTTCAGACTGGCCTCAGCTTGGCTTCAGACTGACTTCAGACTGACTTCAGACTGACTTCAGACTGGCCTCAGCCTGGCTTCAGACTGGCCTCAGCTTGGCTTCAGCTTGGCTTCAGACTGGCTTCAGACTGACTTCAGACTGACTTCAGACTGACTTCAGACTGACTTCAGACTGGCTTCAGACTGGCTTCAGACTGGCTTCAGCCTGGCTTCAGACTGGCCTCAGCTTGGCTTCAGACTGGCTTCAGACTGGCTTCAGACTGACTTCAGACTGGCCTCAGCCTGGCTTCAGACTGGCCTCAGCTTGGCTTCAGCTTGGCTTCAGCTTGGCTTCAGACTGGCTTCAGACTGGCTTCAGACTGGCTTCAGACTGACTTCAGACTGACTTCAGACTGGCTTCAGACTGACTTCAGACTGGCCTCAGCCTGGCTTCAGACTGGCTTCAGACTGGCTTCAGACTGGCTTCAGACTGGCCTCAGCTTGGCTTCAGACTGGCTTCAGACTGGCTTCAGACTGGCTTCAGACTGGCTTCAGACTGGCCTCAGCCTGGCTTCAGACTGGCCTCAGCTTGGCTTCAGCTTGGCTTCAGACTGGCTTCAGACTGGCTTCAGACTGGCTTCAGACTGGCTTCAGACTGACTTCAGACTGACTTCAGACTGACTTCAGACTGGCCTCAGTCCGGCTTCAGACTGGCCTCAGCCCGGCTTCAGACTGGCCTCAGACTGGCCTCAGACTGGCCTCAGACTGGCCTCAGACTGGCCTCAGACTGGCTTCAGACTGGCTTCAGCCTGGCCTGTCTACCTATCAGTCTGCCTACCAGTCTACCTACCTGTCTGCCTACCAGTCTGCCTATCAGTCTACCTACCTGTCTGCCTATCAGTCTACCTACCTGTCTGCCTATCAGTCTACCTACCTGTCTACCTACCAGTCTGCCTATCAGTCTACCTACCTGTCTGCCTACCTGTCTGTCTACCAGTCAGCCTACCTGTCTACCTACCAGTCTACCTACCTGTCTGCCTATCAGTCTACCTACCTGTCTGCCTACCTGTCTGCCTATCAGTCTGCCTACCAGTCTGCCTACCAGTCTGCCTACCTGTCTACCTACCTGTCTGCCTACCTGTCTGCCTACCTGTCTGCCTACCTGTCTGCCTACCTGTCTGCCTATCAGTCTGCCTACCTGCCTGCCTACCTGTCTACCTATCAGTCTACCTACCTGTCTGCCTACCTGTCTACCTATCAGTCTACCTACCAGTCTGCCTACCTGTCTACCTACCTGTCTGCCTATCAGTCTACCTATCAGTCTACCTACCTGTCTGCCTATCAGTCTACCTACCTGTCTGCCTACCAGTCTGCCTACCTGTCTACCTACCAGTCTACCTACCAGTCTGCCTATCAGTCTGCCTATCAGTCTACCTACCTGTCTGCCTACCTGTCTACCTACCAGTCTACCTACCTGTCTACCTACCAGTCTGCCTATCAGTCTACCTACCTGTCTGCCTACCTGTCTGCCTACCAGTCTGCCTACCTGTCTACCTACCTGTCTACCTACCAGTCTGCCTATCAGTCTACCTACCTGTCTGCCTACCTGTCTACCTATCAGTCTGCCTGTCTGCCTATCAGTCTACCTACCAGTCTGCCTACCTGTCTACCTATCAGTCTACCTACCAGTCTGCCTATCTGTCTACCTACCAGTCTGCCTATCAGTCTACCTACCTGTCTGCCTATCAGTCTACCTACCAGTCTACCTACCAGTCTGCCTACCTGTCTACCTACCAGTCTGACTAAATAACACAAGTAAAAACTGGCGTCTGGGGTTCACTGATATGTTAAGACAGTTAAGTTCAATATGATTTTATGGGGTTTCTTTGGCAAAAATATTACACTTGATATCATCACCGTACGTGTTTTTTTGTTTTTTGGTTGGAGTTTTTCATGATCCGATGTGACGGTGGTTTACGTGACGGGTCGTATCAGGTCGTATCCTGTACAGACTGTAAAGCCCCCTGAGGCAACGCTGTGATTTTGGGCTACACAAATACATTAAACTGGTTTGAATTGAATGACACTGGTGCCGTCTCATCTTAGCTGTGGAAGAAAAGCTTGGCGAACACATTTCATCACATTTCATCATAGTTTTCATTAACAGCATTAAGACTGGTTTAAGCTAATCCCATGCAGTTATTTTATACCTATATGTATACGTTTGTTAATGTGCCTATTCTAAAATAGTGTATTTCTGGAGTGTTCTTTGTACTATTACAGTTTTCCTTATATTAAATTTAAAACAGTTGCAATATATCGCCTTGTTTCCAGTATCTCAGTATATTGATTCACTGCCCCTGTATCATGATACGATCATATCACCACCACCATCATATTCTTGCCGATACACAGTCCTACTATTTATATGAAACCATGTGAGACGTCCAGAGAAACTGTAAACTACCAACAGACATCTTGAAGGTGGCGTGCAGCGCCAACCAGATGCTGTTCTTATGCAAGAAGGTCAGTTGTTTAATTAATATGTGTTTATTACACAATAATAAGCATGTATTGATTTTTTATAAGCTTATTACAGCTGTCAGAATAAACACTTTCCATCACTGCATCTAGCTGGATCATAAAGCCTCACAGTGAATCTCTGTAATGAGCGTTACATTAAAATGATTAGCAACACTAACCAAGCCAAAGCAATCTGGAAACTATAAAATATCTGGAGTGTAAATGAGTCAAATGGAGCGTGTTGCTGCTCTTATCCTGGACCGATGTGAGTGACTTTATAACCACTGAGCTCTTCCCTGCTGTTGATATTCAATCTGCCCTCAGACTATTCCTATTCCAGATATCTATAACCTCATTATGACTAGTCAGAGCTCTTATTCCAGATATCTATAACCTCATTGTGACTGGTCAGAGTTCTTATTCCACATATCTATAACCTCACTGTGACTAGTCAGAGTTCGTATTCCACATATCTATAACCTCACTGTGACTAGTCAGAGTTCTTATTCCACATATCTATAACCTCACTGTGACTAGTCAGAGTTCCTATTCCACATATCTATAACCTCATTGTGACTAGTCAGAGTTCTTATTCCAGATATCTATAACCTCGTTGTGACTGGTCAGAGTTCTTATTCCACATATCTATAACCTCACTGTGACTAGTCAGAGTTCGTATTCCACATATCTATAACCTCACTGTGACTAGTCAGAGTTCTTATTCCACATATCTATAACCTCACTGTGACTAGTCAGAGTTCCTATTCCACATATCTATAACCTCATTGTGACTAGTCAGAGTTCTTATTCCAGATATCTATAACCTCGTTGTGACTGGTCAGAGTTCTTATTCCACATATCTATAACCTCACTGTGACTGGTTAGAGTTCTTATTCCACATATCTATAACCTCGTTGTGACTGGTCAGAGTTCTTATTCCAGATATCTATAACCTCATTGTGGCTGGTCAGAGCTCCTATTCCAGATATCTATAACCTCATTATGACTAGTCAGAATTCTTATTCCAGATATCTATAACCTCATTGTGACTGGTCAGAGTTCTTATTCCAGATATCTATAACCTCATTATGACTAGTCAGAGTTCCTATTCCAGATATCTATAACCTCATTGTGACTGGTCAGAGTTCCTATTCCAGATATCTATAACCTCATTATGACTAGTCAGAGTTCTTATTCCAGATATCTATAACCTCATTGTGACTGGTCAGAGTTCTTATTCCAGATATCTATAACCTCATTGTGACTGGTCAGAGTTCCTATTCCAGATATCTATAACCTCATTGTGACTAGTCAGAGTTCCTATTCCAGATATCTATAACCTCACTGTGACTAGTCAGAGTTCTTATTCCACATATCTATAACCTCACTGTGACTAGTCAGAGTTCTTAGAAGAAGAAGAAGAAGAAGATCTACCTTTATTAGTCCCACAATGGGGAAATTCAATTTACACTCTGTTAAACTCATACATGGTTCATGCAGACCTGAAACACACATACATGCATTAATGGAGAGGTGTCAGAGTGAGGGGGCTGCTCCTGACAAGCGCCCCGAGCAGTTGGGGGTTTGGTGCCTTGCTCAGGGGCACCTCGGCAGTGCCCAAGAGGTAAACTGGCACCTCTCCAGCTACCAGTTCACACTCAGTTTTTGGTCCGTGTCGGGACTTGAACCGGTGACCCTCCGGTTCCCAAGCCAACTCCCTACAGACTGAGCTACTGCCGCCCCCATACACTTATTCCACATATCTATAACCTCATTATGACTAGTCAGAGTTCTTATTCCAGATATCTATAACCTCATTGTGACTAGTCAGAGTTCTTATTCCACATATCTATAACCTCACTGTGACTAGTCAGAGTTCTTATTCCACATATCTATAACCTCATTATGACTAGTCAGAGTTCCTATTCCAGATATCTATAACCTCATTGTGACTGGTCAGAGTTCTTATTCCACATATCTAAAATGAATAATGCAGATATCAACAACTGAGGGGAATTAAAGATATCTTGAAGTGGAATTATGACGAGTCAGAATTAAATTGTAGATATCTGAAACTGGAATTACAACTAGTCATAATTCAGTTATAGATATCTGCAGTCCTGCAACTGAATTGTGGATATTGATAATGAGAGGGCTCAAACATGTGAATAGTGAAAGTAGTTTGAATCGTATTAGTTTAAATGTACTAACATACATCCTGACTTAGAGTTTTGACCAGTCACATATCTGTAATGAATATCATGTCTAGTTATTACATGGTATAACATCCTGCTATACTTAACATCAGCCGCAGCGTTGTTAGTGTCACATTAACCAGAGGAGAGCAGTGAAACTCTACTGGAGTAAACTGCAGTCTGCTGGCTCAGTCCTGCTCATTAACAGGACCAGGTATCATCTGGAATAACTCAGGGAAACGTTACCTGTCTACATGCAGCCATCATGTGAGTGAACAGAATGAATTACCAATATGATCCATTTTAATCAGGATATGAGGCTGACTGGTTGAATGACCAACAAACGCTCCTTTCAGCGGCTCCTCTTTTCTATCGGCACAACTATTTCTCCACATCCCCTTTAAGCGGATACAACGCCCTGCACCACCGGGCTGCCGGCTCGCTGCGCATTGTCTCAACACCAAACACAAATATTAATATCTCAGGTTATTATCTTATCAGCAGGCTGCCCTAAATCCATCTATTAACGACAGACTACCGTGTAGCAGGACGGTGTCTGAGGTGTAATGTCTGTCCTGCACGCTAACCACTCAGCAGCTAGCAAGTATACAGAGAATTCCAAGCCAAATCCCATTAGGAAATACGGCAATTTAGCACTGCTACGATCAACAACAAAAACACACATTACTGTCACAATGTACATCTTCCTCTCTGTTCATTATAGCCTCCAGGTAAATACGGGATGAGTCTGAGCCAACACACGGCTCTTCATGTCCGTGAAATCTTAGCTATACCCCGCCTCGCAACGTAACGTTACTCAGGTCGATGTTCGCTTCAGTTTGAGGCGCATCCGTGATTTAAATTTAAATTGTGATCCGAGGAGTCGTGCTCGTTGTTCGGGGTGTATGCCGACCTGTACAGTATATCGTATAGACTCGTTAAATGCCTGATGTTATGATCTGAAACGCGTGTATGTGGTTGTAGCAGACAGGACATTTAAACGCAGCGTGTTTTGAATGAAGTTTGGAGAGATGACTCACTGAAGCTACTGGGTGGTTCACGTCTTGTCCCACAAACAGACGCAGCTCAGACTTACTGTGGCGCACAGACGCCGATAACTGTACCAGAAACTTACCGAGAAGAGCATCGAGTAGATATTTAAGGTAAATTTGATGAAGTAGTAGAAGTGGTTGGTTTTCCTCAGTTCAGAGTAGGACGGCATGGCTGCTGACATCAGTGGAGCTAGCTAACAAGCTAGCTAGCTATCCTCCGTTTAGTTCAGGCAATATCGAAATAATAGTAGCGAAACATCAAATATCAATGTAATGAAAAGCGCTTCTAAGAGAGCTAACTGAATTTTAAACAAGTGCCAGCCCTCATTTCTCTCCTACTGCTGGGGGTCGCAGCCACCGAAACAAAACCACTTCCGTGCGGCCGCAGCCAGGCCACGCTTTGTTTTGACTACACTCTTAAAGGGGCCGTGAACGCATCCTCCTCGTTAACACTAGCTTGGCCTTACTGTAAACCACAACACACCCTCACATTATTGTTTTATTATTATTCAGTGTTTAGTGTTTGTGAAATTTTGAAAACTTCAAGAAGATATTTTTACATTGAGGTCAGAAGAACTAGATCAGTCTCTGAAGTAGCAAACAGGTGTTATAACCCGGGTAGGCAGAGAAGACAAATATCTACCTGTAAAAAAATATACTCATTTTATCTAAAAATAAACAAATAAATCAATAAAGAGGATGTAAATAGAATGACGTCTGAATAGATAGTGACACCATAACAGGTTACAATGAGTCAACAAAGCTTAAAGGTAAACTGAATCCTTGTTGCATTATTTCTCTCCTCGTGATCAGACTTGAGTAAGATGGTCAGATGAACATGAATATGAGTCAAAACACACGTAAAAGACAGAAAAACGTCGTCCATTAGTTACTAAGAGTAGCTGCAGTGGATTACTTCTGGACTCAGCTAATCCCTCTTGCTTCAGGTTGCATCAGTTGTTGCCACCACATGTTATATAGATATATCTGGCATGCTTGTGTGCATTACTGAAGCATTCACAAATAGGTCTACACATTTGTCAAGCCGGCCGTGTGTTCGCTCAAGTGATCACCAGCACAAGTGTTTATTCCCATCTGCAGAAGCTGCTTTGTGTTGTTATTTTCACTGTAGTTTCACTAGTTTCAGTCTACGTCTGCGTAGCTGTGGTGCATCCGGTCAGTTTCTGCTGATGCTCAGCCTCACCTGCTGTGAAGAATGAGCTGGCTACGAGTCACATCAGGTCACATCTGATCAATTACTGGAGTCTAAATTACCCTAAACCTAACTCTAAGTCTAACTCTAAACCAACCCGTTCTGTTTCTGTGTAAACGTCCTCTCTTATTATGTCTCTTGTCATCTGTTCTGTGGTTGATCTGATGACCTCTGACCTTATGACGGAGACGACCATCATTACTTTTCTAATCTTCCGACCACTCAGACCTCTTTACGCTACGTCAGCATTCACCCATTCACACACACTGGGAGCAGTTTGGGGTTAAGTGTCTTGCATTGACATTTTCACATTTTGATGTCTGATAGTGTTTTTAAAAATTATCCTTTAAATGTACAAACATTAGATGGGTGATTCATTCATATATATATATATATATATATATATATATATATATATATATATATATATATATATCTCATCTTTCTTCTCTAACTCCTCATTGTATTCATCGATGCTCGTTGGAGGAATTAAATGCGACCAGCTGTGACCAGCAGCCCATCAACGACTCTCACATCCTCCACAGATAACAGAGTCCGAGTGTTCGGTGTTCGGTGTTTGGTGGGAGGAAACGGCTCAGCCAAGCTGCAGAAAGCAGCGGAAAGGTCGGACATGACATTTGGAATTCAGAAATGTTTTCATGTAGGATCACCGGCCGGTCTGGAGATAGTCTGCAGGTCTACAGGGACCGGACTGAGTTGAAATTCAGGAACCAGCTCACTTCCTCTGTAGAGTCATCTCAATCCAGCAACACAGACACACTACTTACACACACACACACACACACACACACACACACACACACACACACACACAGTATGTGAGAAGCATAAATCACTTTGACTCAGATCTGATTTCATGTTAATCAATATCATATGTGCATGTGAGCAGTTCTACACAGTGATCAGTGCTCTATATTGTGATAAAACGAGTATATCTGATGTGCAGTGGATGAATTTATCCTGCTGTAGACAGAACCAGCTCGGTAGAACCAGAGTGGGTTGTACCTCCCTGTTGATGGCTCGTCACTGCCGGGACACCGAAGGCACCTGAGATGAGATGTGAGTAGCTACAGTGGTGGGAAGAGACAAGAAAATCTGTCAAAAGGACCATTTCCATCCCAGATACTCGGTCACAGACCTCAGGTCAGCTACTGCTGGTGTAGTGAAAACCAGTCTCCCTTCAACATGTATTAATCTGTCATAAGTCATTTCAGCATCTATAAGCGTTACTGAAAGAACATCGTACACATGCGCAGTATCTCTGATCCATGGACATCTGGAGGCTCATCAGCCTGGACTTCTTGGCTCTCCTCTTTCAGCCACCATGATGTCCATCCAGGTGAAAACACTGCAGAGGGAGCAGCCAGCAAGTCCTCTACCTCTCACCTGTACAGGTGTGTCATGGCCTCCCCATCCCTCCCTGGTAACTGTCCCTCTTCCTCCTGGTGGTCGCTGGCTTTGACCTCCTGTTTTGGGACTTCCTAAGAGAGTGGGGTAAATATGGACGGTGAAACACACCAGCTGTTACATGTTAGGGTTAATATTAGGGGGTTAGGGTTAATATTAGGGGGTTAGGGTTAATATTAGGGGTTAGGGTTAATATTAGGGGGTTAGGGTTAATATTAGGGGGTTAGGGTTAATATTAGGGGTTAGGGTTAATATTAGGAGGTTAGGGTTAATATTAGGGGGTTAGGGTTAATATTAGGGGGTTAGGGTTAATATTAGGAGGTTAGGGTTAATATTAGGAGGTTAGGGTTAATATTAGGGGGTTAGGGTTAATATTAGGAGGTTAGGGTTAATATTAGGAGGTTAGGGTTAATATTAGGAGGTTAGGGTTAATATTAGGAGGTTAGGGTTAATATTAGGGGGTTAGGGTTAATATTAGGAGGTTAGGGTTAATATTAGGAGGTTAGGGTTAATATTAGGAGGTTAGGGTTAATATTAGGGGGTTAGGGTTAATATTAGGAGGTTAGGGTTAATATTAGGAGGTTAGGGTTAATATTAGGGGGTTAGGGTTAATATTAGGAGGTTAGGGTTAATATTAGGAGGTTAGGGTTAATATTAGGGGGTTAGGGTTAATATTAGGGGTTAGGGTTAATATTAGGAGGTTAGGGTTAATATTAGGAGGTTAGGGTTAATATTAGGAGGTTAGGGTTAATATTAGGAGGTTAGGGTTAATATTAGGGGGTTAGGGTTAATATTAGGAGGTTAGGGTTAATATTAGGAGGTTAGGGTTAATATTAGGGGTTAGGGTTAATATTGGGGGTTAGGGTTAATATTAGGAGGTTAGGGTTAATATTAGGGGTTAGGGTTAATATTAGGGGGTTAGGTTTCATATTAGGGGGTTCGGGTTAATATTAGGAGGTTAGGGTTAATATTAGGGGGTTAGGGTTAATATTAGGAGGTTAGGGTTAATATTAGGGGTTAGGGTTAATATTAGGGGTTAGGAGTTAATGTTAGGGGGTTAGGGTTAATATTAGGGGTTAGGGTTAATATTAGGGGTTAGGAGTTAATGTTAGGGGGTTAGGGTTAATATTAGCGGGTTAGGAGTTAATATTAGGGGGTTAGGGTTAATGTTAGGGGTTAGGGTTAATATTAGGGGTTAGGAGTTAATGTTAGGGGGTTAGGGTTAATATTAGGGGTTAGGGTTAATATTTGGGGTTAGGGTTAATATTAGGGGTTAGGGTTAATATTAGCAGGTTAGGGTTAATATTAGGGGTTAGGGTTAATATTAGGGGTTAGGGTTAATATTAGGGGGTTAGGAGTTAATGTTAGGGTTAATATTGGGGGTTAGGAGTTAATGTTAGGGTTAATGTTAGGGGCTTAGGGTTAATATTAGGGGTTAGGAGTTAATGTTAGGGGGTTAGGGTTAATATTAGGGGTTAGGGTTAATATTAGTGGGTTAAGAGTTAATGTTAGGTGGTTATGGTTAATATTAGGGGTTAGGGTTAATGTTAGGGGGTTAGGAGTTAATGTTAGGGGTTAGGCTTAATATTAGGGGTTAGGGTTAATGTTAGGGGGTTAGGAGTTAATGTTAGGGGTTAGGGTTAATATTAGGGGTTAGGGTTAACATTATGGGGTTAGGGTTAATATTAGGGGTTAGGGTTAATATTAGGGGTTAGGGTTAATATTAGGGGTTAGCGTTAATATTAGGGATTAGGGTTAATATTAGGGGTTAGGGTTAATATTACGGGTTAGGGTTAATATTACGGGGTTAGGGTTAATATTAGGGGTTAGGGTTAATATTAGCAGGTTAGGGTTAATATTAGGGGTTAGGGTTAATATTAGGAGGTTAGGAGTTAATGTTAGGGTTAATATTGGGGGTTAGGAGTTAATGTTAGGGTTAATATTGGGGGTTAGGAGTTAATGTTAGGGTTAATGTTAGGGGGTTAGGGTTAATATTAGGGGTTAGGAGTTAATGTTAGGGGGTTAGGGTTAATATTAGGGGTTAGCGTTAATATTAGGGATTAGGGTTAATATTAGGGGTTAGGGTTAATATTAGGGGTTAGCGTTAATATTAGGGATAAGGGTTAATATTAGGGGTTAGGGTTAATATTAGGGGTTAGGAGTTAATGTTAGGGGGTTAGGGTTAATATTAGGGTTAGGGTTAATATTAGGGGTTAGGGTTAATATTAGGGGGTTAGGGTTAATATTAGGGGTTAGGGTTAATATTAGGGGTTAGGGTTAATATTAGTGGGTTAAGAGTTAATGTTAGGTGGTTAGGGTTAATATTAGGGGTTAGGGTTAATGTTAGGGGGTTAGGAGTTAATGTTAGGGGTTAGGCTTAATGTTAGGGGGTTAGGAGTTAATGTTAGGGGGTTAGGGTTAATATTAGGGGTTACTTAGTATTAGGGGTTAGGGTTAATATTAGGGCTTAGGCTTAATATTAGGGGTTAGGGTTAATGTTAGAGGATTAGGGGTTAATTTTATGGGGTTAAGGTTAATGTTGGGGGTTGAATGGGAGCTGGTCTCAATCTGGTCTCAGTCTGGTCTCAGTCTATAAAATATAGTATTACTATAAAAAACTAATATAAAACTCTTGTGTTGTATTTGTGTAGTGAAAGTTTCCTGTTCTAATGAAGTATAGTACTGATCCAGCCTCCACTAGACCACTACAGAGGACCTGATGAGGACTAAAGACGTTCCCCGTTCACCTCCTACATCGCCTCCTGGTCCCCATTCACCTCCTGCATCACCTCCTGATCCCCGTTTACCTCCCTGTTCACCTCCTACATCACCTCCTGATCCCCGTTCACCTCCTACATCACCTCCTCATCCCCGTTTACCTCCCCGTTCACCTCCTGGTCCCCGTTCACCCCCTACATCACCTCCTGGTCCCCGTTCACCTCCTACATCACCTCCTGATCCCCGTTCACCTCCTACATCACCTCCTGGTCCCCGTTCACCCCCTACATCACCTCCTGGTCCCCGTTCACCTCCTACATCACCTCCTGGTCCCCGTTCACCTCCTACATCACCTCCTGATCCCCGTTCACCTCCTACATCACCTCCTGGTCCCCGTTCACCCCCTACATCACCTCCTGATCCCCGTTCACCTCCTACATCGTCTCCTGGTCCCCGTTCACCTCCTACATCACCTCCTGATCCCCGTTCACCTCCTACATCACCTCCTGGTCCCCGTTCACCTCCTACATCGCCTCCTGGTCCCCGTTCACCCCCTACATCACCTCCTGGTCCCCGTTAACCTCCTACATCGCCTCCTGATCCCCGTTCACCTCCTACATCACCTCCTGGTCCCCGTTAACCTCCTACATCGCCTCCTGATCCCCGTTCACCTCCTAGATCACTTCCTCATCCCTGTTTACCTCCCCGTTCACCTCCTGGTCCCTGTTCATCTCCTACATCACCTCCTGGTCCCCGTTCACCTCCTACATAACCTCCTGGTCCCCGTTCACCTCCTACATTACCTCCTGCATCACCTCCTACATCACCTCCTGATCCCCCGTTCACCTCCTACATCACCTCCTCATCCTCGTTTACCTCCCTGTTCCTCGTTAGTATAGTGGACAGTATCTCCGCCTGTCACGCAGAAGACCGCGGTTCGATTCCCTGACGGGGAGAAAAATTATTCAACAATTTCCTTCGGGATGAATAAAGTTCTATCTTATCTTATCTTATCTTATCCTACATCACCTCCTGATCCCTGTTCACCTCCTACATCATTACCTGATCCCCGTTCATCTCCTACATCACCTCCTACATCACCTCCTGGTCCCCGTTCACCTCCTACATCACCTCCTACATCACCTCCTGGTCCCCGTTCACCTCCTACATCACCTCCTACATCACCTCCTGGTCCCCGTTAACCTACTACATCGCCTCCTGGCCCCCGTTCACCTCCTACATCGCCTCCTGGTCCCCGTTCACCTCCTACATCACCTCCCGGTCCCCGTTCACCTCCTACATCACCTCCTGGTCCCCGTTCAGCTCCTACATCACCTCCTACATCACCTCCTACATCACCTCCTGGTCCCCGTTCACCTCCTACATCACCTCCTACATCACCTCCTGGTCCCCGTTCACCTCCTACATCACCTCCTACATCACCTCCTGGTCCCCGTTAACCTCCTACATCACCTACTGGTCCCTGTTCACCTCCTACATCACCTCCTGATCCCCGTTCACCTCCTACATCACCTCCTGATCCCCGTTCACCTCCTACATCGCCTCCTGGCCCCCGTTCACCTCCTACATCGCCTCCTGGTCCCCGTTCACCTCCTACATCACCTCCCGGTCCCCGTTCACCTCCTACATCACCTCCTGGTCCCCGTTCAGCTCCTACATCACCTCCTACATCACCTCCTGGTCCCCGTTCACCTCCTACATCACCTCCTACATCACCTCCTACATCACCTCCTGGTCCCCGTTCACCTCCTACATCACCTCCTACATCACCTCCTGGTCCCCGTTCACCTCCTACATCACCTCCTACATCACCTCCTGGTCCCTGTTAACCTACTACATCACCTCCTGGTCCCCGTTCACCTCCTACATCACCTCCTACATCACCTCCTGGTCCCCGTTCACCTCCTACATCACCTCCTACATCACCTCCTGGTCCCCGTTAACCTACTACATCACCTCCTGGTCCCCGTTCACCTCCTACATCACCTCCTGATCCCCGTTCACCTCCTACATCGCCTCCTGGCCCCCGTTCACCTCCTACATCGCCTCCTGGTCCCCGTTCACCTCCTACATCACCTCCCGGTCCCCGTTCACCTCCTACATCACCTCCTGGTCCCCGTTCAGCTCCTACATCACCTCCTACATCACCTCCTACATCACCTCCTGGTCCCCGTTCACCTCCTACATCACCTCCTACATCACCTCCTGGTCCCCGTTCACCTCCTACATCACCTCCTACATCACCTCCTGGTCCCCGTTAACCTCCTACATCACCTACTGGTCCCTGTTCACCTCCTACATCACCTCCTGGTCCCCGTTCACCTCCTACATCACCTCCCGGTCCCCGTTCACCTCCTACATCACCTCCTGGTCCCCGTTCAGCTCCTACATCACCTCCTACATCACCTCCTACATCACCTCCTGGTCCCCGTTCACCTCCTACATCACCTCCTACATCACCTCCTGGTCCCCGTTCACCTCCTACATCACCTCCTACATCACCTCCTGGTCCCCGTTAACCTCCTACATCACCTACTGGTCCCTGTTCACCTCCTACATCACCTCCTGATCCCCGTTCACCTCCTACATCACCTCCTGATCCCCGTTCACCTCCTACATCGCCTCCTGGCCCCCGTTCACCTCCTACATCGCCTCCTGGTCCCCGTTCACCTCCTACATCACCTCCCGGTCCCCGTTCACCTCCTACATCACCTCCTGGTCCCCGTTCAGCTCCTACATCACCTCCTACATCACCTCCTGGTCCCCGTTCACCTCCTACATCACCTCCTACATCACCTCCTACATCACCTCCTGGTCCCCGTTCACCTCCTACATCACCTCCTACATCACCTCCTGGTCCCCGTTCACCTCCTACATCACCTCCTACATCACCTCCTGGTCCCTGTTAACCTCCTACATCACCTCCTGGTCCCCGTTCACCTCCTACATCACCTCCTACATCACCTCCTGGTCCACATAGCAGTGATCACAGCTTTGAGAACATGTCGTTTCTTTAACTCTGAGACGTGGATCTGACTAATGACTGGTGTGTTTGTGGATAGTCTTGAGGAAAAGGTCCCATCGCTGATGACTGGTTGATGCTGATTGGGCTGGATTATATCATCAGGACCGGTGCAGTAAACAGCTTGTCATCATAATCGTCCTCGTTCTCATCACCTGCCTCTAACTTGATTTCCTGTTGGCTGTGATTGGATCAACCCTCCAGTCACAGACTGACACGTGTGAAGAACCAGCAGATAGAAACCACCTCAGCAACATCAGCACTGAAAAGAAAAACATAATTAGAATAAAAAATAAACCACATCCTAAAATACAATAAATAAAATTTCTGACAATGATCTGTCAATCACAAAAAGTGGATAATTGGATTGTCATGCCCACACATATGAAATAGAAATGTGATTGGATGATTTAAATTGAAGAACGTCAGTTCTGACTGCAGATGCAATCTGTCAACTCTCAGTCATCGCAGGACATTGGACGTAGAATTGATTTGACGTCAGTGATATTTGGTTTCTCTCACACTGGAAAGATGAGTGTTAGCAGCTAATACATCTGACAGATGGAGACGGACTGACAGTGTATTGGTTCAGAGAGGAAGGACAGACTGACAGTGTATTGGTTCAGAGAGGAAGGACAGACTGACAGTGTGTTGGTTCAGAGAGGAAGGACAGACTGACAGTGTATTGGTTCAGAGAGGAAGGACAGACTGACAGTGTGTTGGTTCAGAGAGGAAGGACAGACTGACAGTGTATTGGTTCAGAGAGGAAGGACAGTGACAGTGTATTGGTTCAGAGAGGAAGGACAGACTGACAGTGTATTGGTTCAGAGAGGAAGGACAGTGACAGTGTATTGGTTCAGAGAGGAAGGACAGACTGACAGTGTATTGGTTCAGAGAGGAAGGACAGTGACAGTGTATTGGTTCAGAGAGGAAGGACAGACTGACAGTGTATTGGTTCAGAGAGGAAGGACAGACTGACAGTGTGTTGGTTCAGAGAGGAAGGACAGACTGACAGTGTGTTGGTTCAGAGAGGAAGGACAGACTGACAGTGTATTGGTTCAGAGAGGAAGGACAGTGACAGTGTGTTGGTTCAGAGAGGAAGGACAGACTGACAGTGTGTTGGTTCAGAGAGGAAGGACAGACTGACAGTGTGTTGGTTCAGAGAGGAAGGACAGACTGACAGTGTGTTGGTTCAGAGAGGAAGGACAGACTCACAGTGTGTTGGTTCAGAGAGGAAGGACAGACTGACAGTGTATTGGTTCAGAGAGGAAGGACAGTGACAGTGTATTGGTTCAGAGAGGAAGGACAGACTGACAGTGTGTTGGTTCAGAGAGGAAGGACAGACTGACAGCGTGTTGGTTCAGAGAGGAAGGACAGACTGACAGTGTGTTGGTTCAGAGAGGAAGGACAGACTGACAGTGTGTTGGTTCAGAGAGGAAGGACAGTGATAGTGTGTTGGTTCAGAGAGGAAGGACAGACTGACAGTGTGTTGGTTCAGAGAGGAAGGACAGACTGACAGTGTGTTGGTTCAGAGAGGAAGGACAGACTCACAGTGTGTTGGTTCAGAGAGGAAGGACAGACTGACAGTGTGTTGGTTCAGAGAGGAAGGACAGACTGACAGTGTGTTGGTTCAGAGAGGAAGGACAGACTGACAGTGTGTTGGTTCAGAGAGGAAGGACAGTGACAGTGTATTGGTTCAGAGAGGAAGGACAGACTGACAGTGTGTTGGTTCAGAGAGGAAGGACAGACTGACAGTGTGTTGGTTTTGGGGGGGGGGGGGTACAGCACATGTTCAGTGTAACTGAAGTTGTGGTCGTGCGCTGGGATTGGCTCAGTTTCGGTGATTGCAGACCAGGTTTTACTCCCAGGTGTTGTACCCCCAAAGAAGAAGAAGAAGAAGAAGAAGATATTCCTTTATTAGTCCACAGTGGGGAAATTCAGTTTTACACTCTGTTGTTCACACAGTACATATACATGTCAATGGAGAGATGTCAGAGTGAGGGGGCTGCTCCTGACAAGCGCCCAGAGCAGTTGGGGGTTCGGTGCCTTGCTCAGGGGCACCTCTCCAGCAACCAGTTGGTCTTGGTCCATGGGGGATTTGAACCGGCGTCCTCCGCGTCCTAACCCAAGTCCTTACAGACTGAGCTACTGCCGCCCCAAAAGATAAGATGTATTGATGACCCGTGACCCGGCCTCCGTCAGTAGGACCTGGTTGTAGTGTAGCATGTAGAGCAGGTCAGCTTCCTCTTGGTCCACTTTGTCCCGTCTGTCTTCACTCTCTAATAACAGCAACAGTAACCACTGTCCCCCCAGTGGTTTTAAGTAAAATGTCTCAACAGCTATTGGATCAACTGCCAGGACGTTCATGTTCCCCTCATGATAAACTGTGGTCATCCCCTAACTCTTCATATAGCGCCATCGTCAGGTCAATATTGAAACACTCTGGTTTATGTATACCTGTGAAACTTTTCCCATCAGCCTCAGCGGTACTTTGTGTTTAGAGCAGATTAGACATGTTTGTCACGCCTGGAAAGCCCTAGGTCATGTTTATTTTCTTGTCTTTTTGTCTTGTGTTTATTTCCTGTTTTATTTTGAAAACTAACTCTCCCTCTCGTTTCAGAGCACCTCACTTCCCGCCCTCCTGTTCTCCCGCGTCTTGAATGAATCCCCTGACCTACTTTCCAACCACCCTCACCTGTGTCTGAGCGTCTCCCCGCCCCTGATTGTGTCCACCTGTCCATAGTTTAGTGTCATATAGTGTCCACACGAGTCCGTAGTGTCATAGTGTCACTCCCCTCCTTAGTATTTAAGCTGTGCTTCCCCTTCCCTCTGTGCCAGTTCGTCTTCGTATCTCCCTGAGTGCAAGCGTCCTCGCGTTGACCACGTCTCTGCCTAGCGTTACTTTGGATTTGTTAGCCTGCCTGAATTGATCTGCTGTGTACTGACCCTTTTTTGTCTCAAGTAAAGATTTTGTCAACTTTTACCTGCCTGCTCTCTGAGTCGTGCATTTGAGTCCAAACCTGTTTGAACCAGTACCTCACAATGTTGGCATGTTAATAAGCTAAATCCAGATGCATCGTATCTGCTACACCTCATTATGTTAGCATGTTAGCATGTTAGCATTGGTTGGGCAGTGAGCTACCTAATTTAAATCAAATTAGCAACATGCTATCAGTATGTCAGAGCTCAAGCTGCCTCAGTTTGAGAAACAAGGACACAATGTTGCGTAAACGTTCTTCTCAGACTACGTTCCAAATAGATCCGCACTGATCTCCGGATCTGCTCTGTTCGAGTTAGTAGCAGTACGTTCTAGCTACAGGTGCATATACGCCATCAGCTGGACTGGAGTGTGGAGGGAAACATGGAGCTCTTACTGTCTGTAAGTCACATATTGGACTACGTGTAGACGTGAGCGCATGATGTCATTTACAACATGCAGACCAGCGCCGATCCTCGATACACATATAGAAATTTTATATTCAGTTTCATACAATTACACATAAAGATCTATGTTCATTTAAGCTTCTACAGCCTGACTGAGTCATGAGTTGGAGATGTCGGTGCACGGTGCTGTCAAACGTAGACTCTAATCTGTAATCTGGACGGTATAGATGTACATGTGACAGACTGATGTTTTCATGGCTGTAGGATGCAGCTGGAAATCTGTGAAATGAGGATTAATATCTGATCTAGGCTGGCGTTGTTCACCTCTCGTTGATCCCAACATGGTCATAGTGTCCAAACGGTGATACTACAACGTCTGTGTCCGTCATGTGACGTCATTGGGCCCAAAAAGACTTTTTCCCATAGACTTCTGTTAAGAAAGAGACGTCTGTAACTCGGAGGATCATTTATTTAGAGCTGAACCAACTCCCCAGAACCAAGACTCTGATAGTCCTGATTAGATCATCAGGTCCTGAAAGATGTAAAACGCTCTGATAGTCCTGATTTAGATCATCAGGTCCTGAAAGATGTAAAACGCACCAACAGCTGAATCCAGAGTTACTTCCTTCCTCTGTTGATGTCTACGGAGACTCAGACTGTGACGACAAATGCAGGCCGTGACGTTGGGACCCTGTGACCGAGTCACGTGACGGAGTCACAGACCCCGAAGTCTACCCATTGACTTCATACATCACTGGGCAGCTGTCATAGGAAAGGCCCCGATCCAGGTCTCTTCATACATCCGTGCTTTGTCTTCTTCTTCCACAGTGTGGACGCCACCGTGGGGCTCTGACAGCTGTGATGGAGAGGACAGTCCAGGCTGGATCGAAGCTGTTCCCTGGAGAAAACCAATGTCCTTGTGCTACAGCAACACAATTGCCACGACGGGGCAACATCTATAATGGCATTATCTGTGGAGCAGATCCCTTTTGTTGCTCAGTATGTTGCTGGGGTCACCGGGGAGGGTTGACCTGGTAGGACATAGATGAGACATCACTATTAAAGCAGACATTTGCTGATCATTACAGAGAACATCCACCAGCCAGTGCTTGATATGTCCAGAGGGAGAAACCACTGTCCAAAGCCCAGAGACATTATACGTTTCATCACAATATTTGATTTGTAATAACAGTTATAAACCCTTTGACCTGACACCGTCGTTGCAGGAAGCAACCCTGGGGACCATGAGCGTTCACGCTCTTTCAACATCGTCGCTGAAGGGTCACTCTGACTCGATAACACTAGAAAAGAAATCCTGTGAAATTGTGCAGCAACCTGGCCGGGAGTTGGACAGATGGAGAAATGGACTGACTGACTACATATCTGTCTCGTTGTCCTTCATTTAATCACAGCACTCACACATAGTATTGCTTCCTCCTTTTCCAGGGAGCTTTCATCAAGATGGCAGCCCACAAAAGGATCCTACAAGAGGTACATGAGGTTCTGGGTACTCTGCCATTAACGCAGAACAAGCCGGCATGAAAGCAAAACCCTGCAGCGCAATGAATGTGAGAGCTGGGGGGGGGGGGGGGGGGGGGGTGTCAAGACGTGGATTGCATGATTTTCTATGCTCTGTGAGTTTTGACATAGTAAATCGTGGCCTCGGAGCATGACAAAGACTCCCTGTCTGTTCCCTGTCCAGTATTATTCCAGCAGAGCTCCTCCTGTTTCTCAGCTGTTGAGGCTTTAATGTAATGTAATGTTTAATGTTCATCCATTCATTCATGAGAATATTAATGTGGTCATCAGCAGCACGCCGGCCTGGCTCAGATTAGTGAGGTGAACTGCTCTGTTCACATCTGGAAGACTCCAGATGTGAAATCTGAATTTCTTTAGATGTGAATCACACATTCAGGGACATTTCCTGCAGTTATGACTGTGCTGTGGATGGAAGCAGTGACGCTGCAGGGTGTTGGGTTCCTGTTTAGTCTGGGCTTAAAGGACGAACACAACCAGCGTGATCAGACGTAAAACTGACGTTTATTAAAGGACACAGGACATAAACATCTCAGTCACAACATGTCACCATTCATCATTATCAAATATCATAATTCAGCGGTGGAAACGGACCCGACTGGCGCCGAACCAGCAACAAACACAACAATCTAAGTGAAATTTACAGTTTTAACTGGCCAAAGTATATAAGACAAGCAAACACCTACCTACTTATTAATCAATGAAACGATAACAAACGATTACAGGAAACACACAACAGAAAATACCAGCCCTGAAACTAACTAATCCCCCAAGGCCACAAGACCACAAGACCACAAAGACCACAAGGCCACAAGACCACAAAGACCACAAGGCCACAAGACCACAAAGACCACAAAAACCACAAGGCCACAAAGAACACAAGACCACAAAGACCACAAGACCACAAGACCACAAAGACCACAAGGCCACAAGACCACAAAGACCACAAGGCCACAAGACCACAAAGACCACAAAAACCACAAGGCCACAAAGAACACAAGACCACAAAGACCCCAAGGCCACAAGACCACAAGACCACAAGACCACAAAGACCACAAGGCCACAAGACCACAAAGACCACAAAAACCACAAGGCCACAAGACCACAAAGACCACAAAAACCACAAGGCCACAAAGAACACAAGGCCACAAGACCACAAAGACCACAAGAGCACAAAGACCACAAGGCCACAAAGACCACAAAGACCACAAGACCACAAAGACCACAAAGACCACAAGGCCACAAGACCACAAAGACCACAAGGCCACAAAGAACACAAGACCACAAAGACCACAAGACCACAAAGACCACAAGACCACAAGGCCTCAAGACCACAAAGACCACAAAAACCACAAGGCCACAAAGAACACAAGACCACAAAGACCACAAGACCACAAAGACCACAAGACCACAAGGCCACAAAGACCACAAGAGCACAAAGACCACAAGGCCACAAGACCACAAAGAACACAAGACCACAAAGACCACAAGAGCACAAAGACCACAAGACCACAAAGAACACAAGACCACAAAGACCACAAAGACCACAAGACCACAAAGACCACAAGGCCACAAGACCACAAAGAACACAAGACCACAAAGACCACAAATACCACAAAGACCACAAAGAACACAAGACCACAAAGACCACAAGACCACAAAGACTACAAGACCACAAGACCACAAAGACTACAAGACCACAAGACCACAAAGACCACAAGACCTGCTAACTGTGTACAGAGTGAAAGCATAATGACTGGAGAACATGGGGGTCAAGCTGACATTCACAGTTTCTGTCTCTAGGAGACACAGTAGTCTTAATATTCACCGCCGAGTCTTCAGAACCCACCAGGATTGGTGGACTGGGCTGGCGCTGGTCGGGTTACTACAAATACTCAACAAATCAGCCATCCAGGTTTTTATCAAGCTGGAGAAAAGAAAGAAATCCACTTATAAACATTAAAATGAATTTTCCTTTTCATTCATCAAAACATTTCAAACAGACGTTTCATTAAAAAACTGTTTTAAATCATCAGATTTTAGACAAAACACCAGAAAATGTGACTCATCATCAAGATAAGATAAGATAAGATAAGATATTCCTTTATTGGTCCCACAGTGGAGAAATTCACAATCATCAGTTCTACTATATAAACTAGTATGTTTCACACAACCTGTGGTCCTCCTGTTTGGTTTTAAATCTACTGACTTCAGGTCCAGCAGGATCCAGCGGGATCCAGCAGGATCCAGCAGGATCCAGAAGGATCCAGAAGGATCCAGCGGGATCCAGCAGGATCCAGAATGATCCAGAAGGATCCAGAAGGATCCAGCAGGGTCCAGCAGGATCCAGAAGGATCCAGAATGATCCAGAAGGATCCAGCAGGATCCAGTGGGATCCAGCAGGATCCAGAATGATCCAGAAGGATCCAGAAGGATCCAGCAGGGTCCAGCAGGATCCAGAAGGATCCAGTGGGATCCAGAATGATCCAGAAGGATCCAGTGGGATCCAGCAGGATCCAGAATGATCCAGAAGGATCCAGCGGGATCCAGCAGGATCCAGAATGATCCAGAAGGATCCAGTGGGATCCAGAATGATCCAGAAGGATCCAGCAGGATCCAGCAGGGTCCAGCAGGATCCAGTGGGATCCAGAAGGATCCAGCAGGATCCAGCGGGATCCAGCAGGATCCAGAATGATCCAGAAGGATCCAGCAGGATCCAGAAGGATCCAGTGGGATCCAGCAGGATCCAGCAGGATCCAGAATGATCCAGCGGGATCCAGCAGGATCCAGAATGATCCAGAAGGATCCAGTGGGATCCAGCAGGATCCAGAATGATCCAGAAGGATCCAGCGGGATCCAGCAGGATCCAGAATGATCCAGAAGGATCCAGCAGGATCCAGCAGGGTCCAGCAGGATCCAGTGGGATCCAGCAGGATCCAGCGGGATCCAGCAGGATCCAGTGGGATCCAGCAGGATCCAGAAGGATCCAGCGGGATCCAGCGGGATCCAGAAGGATCCAGCAGGATCCAGAAGGATCCAGCGGGATCCAGCAGGATCCAGCAGGATCCAGAAGGATCCAGTGGGATCCAGAATGATCCAGAAGGATCCAGCGGGATCCAGCAGGATCCAGAATGATCCAGAAGGATCCAGCAGGATCCAGAAGGATTCCTGGTCTGAACTAAAGACCTCTGACTCCTCATCCGTTTGAACATAGATCATCAGATTCAGAGCCATAACTGCTTGATCTGAATAATTTTGGTTTTATTTCGTTAAATCCAGCAGGTATCGGTCTTTTAATTGTGCTCATGCTGCTGCGTGATGAATTATTACTATACACATATTAAAATTCATCTTCCTTAAACACAGCATGCAGTCCTGTAACCCACAGAGCGTTATGGGATTAACTCCGGAGAAAAACCTTCTTGTTGATCCTGTTTTCTGGCATATTTAGCAAACGATTCCACAGTTTCATCATTTCATATTTATGGATTATTGAACCAGGAATCCATCCCATAATATGAACAGCTAAACCAGTGTATAGTCTGTTAGTCTACATTATTTAAAGCCCCAAACAGCTGAAGCATCATTTGATATGAGATGTTGACAGCAGACTCCAACGCTCCGCCTGCTGATAAGACTTTACTTCATAAATTCATCCCGTGTGAATCCCAGATATTTGTGTTCAGGTCCTCAGTTACAGTTTCCTCCTCCTCTCTATACTCTTCTCTTCTGAAATGAACGATGTGTGTTTTACTTTGCAGCAGCTCTTAAACACATTCAGCACTGTAAACTGTCTCCTGGACTTGTTGTCCCTCTAATAATCCATATTATACTATTATATTATACATTACATCTTCTTCTCATTGTGCTCCATTATGACAGAGTCCAGCAGAGGGGGCAGTGAGAGGGAGAACCTCCCCCATTACGCATCCATTCAGAAAATAATGGATTTCTTAAATTGCATATTGTGATTAAATTTATGCAAGATAAATGTCTCCAGTGACGCCGCGACACACCTACAAGCTTTATTACTGATGTTATTAGCATGTTATTACTGTGTGCCTGAATCCACTCGTTCATTCTCCTGCTGTTTGTTATTGCCAACAAAGGACTTATGAGCCAGTTTAATCAGATGAGAGGTATTTAGGCATCATAGCCCCGCTGGCTGGGCCGCGCGCTCCGAGTCGGGTGGAACAAATCATAACCATAACATCACATCATAACCACAGACTGACGGGCAGCCGGGCGGGCGCGCGGCGCAGCGGCGCAGCTACATAAGGGCGGCGAGCTGCGGAGGAGCAGCAGAAGAGGAGCAGAGGAGCAGCAGAGGAGGAGCAGCAGAGGAGGATCAGCAGAGGAGGATCAGCAGAGGAGCAGCAGAGGATCAGCAGAGGAGGATCAGCAGAGGAGCAGCAGAGCAGGATCAGCAGAGGAGGATCAGCAGAGGAGCCGCGGACGGAGCGTCTCCGGTGTGGGAACGGTCGTTCTGGCGCTGCAGTGCGCGTAAAGGACGCACTTCGCGCTCAGTGAAAGGTGTTACAGCGCGGGCTAACGGACCGTAGTAGCCGGGGGTGGTGAGGAGTTTAGGACTGGTACTGGCTGTTTTAGTCTGTCACGGAGCATTCCTGCGGAGCGCGCGGAGCTCCCGCTTCTCTGAAACTTTCTGTCGGTCACTTTGCTTCTGGCTCCGCGTTTCTCACCGATGACCCGGGTTTACCGGCTGCGCTTTCACCGACTTAAGGTCTGAAACAACAACATGG